>MU227639.1:686495-706176 GCA_018584345.1 Thuja plicata
TGTCTTGTTGGAAGCTTCAGCCTGTCCATTACCCTGAGGATAATAAATAGATGACCAGTGTTGAATAATCTTGAACTTAGTGCACAAATTTGTCAGATCTTTGTTCTTGAATTGTCCCCCATTATCAATGATTATAGAGGAGGGTACACCATATCTACATATAATGTAGTTTAGTATAAACATGGCAATAGACTTGCCATCAGCTACACTGAGAGGTACTGCCTAAACCCATTTAGTAAAATAATCTGTAGCAGTAATGATGTATTTATGTCCTCTAGAGGAAGACAGATATATCTGACCTACTAAGTCGAAAGCCCACTGTTGAAATGGCTAGAAAGCGATGAAGGGAATAAGCTCCTTGGCTGGAGCATGAATCAGATTACCATGTAGTTGACATTGTTTGCAAGACTTAGCAAACTGTGTAGCTTCCTTTTCCATATCGGGCCAATAGTAACCAGCTCTAATAAGTTTACGAGCCAGTGTCAAACCATTTGAGTGAGAACCACAAATACCTTCATGTACCTCTTCTAACGCGCATTTGGACTCATCAGGTTCTAGACACCTAAGGAGGGTACCGTCTAGACCTTGTCTATACAAGTCGTTAGCTACAATGACATACCATGAAGCACTGCGAATTAGGTGATGTTTTTCCTTTCTAGTATATGTGTCAATAATAATTTGGTCACGAAGATAAGAATAGATGTGGTGGTAGCGGGATGAATCCTATCCAATGACTGAATAGATCATCTGGGAGTCAGGAGAGTCATAGGCAGGGTAGCATAACGTCTCCACTAGGAATTCATGTCTGAAATCATTTTCCAGCATTTTTAACATAGAAGCCAGAGTAGCCATAGCATCAGCTGCTTTATTATCCACCCTGGGAATTTGCTGGAAAGTAACATATGCAAAACATTTCTTAAGGCTGTCAACCATCTTTTTATATGGCACTAGCTTTTCATCTTTTGTCTGATAGATGTCGTTCACTTGATTGATAACTAGTTGTGAGTCTCCAATGACTTCAAGCTCATCAACTCGCCATTCAATAGTGATCTTTAGTCCATTGATCAAAGCCTCATACTCAGTAGTGTTGTTTGTACAAGGAAACATCATTTTGTATGCCTTCGGTAAGGAATACCGCTGAGGTATAATAAACAAAATTTCAGCTCCTGACCCCTGTTGGGTGAAGGATCCATCAAAGAACATTGTCCATGTCTGATGCGTGAGAAGCATGATGGACTCATCAGGAAATTCAATGTACAATGGTCGATGATCTACTAGAGGTGTTTCTGCCAACTGATATGCAATCGCCTGTCCTTTAATGAATTTTCTCTCAACATATTCAATATCAAACTCACTAAGGAGCATGACCCATTTAGCTAGTCTATCTGTGAGGGTAGCTTTATTGAGTAAGTATTTCAATGGATCAATTTTTGTGACTAGCCTTGTAGTGTGAGCCAGCATGTAGTGTCATAACTTCTGGGAAGCAAAAACCACTGCTAAGCAAGCTTTCTCAATTATAGAATAATTCATTTCGTAAGAGACCAATGTTCTGTTGATGTAATAAATGGCTCTTTTTTTATGATTTTGATCTTCTTGGGCTAACAGAGCACCCAGGGATGTTTTCATGGCTAAGATGTATAATATCAATGGTTTCCCTTGAATAGGAGGCATCAACACAGGCGGATTGGCGATATATTGTTTGATCTGTTGAAAGCCTTGTTCACATTCCTTGTTCCATTCATAAGTCACACCTTTATGCAGAGTTTTGGTGAATGGTTGTGACTTGTTAGCTAGCTGCAATATGAAACGCCGGATAGATTGGAGCTGACCTTGGAGACCTCTAATTTGTCTGATATTACGAGGTGGAGGCATTTCTATAATAGCTTGTACCTTTGCCGGATCCACCTCGATTCCCTTTGCAGAGATGATATAGCCCAGTAATTTTCCCGAAGTAACCCCAAATGCACATTTCTTAGGGTTAAGACATAGTCTAAATTTTTCCATATGATCTAGTATGGCACCTAGATCAGTGAGATGTGTCTTTCTATCCATACTTTTAGCGAGTGTGTCATCCATGTAGTCCTCCATTGTCCTATGCATCATGTCATGAAATATGGTAGTGACAACTCTTTGATAAGTAGCTCCAACATTTTTTAGACCAAAAGGCATAACATTCCAGTAGAATGTACCCCATGCACAAGTAAAAGCAGTTTTCTCTTGGTCCTTTGGCGCAATTTTGATTTGATTATAGCCAGAAAAACCATCCATTAGTGAATACATCTCATATCTTGCTATCATATCCATGATCATGTCAATGTTGGGAAGTGGAAAATCATCTTTCGGACATGCCAAATTTAAGTCTCTAAAGTCAGTGCAGACCCTGATAGATTTGTCATGTTCAGTCACTGGGACTATATTAGAGATCCACTCTGCATAATCAATTGTTCAGATGAACCCATCTTTTAGAAGTTTTTCCAATTTTGCCTTGATCAGTAGAGCCACATGCGGATGCATCTTTCTAAGTTTTTGTTTGACCGGTTTCACACCTGGAGCTACTAATAAGTGATGCATGATGAGATCAATGCAAAATTTATCTTTTTCTCCTGGAAGAAGTCTGTAAATTACTTAAGTTCCTCCGTAGATAATGATTTGGCCACATGAATGATGTGTGGATGTTCTTCTATTCCCAGATTTACCAACTGAGTTGGCTCAATTAACACTGATGAGCATTCCTGGAAGTGACTCGAAAGCACATCAAGTACCTCATCCTCAGGCGCCTCAGAGAGGTTTTCACCTTCGGATACGTCTTTTATTTTTACTTTTTTTGGCTTTGATACTGTCATGATGTGGTTTTCACCATCAGAGCGCCTATTTTTTCTTCTTTTAATTTTGTGACTAAGATACTTGATGTCAGCCTCGGTCATGTTGACACTTTCTTCACTAGTGGAGGACATCACAGGTTCAACATCGTTAAGGTAGCAGGCTAGGGCGTAATCATTCTGGAATGTAAGGACTTCACTGGATGAAGAAGGGGGATTCCAGTCTATTAAATCAGGATGTTGGAGTGAAAGAGATGTGATAGGTTCAAGTGCGTTCATAGTATAGTCGTTGAAAGCATTAACTAGCAAGGTGAGAGCTAAATCAATCTCATCCAAAGGTATGTTCGAATCCTGCTGACCCCTAATGACCGAAGTAGAAGACATGTTAACGTTTATGGACTCAGACTCGTTAGACCTTTTACTAGACCCCTCACTTAAGTCGAGAATTTTTTTCATAGGATCCTTCTAACAAACTATCAAACTCATATTCATGAGAGTCTGTATCTAAACTCCGACTTGGGTGCTTGCACCATGAAGGTTTAGGAGTTCTTGCAACACCATCCTATTCTCATGCCAACCATTCTTGAAACTCTGGTGGTATCTATCTTTCACCTTGGAAGTTAGGATCTTGCGACTCTTTCCATTGTTCATAGGTTAATGCATCAAAAGGAGTGGTTTTATCATAATCGCTGTCAGTCTTGACTGTACTGATGTGTGGTACAAATTTATCTGGCTCAGGAAAGAATGCTGCCAGGTCTGGAGGAATGGGATAAGGAAATCAATCCTCATCAGAGCTATCTTCTATGGTGTCAACTGCAGCTGTACCTTTAGGTTCTTGTGAAGGCTCTACATTTGGCACAAATTTATTGATCCCTAGATGGAATGAGATCTTTTTGAAACCTAAACCAGTGGTGTCTTTTGTCTTTTGACCTGTAGCTTTAATAGGTTCCAGTAACCCATTACCATTCACCCCTATTGGGCCACTCCCTTCGTACCCAAAATGTTTCATAATCTTAAGACCTTCATTGTTGGGATTTAGTTCCTGAGCTGGGGCAGTCTGTTCAACTATGTTCTTTCCTTTACAAAGCCAAGCCTTAATAGCTCTTTCCTCATCTTCATCTTCTAATTGTGTAGAAGATCGTACAAAGACACCATCATCAACTATCTTAGGAGTAGCAGAAGATATGTTCTTCTCAGAAGGTCTCCCATAAGAATGAGGAGACAGAAGTAGAGCTACTAATGATAGCACAGGTTCTATTTGATATCCTCCCATGCCTATATCTATGATTTTTAGAGTTTGTTCCATATCTCTGAGCTTGGCATCATAGATTTCTGTGTATTCTCTATTAGTCAAAACAAGATTGTCAGCTGATTGAGTGAGCGCATTACAAGAAGAGCCCATACTAGCAGGAATTGTCACCTCTGCGCCTTGAAAAGAAAACTTAATACACTGATGGTATGTAGAAGGAACCACTTGCATCTCATGAATCCATGGTCTTCCCAGCAAGATATTATACGTAAGAGGAAGGTCTAGCACGTGACATGTGACGTCTCTTTCAACTGGTCCAACCCGAATGGGTAGCACAACTAGACCTTTAGATTTTCTCTCTTCTTCATCATAGGCCTTAATGGTAATTATTTTGCAGGAATCTATGTGATCCTCACCATAACCTAGCTGAGAAAGAAAGTGAGCGGAGCAAATATTGAGACCAACACCATTGTCAATGAGGACGCGGCGGACTAGCTGTTTGCCTATCATGACTTCTATGTGCAGAGGAGCATTATGCGGGTGACTAATTGAGTGATCATCTTCTTCAGAGAAGGACAAATAATGTGGTGAACTCAAGTGACCCACCATGGCTTGAAACTGATCCAGATTGATGTCTTTGGGGACATTAGCTTCTGTGGGAGCTTTGTCCAGAATCTGCCTATGAGCAGGCGAGATCTTTAATAGCTCAAAGATAGTTATTTGAGCATTGGTTCTTTGAAGCTAGTCAAGAATGCTATAACCGGCAGTAGGAGGCATAGGGACCACCTTCATTTTCTTGTTGGCAGAGCCAACAACGGTCTTATCCGCAGTTGGTTTCAGCGCGGATGCAGTAACAGGAGGGTCAGGACCCTTGATAGTGATTCTAGTGTGAGATCTAGTAACAACATTCGCACAATCTCAAGATGTTTTAGATTTAGATAATCGAGACCTAGGGCCTCTTAAGACAAATGAGGCTTTGGGTTTAGAAGCATTCCCACTCCCCTTGCTAGTAAACATGTTACAATATTCCACTTCCACAGGCTCAATCATGTTGATCACATTATTATAAGTGGTATGTGCGTAATTAAATTTGGCATTATTGTTCTGAGCGTTGGAGGACTCACCTTTCTCGTGACGAGGAAAGGGATCTTTAAATTCTTGATGATCCAAATTCTTGTTATGATTCTCCACAATGATAACCCCGTTATCAATCAAATCTTGGACTTTATGATGCAATTGAAGACAAGTAGCAGTCTTATGACCTTTGTTTTGGTGGTAGTCACAGTATGCATTCTCATTCCACCAATGAGGTCATGGTTTTGTATCATATAGACATTTTTCCAAAGGAGCAAGAATCTGATTTTGCACCAAAGTTTTGAAAACCACATCCAGCGGTTCTCCCAAAGAAGTAAACTCGCGCTTGGGTTGTGGTGCCCAAGGTTTATTGCCAGAAAATCTAGAAGACTGTTGAGTATTGATTGCAGCCTTTTCAACAGCTTTGGTCGCTTGTATAGCAGAGGTGAGATTGAAGACCAGTTTTGAAGGAGTTGGAGTCACGTTATCGACCACCCCATCATTCACAACATCCCTATTTTTGTTGGAAAACTTCCCCTTGTCTTTGTTGGAAGTGGAGGGACCTTGTTTGTTATCTTTATACAAAGTCAATTCACCTTTTTTAACTATAAATGCTTCTATTCTCATAGCTTGTTTTATCATGCTATCAAAATTAAGGGGACCTTGAAGTTGTACTTGATACCCAAAATCAGGGGTGAGATTATCCAAGAAGATATCGAGTTTCTCAGATTCTGGTATTTTGCGAGGGTACTTAGTGCAAAGTTGTCTCCATCTTTGGAGAAACGTCAAGAATGGTTCCCCTTACCTTTGCTTGAGGTTGCAAAGGTCCCTTATGTTGACGAGATGTTGAATATTGTGAGAATAGTGTTGTATGAAGAGATTAGCAATCTCATCAAAAGTCTTGATGTCAGTGGGTAGTCGAGAGAACCACTCCATGGCAGGCCCACCCAAACTTCTTGGAAAAAGATGCATCAGATATGTTTGATCATGTATAAACTCCATCGATAGGGTGCCAAATTCTCTTAAATGATCCTGAGGATCAGTGGTACCCAGATACTTGTCATATTTGGGGAGTTCCACACCTTTGGGAAAAGGTGGCATAGTAATACTCCTGTCAAAAGGAAAAGGACATATGTTTTCCATCATGAACTGTTGCATGGGCTTGTCCTTATCCTTCATAAGTTGGCTGATTTGACCTTGCATGTCTTGAATTATTTTATGCAATTTGGAGGTCTCACTTTCCTCTTCTTTAGCTACAAGTGTTTCCACTTGGAAGTTTGCGGGTAACTTAACTCCTTGTTTTGCTAAATCTAGAAAGTATTTTTCTTTGTCTTCTGCAAGGAGTATTTTCATCATTTTGATGAGAGCTTTATTAGACTTTGCAGCATCTATGTCACTTTGAGTTATTGGCTCATCATCATTACCAAGAATTTCATAAATACTATAAGTCTGCTCTTGACCCTGATGATGTTGTTCTTCTTGCTGACCTTGTTCATGTTGGGATTGGTCATGACCTTGTGTGTAATCAAAAGGAGTTGTCATGTTGTTAACGTGAGATTGTGTCGTGTGCACTTCTTCAGTATGAGCGTGAGTATCGCGTTGAGAACTCATAGTCAATGTATTTCTCGGCGAATCAAAAGGATTGATATGTTTGAAAGGATCACTAAGGCAGCGAGGATCGTTAATAGGATCAACCCAAACGGGTGACTTCTTGTAGCCTTGTTGATATGAAAGAAATGGATTATGCTGATCTTGAAACAAAGGATTAAAACAAAATTGAAGCACTCGTTTATGATTTGGACTCAAATCGATACTAAATGTGGGAGAGGAATGTGAGGATCCCTCTTAACTAGCAAGTTGAATGATGGGTTCATAATGACCTTTTCCTTGATTGTGAGGTTTACTTCTACCTACTCCAGAACCGCGAATGGGAAAAATATTACCGCTTCTAGTTGTAACAGGCATAGATGAAGATGAAACGAGAGGAAACTTAAGATCCGACTCAGAACTCTATCTCTAGAGATATCAAAGAAAAAGAGGTAATAGACTAGAACAACCAAGGTGTGAGATGCACCTAACACATTGTCGAGAGTATGGCTAGAATAGCCAAGATATGATGATCATGTCACAAGGTACAAAAACACAAAAAAGATAAGATGGAGACAGAGACAAAAACAAGTTTGAGTAAGAATCAGTCAGTTTGCAACTCAAAATGACCAGTTTTGGACTTCAGACAACAGGGAAACAAATAATCAGACCCCAGACAAAAGTCAGATCAGGCAGAAAATTCACCAGTTAACAGGAAAAATCTTGTTGTTTTGAACGCCAGGCTATAGATTTGTGCGAGGAAATGCTTTTCTACGTGAAAAAGTGCTCAACTTCGCACGAGACAATGTCGCGCCGTGCGAGAAAGTGATAGGTTTCTGAAAGTTCACGCAAGAAAACACTAAATTTTGATAGACAAACTAAATTTTTGAGGTAAAAACCAGATTTTGAGACACAGTGAAGACTGTTCTCTGATAAAATTTCCATGTTCAGGACAGTTTTATGATGATACAAATCAGCAATCTCAGTTTCAAGGTGACAAGAACTCGTTTACAAACACGAAGTTTCAATCAAGTAGTGGTGACACAAGCAGTAGTCGTAAACAGTTCTACCAAGGACAAAGCAACTTGGCAGAATCATGAGAATCTTTGTTTGATTATGATTTGGATAGTTTAAGACTCAAGAACAAACACTCAGTTATCCCTACAAAGAAAATTGGTTGAGAAGACAAAATCTATGCCCCGTTGTCTTATGCGTATGCGTGCACCTCACACAACAGTGTCACTCTCGAAAGAGCGCTCATGTTTTTGGTGTTTCCAAGGACTAAGTATATATGTTCGAAGGTTACCCTTAAAGAAGGGGCTAGCGTCATATACCACTTCAAGCATCCAAGTGCATACCTATGTCGAGAATCTAGGGGAGAGATTCTTCCCTCTCCCTGCGCACAGATTATGTCTTCTTTCAGAGGTGAACCGGGTAGGCATCTAACTAAGAGAGTGTTTACTGGGCTTCCGTTCACAATAACCTTCAGTGCCTCTGATACAGAGTTGGGGCCTCACAGCCACACCAACAATTGAAAGTCATACACCCTTGCAAGCAAGGCTAGGAGCGGCGCCGCTCAATACGACAAATAAGGATTTCTCACGATGATAGTCGAAATCATGAGAAAGAAGTTACCAAGGATTTGGAGTCTTTAGACTCAACAAAGAAGACTTTATTATAGTGAGGTGGAATCACCGGCGATAAGTGTGTACTCACTTGGGTCGTTCTCGGAGGTTCAACTTCCGGCAAGCCCTCTAAAGGTGACACAACTTGGTTCAGATTCAAGGGTTTGATTTTTTTATTCTCTCAAAGAGAGAAGAGCATACTTCTCTACCTTTTCACCTTACCCAAATACATCAAGCATATTCATCACTGAGATAGTTTCACTACACCAAATCCACAAGCCTTTGGGTTTCTGATTCTCTCAAAGAGAGAAGAGCATAATCCCCTAACAAGTAGAAGTGCTAAAGATTCACTATCTTGCTTTGCGTCCCCAAGTATCCATCATGCTAGCAACATCTAGGTCTCAGTTTCATCCATGGGCATCACTTCCATGTAATGAAGAGCCTATTCCCCTAGTTTGCTATTGGGGTCCTTACAAAATTTTAACAAAGCCCTATTTAAACTATGTGAATGAAAAACAGTAAACAAACACAAGGTTTTTGAATATGCCTCTGACAATCGTCCTACAAGCAAACTGTTAGAAGGTTTTTTATGATTCTTTCACAAGCAACCTACAAACCACTGTTATGCTACAACATAAATCAGAAACAAAAAATCACAGCAGAGAGCAAATGTCAAAAAAAAGATATCAGCAAATTGCAAATTCTGAAATTTAAATGTTTGTCTGCTAAATTTCGCGCGAGGAAGTACTTCGCTGCACACGAGAAAGTGCAAGATTCGCGTGAACTTTTTGTTTCTTCATGCGAGAGAGTGCTACAAAGAGCAAAAATTCACGCGGTTCAAAGTAAAATGTCGTGCGATAATTTGTACCAGTGTTGTACGAAGGTACGACATAGTTCCAATCACTGTAAAAAATGTTTAGAAATGAGGCCAAAAATCATTTTTTCTGCCCCATGGTGGGCGCCAAAATGTTGTGTGCTTGAATGTGACCTCTAAATCAAGCACAAATTCAACATAGTCCTTACTCAATCGTTCAATTCACAAAGACAAACATGAATTGTTCATCTTGCAAATTCGATTGAAGTGACTTGTTGCCTCCTAATTAGTTGGGGATGTTGAATTTACTCTCAGAACGAGAGCTAACAACCTTGACCATTGCTAACATGGAGGATTTCTAAAGCATGAAAGGTAAGAAAATTGCCATTAATCTATGAAAGGAAATGCAATTAATCTAGAAATGAATTGCTTTTAAACTATAATTGAAATGCTATTAATCTAGAAAGCTTGAAAGATGATGAAATTGAGATGCTAGATATGTAAATGAATTACATTAAGAATCAACATATTATTAATCCAAATTGAAATTAATCTAATTATGCAAAATAAATCTCAAAATCATGAAAGAAATGAGATGAGATTTGACTAGAATTTTGATGCTCTCTAATTCATCCTCCCAAATGAAGAATAAGAGGTCCAATATACAGAAAACCATGGAAAGAGGGTGAAGAGTTTCTTGAAAAGAAACGGTTGCCTCTTCACTTTCATTTGAGACAAAAATGCAAGAATTATTTAATTAAAAGGTTGGATTATTGCCACATGAGTGAACTTTCATATAGAATTATGGAATTCTTTTTTAGGATAATCCATTCAATCAATTAAACAACTATTCAATTCATTTTGACGTATATTAGCTAAAGGGGGTGGAATTAATTTAATTTAAAAGCACTTAGGACTTTAGAATTTAATTAATTAATCATAGGGATTTTTAGCTAATAAACCTTGATAATTTAGGAATTAAATATAATGTTAGATTTATGCAAATTTAGGTTTTCTATGTATTTGAGACTCAGTCAATTAAAGTCAATTAGGAGGAGAACTTGCCTAGTACAATAGGACTTCGATGATGAGAAAATTGAAGGAACGCACCAAAATTGATTAGGATTATTAGGTGTCAATTTTGGGGTGTTACATTTACATCTTTGCATTTGGAATGCTTGATGACACACGATCTTTGAGAGCTAGGGCATCATTGCTATTACCTTCAAGGCATTGTGTGAAGTGTTTGACTCTCTTTATTTGTTTTGTTGTTGATATTCACAATGTGGTACTCCCCATTTATGATCATTTCATGAGGAAATTTCTTGATGGCTCGCGGGTTGCAAGCTAGGTCCATGCATTGTTTATGAGCTCACTGTTTAATACTGGCATTTTTTACATATTTGCATTTGGAATGCTTGATGACCCGCGAGCTTTGAGAGCTAGGGCATAGTTGCTATTACCTTCAAGGCATTGTGTGAAGTATTTGATCTCTATTTATTTGTTTTGTTGTTGATATTCACTATGTGGTACTCCTCGTTTATGATCATTTCATGAGGAAAAACATGGTACCTTCTTTCTTTTCTATAGCATTCTTCTGAGTGCACATGTCCTGTAGCATAGTTTTTCTTTCAGAAGTGTATGGCTTGACTATGGACATGCATAATTGTAGATGGGGATTAGTAATAAGATGGCATTCATTGCTTAGATATTTTTGATCTAACCCCATCTCTCTTTTCTTTGCAGGTTGTGGATCACACAAGAGCACACTGGATTCATACCCGAGTCAAAAATTCATCACTTCAGGCAATGTCTGGTACCCTTATTATTTATGCTCATCCTCTTATGTATGCCTGTACTCTTGCATATTCTTCTGAAAGTTGGCTATGATCACAGCATGTGCGAGTCCAGATGATTTTATCTTTCAGTTCCTTTCCTTGTATAGTACATACAAGTTATTTGGCATATATATACATGTAATCTTTAGATGTGGAAATTTCTTTTCCTTTACATGTACCTTTTCATGAAATGAACACAAATTAAACAAGATCATCTAATAATGCAAACTAAGGTATTGTAGTCACTCATCTAGTAATTAGGTTACAAAATTGGAATGGGCATGAAAAATATGGTAACAAGAACCATTACTAAGGATTGAACATAAGTCTAAAAGTCCCTAAACCTATTGTTCTATGTGTCCTTATTGCCTTCGTAATTTTGGTTCAACCCCTATAGGATGCCCCAGCCTAGAGGCCAAGGAAAGTACCCAAGATCACTTGAAAGAAAGATGAATGAAACCATTGTCCTTATGTGGGTAAACCCATATAAGTGTTCTTCCTTTGCATCGCAACTCCTACTTGAGGATCCACAATCATGAATTTATGTTCAAGACTTATTACTACTTTGGCCTTTTTGAATCTTAGGATGACATCTCAATTGGGAAAGGCAAACCAAAACCAAAACATTTCACAGACCAATCACAACCAAGGCATGTGGGTGTTCTTATATTGTACAATTATACTCCTAAAATATATGTACAATTATAAAATTTCACGCCTTGAAATTTTATAACATAGTTCCTTAACATATTTTACTATTCTAACAGATGTCAAATTCAAAACATTAAGTGTATGGTTTTATTACTGGTGTCCCTATTTGATTGGTCGGTGCTCTATTTGTTATATTACTACTATTAAAATATAACAAACAGAGCACCAACCAATCAAATAGGGACATCACTAATAAAATAATGCCAATCAATGATGCAGACAACTCACGGGCATGGCAAAATCTGTGAGCATCAATATTAGCATAAATCAAATGCCTACATACTCCACATGGTGCCATGAAAGTAGCAGGTTCATGTGGTTCTCAAACAGTGAGCTCATAAACAATGCATGATGCCCTAGCTTGCAGCCCGCGAGCCATCAAGACACTTCCTCATGAAATGATCATAAACGGGGAGTACCACATAGTGAATATCAACAACAAAGCAAAAAAAAAGAGATCAAACACTTCACACAATGCCTTGAAGGTAATAGAGACGATGCCCTAGCTCCCAAAGTTTGTCATCATCAAGCATTCCAAATGCAAAGATGTAAACAATGTCAGTATTAAGCAATGAGCTCATAAACAATGCAACACAATATTTGCACCTTAGTAAACACATGTTAACACAATATGTTGTTAACAAAATATGTTAACACCATGTATGTTAGCCTATTGTGTTAACATGTGTTAGTAATTTGCAAACAAACACAATAGATTGGCATACATGTTGTTAACATATTTTGTTAACTAAGGTGCAAATATTGTGCTGCATAGACACGACCCTCAAAGCTCACGGGTCATAAAGCATTCCAAATGCAAAGATGTAAAAAATGTCATTATTAACATTCATATTGTGCCATTAAATCAACAAATTCCATCAAAATGAAATTGAGTTAATGAGAAGACAAAGCTCGAATGCCTACCTCAACTCATGGTTTCCATATGAAGATCAAATGCTAAGGAACTATGTTGTAAAATTTCAAGGCATGAAATTTTATAACTGTACATATATAAACTTTGAAGGCATGAAATTTGACCTCTAATTTGACCTTGATAATGTCCCCTCCATTGCTTTTGCTTGATCATGACTTTTAGAAGTGTATGGCTTGACTATGCACATGCATAATTGTAGATGAGGATCAATAATAGGGTGTCAGGCATTACTTAGATCCTTTGGATATAACCCCATATTTTCCTTCCTTGCAGGTTCTAGATCATGCAGGAGCATACTGGATTCAACCCTGGGTCAACACTTCATTACTTTAGGCAATGCTTGGTACCTTCATTATTTATGTTCATCCACTTATGTATGTTTGCATTCATTCATATTCTTCTGAAAATTGGCTATACCCATATTCTTCTTGTGTATGAGTCTTCCAACTATGATCAATTTAATGTTGTAAATCTTGACATAGAATTCGATATCAACCTGTCGATATGATTACAATGTGGGGGAGTCGAATAAAATATATGTATAGTTATAAAACCTAAAGTTAAATTTACAAAGTAATATACCATTTATAAAACCTACCGTAACATGTCATTTTTTGTTTGAAATTTTTTGTCACAACTAAAGAGTTCTCACCACGAGAAAATAGAGTGACCATTTGCTATCAAAACCATATGTGCATATATAAACATTAAGTACATCATGTCCAATTTTTTTTGCAGATATACACATTAAGGATCATGTCAGATAATACAAGGGAATTCAGTCAAAATAGGGAGCCAATCGCTAGATTGTTGTCTAACTTTCAAAGTGAAGGTGATGACAAATGTTATTGTCCATGCAAGAGTTGTAACGGCTTAAAGACAAGAATAATCAAAATCAAAACTACAAAGAGACATTGTGGGGACAATGGTCACATTGAAGGGGGTTTGATTATCATCCATTGGTAAGTTTTTTGTTATATTGTTTTCACAATTAATATACATATGAACCATGGAAGGAGGTTTGATTATCACATTTAAGGGGGTTTGATTATCATCATTTTTATATAGGTTGATCTCCCCAATGTAGTACGTGATATGGACCACCGCATCTCAGAGGAACATGGGGGTTTGAATATAGAGGAACATGGAGGTGTGAGTATTGAAGTTGAAGATCATGATCCCATGGAAGATGACGATCATGCGCTAGAAAACACATTTGAAGATGATGGTATGAATGCATTGATCATAAACACATTTGGTACTGGTGTTGTTGGTATTGTTGGTGTTGCTGATGATGATGATGATGATGATTATGATGAGGATGACATTGACGTTGTCCATGATATACCTCTACTTGAGAATGCAAACATGACCCTTTACGAAGGCTCCCAATCTACTCTAACATTTAGATATTCCTAAAAAATATCAGTGGCCACACTTACATTACTAACCAATATTATATAAGTCATTAAATAGACACTGTTTACACTAATAATCAATATCCCTTCCATGCTGGCGTGTCAAATAGATCACTAATAACCCAAATTCATACTTGACTAATGCCAACGATCCCTCCTAGAGTTGATACTTGATAGAATTTTTTTACTTAATAGGTAATATCCCCGCATTAGTTTGACTTACTATGTAATATCGTTGTTTTGGTATTATCGCCGCCACATAACACTGTCACCTTATAATTATCGTTGGTGTATATTACTGTTAGAGGTTTGCTATTATGGAGATGATTTTTGTCTTCTTTGAATTATTTTTCTTGCACTTATCATCGTTGTTGCTTAATAAGTCATTTATGTTGTTGTGTAACAACACACTAACAACAAAAAAATATAAAATCTATTTGTTTGTAAGTGAACTCAAGCTATAACATCCTTATCATCTATATAGGAAGAAAAAATTCACACATAAATCTAAAATAAAATGATATTAATTCAACTAGGTTCTTTTAATTCTTTCCAAAAATATGATGGCAGTATTCCCTTGCAATTATTATTTTCAGTCTTCCCTGTATCTCTTGTTCTTCAAACTAACATGACTTAGATTTTCGAAAAGAAAAAAATATTTGGTAATTTATTGGAAGTCCTTAACGAAATATTTTCCTTCCAGGGTTTATTTAATAGTTTCTTAAAGTCTTTCTTTTTAAATTTTAAATTGTTTTTCTAGAGATATAGTGCAGGAGTAAATCATGAGACATTGGCAACTATCCATTTAAAGCCCTCAGCAACAATTCCTTGATTTAAATTTAAAATTCTATACAGTGCAATGTTTCTGTAAAAAGAGGGTTCAGAAGTCATGAAAATGATAATACTTGACAGTTTTCATTTAAAGCAAAAGGGAAAATCTCTTATAAAAGTATTGGTATAATTTGGATAGAAAGGATCACTCAACTTCATAAAACAAGAACAGAAACAACCCAACTTAAAAGTAGAAGATATACAGACCTGTCTAGTGATCATATTATGCTGAAGGTGGCGCCTGATGCTGCTGCGACAACTACAGACAGTGATGCAAAATTTACTTCTTTAAGCCTAGCCTTGCTCTTGTTGTCGTTTCAAATATATCCTTTGGGTACGAACGAACATAGGCCATAAACATGAATTTGGGAAAACATAGTTCATTTATCACAACATTTCATTTTTTTAATCAAATTTAAACATAGTTCATTTATGGGCTTTTTCTTGGGAAGCTAATTGCTCGCTACTTACAGGTGAGCACCTGTAAGTAGTAGCTGACAATTTACAAGTGCTCACCTATAAGTAGTGAGAAATTAGCTTCCCAAGAAAAATCCCATAAATGAACTATGTTTAAATTTGATTAAAAATTTGAAATGTTGGGATTAATGAACTATGTTTTCCCAAATCCCTATTTATGGTCTATGTTCATACCCAAAGGATATATTTGAAACAAAAACAAGGGTAAGGCTAGGCTTAAAGAAGTAAATTTTGCATCATTGTCTGTAGTTGTTGCAACAACATCAGTTGCCACCTTCAACACAATATGATCACTAGACAGGTCTGTATGTCTTCTACTTTTAAGTTGGGCTATTTTTCATTCTTGTTTTATGAAGTTGGGTGATCATTGCTATCCAAATTATACCGATACTTTTATAAGAGATTTTCCCTTTTGCTTCAAATGAAAATTATTGAGTATTATCATTTTCACAACTTCTGAACCCTATTTTTATAGAAACAATGCACTGTATAGAATTTTAAATTTAAATTGAGGAATTGCTACTGAGGGCTTTAAATGGATATTTGCCAGTGTCTCATGCTTTACTCTTGCACTATTTCTCTAGAAAAACAATTTAAAATTTAAAAAGAAAGACTTTAAGAAACTATGAAATAAACCCTGGAAGGAAAAAATGTCGTTAAGGACTTCCAAGAAAGTACCAAATATTTTTTTTCTTTTCAAAAATCTAAGTCATGTTAGTCTGAAGAACAAGAGATGCAGGGAAGACTGAAAATAACAATTGCAAGGGACTACTGCCATCATATTTTTGGAAATAATTAAAATAACCTAGTTGAATTAATATCATTTTATTTTAGATATGTGTGTGAATTATTTCTTCCTATGTAGATGATAAGGATTCTATAGCTTGAGTTCGCTTACAAACAAATAGATTTGATATTTTTTGTTGTTAGTGTGTTGTTACACAACAACAGAAATGACTTATTAAGAAACAACGATGATAAGTGCAAGACAAATAATTCAAAGAAGACAAAAATCATCTCCATAATAACAAACCTCTAACAATAATCTCTTTTCATAAACAACGATGGAATATACAACAAAGATAATTATAAGGTGACTGTGTTATGTGATGACAATAATATCAAAACAATGATATTACACAGTAAGTCAAACTAATGTGGGGATGTTACCTATTAAGTAAAAAATACTATCAAGTATCAACTCTAGGAGGGATCATTGGAATTAGTCAAGTGTGAATTTGGGTTATTAGTGATCTATTTGACACGCTAGCATGGAAGGGATATCAATTATTAGTGTAAATAGTAGCTAGTTAATGACTTATATAATATTGGTTAATAATGTAAGTGTGGCCACTGAGATTTTTTAGGAATATCTAAATGTCAGTGTGGCCCTTTACTCATGATCATAGAATAAGGTAATATGTATCTCCTCTCATACAATTATAAATCTTGTAGGTTTGGGATCGTGAATATTACCTTAATATCTTACAAGAATTGGTTCTCCGTCGTAGTTATGAACCGTTGGGTAGGTAACCTTATGAGGAGGTCTATGTATAACTTATTTGTAGGTAGAATCTAATTATAATATCATTCTTGTTCACCTAATTGGGTGGAATCCAATGGAGACATTTTTTGGGGACTCTACCCTAGAAAGGGGTTGTGTAACCAATTCTACCATCCTTTAAAAGACTGGGTTTAAAACTAAATCTGAACTATGATGTCTCTGCGAGTTACATAGGCAAGGCCATATATGATGAGCCCCCGAGGCATTAGGTATGGCCCTTAGGTCTTTTACTTTTGAGTTCTTCCTTGATCTTGCCACCCCTTACCAATATTTTACACAGTTTGCATCTCTTTACAAAACTAGTTTTATATACCTTATGATTGATTTAGCGAAGTTATTGATGTATGCAAATCACTTGTAAGTAATAAGATATTACAATGTATTTAAATGAGTTTTGATGTTTTAGAAATGAAATATTCTATCTTTTAGATAGTGTTTCTTTGTAAAGAGTTTTAGAACTCTTCAAAATCTTTTTTAACTTTAATTATAAAAATGTATTTATACTAGACTGTAAAAATAGAGTGTTATCATATGATTACTGATGGTTAAACTAGCTACTGAAATATTTCTTGTGGTTTTTGAAGCCACTTCAACCTAAACAAACTTTCAGGCAAAATTTCAGCTAAACTCTTAAGCGAGAAGATGAATTTGTTACACTTGTGAGTACAAAAAATTGTTTATTTTCTCATATGTTATGATCTTCAGCATGTGATATATAAAATCTTCAGCATGTGATATATAAATATATCATCTGTTCTAAGCACTGTTTATTACCATCTACAGACTATTTGATAGTAATGAGTTCGAAGGAGAGATCCCCTGTACTTTGGAACTAGTGCCCGATTTGAGGGTTGTGTGAGTATCAATCATTTTAATTCTGTCTTTTCTTGCTATGTCTTGTTTATGGCTTTCATTGCTGCTTCACAGACCATAATTTTATGGGTGCCTGTTTAATTTGTTTTTTTGATAATATTGTTGGGAAATAGGAGACTTGACAGAAACCAGATGGTAGGTGTGATTCCCACCAAAGTCAGTGGGCTAGTAAACCTTGAAGAACTGTAAGAGACTTGTCTTGGGTTTAGGATTTTATAGAATGTAATAAAATTTTAATGTGGTTTATCTGATTGAAAACTTCAATTTATGATGGTTTATAAATTGATATAAAGAGTTGTAGTTTTATTTATTTTATAAAAGTGATATGAAAATTTGTAATTTAATTGATTGACTATCTTTTATATATTATATTTAAGAAAACAATTAACGGATTGTCAAGAAGATAAACAAAACCACGCAGAAACTTGTCCTAATCAAAGCATAACTAAAATTAGAACATGATAGAAGCAAAGAACTTTCTTTCTGCAACCCATAAACATAGCATAAACTCTTAAGGAAAAGAGTAGGATTAAATTCTGAACTGCAACATATGTTGCGACTATTTGAAATACAGGGTATTCTCTTCATGGAGTTTAATCTCATTCACATGATTCTTAACCTTCATGTGTTCCTTGGGGACCCCTACAAATGAGAACATAAATACACAGTTTAGAAAATGATATCTGAATAAACTTTTATAGTAATTTTGTTTTCTCTTCCACAATATGATTTGAAAATAGTGTCAAGCATCTACATGTATATGCAATAGAATGAAGGATATGGTATGTTTCTTATATAGCCCAGTCTACTAAGATTCATATGTTTTGACAACTTTGACTGAAGATATATACCTCAATCCTTTATTCTCATTCCTGTATCAAATACCATAACAAATCATCTTCCAAAAATTATTTTTCTATCACATCAGATTCAAATACCTTATGCTGGAGAAAAGCTAAGAATAAAATGTGGTATCTTTGTTTATGCTATTTTATTAAGTAGTTTAATGGTTGTGGGAATTCAGTTAGCTGAAATTTGGATCATAATTATTAAATATTGGCTTAACATCAAACATTGAGAGGTATCTATTTTACCAAAGTCATATGAGGAATGATCATTTCGAGTGTTTGGATTATAGGTTAATGAATCATTGGCTTAACAATAAACATAAGACAGTTTCTATAGCATTAAACTTTGAGGAGTTTCTATTTTACAAAAATCATATGGGACATTGATCATATTGAGTTTGGATAATAGGTTGATGAATCATTGACTTAAAATTAAACATTGAGGGATATCTATTCCACTAAAGTCATATGGTACATGATCATAAAGAGTATTTGGATTGTATGTTGACGAATCATTATCTTAACTTAACATTCAAGGATTTATATTCCATCAAAACTATATGGGTCATTATCCTTTTAGAGTGTCATGAAACCTCCATCCAACAAGATTTTATCCTTTGTAGACTCTTTCTCAATCATTCATATCCTCCGATATATATATATATATATATATTTTTTTTTTAATGATGTAAATAATGATCATGATCATCCTCATTCTTTTAAACAAATTGAAAAATACATATCAAATTTTCCTTACTGTATATAGTGTTAGAGTAATTTAGTAATTACTCTTTTGTGCTTAAGTTATACTTAGGCAACTTTCTATTTTATGAGAGTTTTCTTTTTAGGGCTTTGGTATCCTTTATAAGGAATCACCGCTTAGTTTTATTTTCAGATTTTTTACATCAGTTTGTAAATCATAGAAACATATTATCAATATATTGTTTTCTTGAGCACACGATGTCTCTGGCTTTTTGGCCTCCATAGATCCTTCTATCTTCTGTCTTTTGCTTCTGTTT
>MU227639.1:709864-733237 GCA_018584345.1 Thuja plicata
AATTGTAATATAATCCACAATTTTCCACAACAAGATTTATGCAACTTAATTAAGATATTGCTAAAAATGTTCTTAAATCACTTAAATATACTAGGGAAATATCATTTCTCTCATTAACTATGAGGACGCTTTTCTATTAAAATTTTTTGCATTTCATTGTTTCAATTGAAGATATCAAAGTTCAACTTGATTTGACACTAAAAAGATAATATTTTCTTTGTTGTTTCTAGATTCGATTGCGTGTCACTTTTGTTATCAACATTTCCGATCACATTTTGTGATCCATCATTAGGATAAGAAAGATTACAGGAGATGTGATCCATCATCAATCTTGTCTCTGTAACTCTTTCTCATCATGGTGATGGATGACAAAGTGTGATCATGAGAAAGAGTTACAAGAGATGTGATCCATCATTAATCACATTTCCCACATATAGTTTTTACACAACAAATTGTATTTGCATTTGAGTAGGAATATATGTTATCCTAAAATATCAATATTTTTCAATGATAGGAATGCAAAACATGCTTTAATTATTTCTACGGAGGCATCAATGTTTTTGGGTGCATGTGCACCATACCTTTCACTTCTGTATCATCGTGTCAAGGATATTTTCTTGTTCTTAATAAAACTCGTTGGCCTCTTCCTCATGATGACTTCGTCATAATTACAAAAAATTATCTAGTTAATGAACTTTATATCCTTATGCATTATGCTGTTGTGATTTTGCCTCTTTTTTGGACACTACTAATCATTAGTTTCTCTTTTTCCCTTGGGAATGCTTTTCAGGTAGAAACGGTAGGATACCATCTATCTTTCTTGAAGACTCTTTATCAAAAGGGTATCAATGTCCTTTATCTTCAATCTAATAAGGGGTGCAGAAGAGTGTTATGCATCAATTGGGTATAGAAATTGAGTGCTATACCCAAATGATGCAGAGCACCTTCTACACCCTCAATTCTAGTGAAGAAACATAAATACAACAACTGAGAATCATAAATGTAGATATCACAATAGTTGAGAAACATAAATTTAGATATCATGTTCACAATTTTTTGGAGACAACATAATTGAATGGTATACCTAGACGATGCAACACAACCACTAATCCTCCAGTTCCAAGTTGACACTGCGGGATCCAAGAATAAATTTAGAGAGCGAAGGAGGGTTGTAACGACCAAAATAATATAGGGTCCCTATATTATTTCGGTCTTTATGGCCCTCCTCCTCTGCTCTCTAAATTTATTCCTTATCTATGGTGTTTGGATCCTGCAGTGTCAACTTGGAACTGAAGGAGTAGTGGTTGCGTTGCATCATCTGGGTATACCACTCAATTATGTTATGTCTCCAAACAATTGTGACCATGATGCCTACATTTATGTTTCTCAGTTTTTGTGTCCTAGGACCCCTTATGACCCTTTATGACCCTTTAAAATCCCTAAGAATACATCTTAGAGGTCTTAAAGTGTCGTAAAGGGTCATAAGAGGCTCTTAGGAGGGGCTAGATGAGCTTCCACCTTCACGTGGTTGGACCTGTTAAGTAGAGAATGTTAAACTATTCTCGAAACAAAGAGAAGCTCAATATATTTTTAAAAAATATAGCATACCGTCGTAATTGTGACGGTGTTTAGAGAATGACCAACGCCAAAGCACTACATGGGACACCCAGATGTCAGAAATAGCCGACAGGTGGATGTCGCATGTACAACATATCCATCCCATACCCATCGGAATTGCGACACTCATAATGTGTAACAATGACAGGTTGACCATCCTAAGCGGTGCATATTGCAACGGTCAATACCATCTCAATTTCGACGGTATTTAGAGAACAACCGATGCCAAAGCACTAAATGCGACGTCCAAATGTGAGAATATTCTGACATCTAGACGTTGCATGCACAACATATACGTTGCATACTCATTATAATTGCGACACTCATAATGTGTAATGACGACATGTTAACCATCGTAGCTAGTTCATATTGCGACGGTTAGTACCGTCGCAATAATGATGAACATACCAGCTGTCGGTGATTCTGACACCAAAACTGCAACACTGGTCTATGTCGCTTTCCTGATGCGGTAGTGTCAGAATTAAGACGCATAGCCATTGAAAAGAGGTCTCAAATGTACTAGTGACTTCCTCTTTCGATATTGGGAATACTAATTGCGTAACAAATCTCTTTGTGGTTGAGATTATTGATGTTATTGTAGGCTTCTACATGTACTTACATATCCCCGATTACAACTAGTGAACCCGATGTGAAGATTTATCCATATCTTTCAAATGACTTGGAATTTTTCCATGAATTTTTTTTGCAAGTTGGCACTGATATAAGGAGACTACAGTGAAAATTTCAAAGTTTTAAGATTTTTCTTTTTTAATAATTCATAAAAAAAAAAATTATGGGCGCAAATCAACATATTTTGTAAAAAATTACATTTTTGGAAATGTCTTGAAATTCTGCAGGTGGTCCGTTCTCTGTGATTTTTAATTTTGATAAGAAATATTTGCAAAAAAATAGATCTTTAAAACTGGTCTATTCTGATCAAATGGGTCTTGAGGGCACAAATTAAGGAATTATTATATGATTTTTTTGCAGGTTTGTATTGATATAAGGATCCTACTGTCCAAAAATTAAAAAAAAAATGGATTATTTTTTATTTTTTTGTAATTTTTTTTTATATTTAAAAAAAAATGGGCACAAATCAACATTTTGTTTCGAAAAATTTACGTTTTTTGGAAGGTCTTAAAATTCTAAGGGGGTCTTCTTTTTGTAATTTTCATTTTCATGAACAATAATTGCCAAAAATAATGGATCTTTGAAAACTAGTCTATTGTGATAAAGGTGGTCCCTAGGGCACAGATTATCTTGCCTTTTTGGAAAGCTCACTGATTTTTAGCAGGGATTACTTCTTTTCATTTCTATTTTTTGGGGCTAAACATTTTCTTTTTGTGTGCATGTGCAGGTGATAATCGTTTTATCAAAGACACTGTTTTGAAAGTACTAACGAAATTTGATTCTCTTTTGTCAAAAATTCTGATTCTCTAATGTAAAACAACACATCAACACTGTTGAAAATATGTGAATGCAAACATGAAAAAAAGCAGTGGGCCACCAAAATGCAAAAAAGTTAAAATTTAGAAGCATGTTGAGTAGTGAAAAAGTGAACGAGAGATTAAATAGAACAAGGGAACCGAACGCAGATTGAGAATTAAGGCACTTGAAGCAGAGATCTGATACAAAGGCCCTATTAACACTTATCTAGACAAGGTAAGAGAATTTTCTAAAAAATTCAGTTGTCATTACATCAACACACACGCTTTTGGATTACCATATCTAATTTGGTAGGGTTTTTTGGTACTAAAATTTTCTTGATAGCTTGTGGCATGGAGACAACTTGAATTTTTCTAAATCTAAAATCAATACATTTGTCTTTTGGTGCTTAAAAAGAATAGTGTATACTCAAACATCACAATCTCATCTTTCGAATTGGTGCTTAAAATTGATGCGTGGTTAAGAATTGAACAAAGAAAAGTACATATGGATTTGGTGCATAAAATTGAACAATCAAACCCTCATCTGGTTTAATGCTTAAAATGAACCTGCATCATTGTATGGATGGTTTAGATTAGCAAACATTTGGCTTTTGGATCTTAATCGATTAACCGTGTGTTTTGAGTCTTTGGTGCACTTTCACATTCTGTTAGATTAAAAACCTTCTTAATTTTTTAGAGATGCCTATCTGGGAAAAACACTTCTTCATTGGAGGATGACCTCAAATTGGGAATCCTTCTGATCGGTATATAAACAAGACGTGGGCCAAAGCCTTGAATGTCTTATATTTGGCCAAGCTCAGGCAAGGTGTGAAGATGATAGTTTGGATCAGGTGAATATCCCTAAGTAGCCAACATGTTCAACTAGAGACTTAAGTGACTCACACGCATATAGACCAATTGGGTAGACACCACAGACCTTACTACAACCTAGTTAATTAGAGACTCACCCGATTCATCTTTGAATTAAGTGTCTTATTATAGTGCAAGGGGTTACAAAATTTCCCCCCAATATTCCCATGGTATTGTGTTGGTGAAAGAGATATTCACTAGAAAAACAACATTACTGGGCAAAGGCAAAAACATGAGCACCTACAACGTGTATCTTTGAGTCCTAGTAGTGTGACAATGGTTGTGTGAGCTGACAAACATCCAAGAAATGGACCTATAACATTACATTTGAATACAATTTGACAATAGATTAGTATGGCTATCTCTTCTTTCGTTGTGATTGACCGTGTGAAAAATTACATCTTGAAAAAATTGTTGAACATACACTAGTCGTTTCTTTTTTTTAGTCAGTCCTGCAGCTACACTAAGTTTTTGTGATTGTTGAGTTTGTACATGTCTCAAACATTGGTCCTACAACATTGTCCTATCAGTATCCTATCAGAGAAGCAAACATATCCAACAACACAAGTCTTGGAACATTACACTTGGCTCTTATCTTGAAAATTTGGTGATCAACATAACCTTGCATATTATTCCAACATTTTTAGCATCATTCCTAGCTTAGAATCTTGCATAATCATTCCCTTTTTGCATAGTCATTATTATAGTCCAGAAAAACTCAAAATCCCCAAAACATAGATTGCATTTCCTAGAGGTTAAGTTTTCCACCTTTCAAAGTCTTTTACAGATTAGAGGGTGCATTTTCTTAGGACATTCTAGTAGTGGTCTTGTGTATTAACTTGGCTTCGTCAAAATTCAATCACCTTCTCTTACCTTAGATTAGGAACCTATCATTTGGGTTAACCCTTGTCTTAGACAAACATCATTTCCAGTATCAGTCATCTTTGTCCTACCTTTTTGAAGCCAAGATTGTCCATAGAATCATTCAGGTCTTTCCATAGAGGTTTTACCTTTGAATTTTACATAATCTCTCTTAGGTCATATTACCTATACCTTAGGCATCATTCTAGTCATTCATTCCAAGATTACATAAGTGTCTTATTATCAGAAAATCCAAAAAGAAAAAGGTTGCATTCATCCTCTACACATGTCGTTCATAAGATCCTAAAAGAGTAAAGGCACGATGGATCCCGACACAAAACCATACATGATCCTAACAACAGAATTGATGTCCCTATTCAAAGGACCCTACAACTAGATTTCAACAATCCAAAAACTATTCAACATCGTGAGAAAACACATGCTAACATCTCACGGTTACCGTCTATCCCTCCACCAGAGGATGAATTCTCATTTGAGAACGTCAAGGCCAAATGCAATGACACTGAACAAATTAATGAAGCCTTGTAAAACCCTGGGGTGATGACTGTCATGGGATCCCTATTGGCGACTGATCTAGCTACATACATCAAATTTATTGCATAGAATGGTGCCAAACTACTTGTTAGATTTTACACCTCCGCCATAGTAGAAACATTTGTCATGTCACCATCTTGGCTTGCTTCCACAACACCTCTCCCAATCACTTCCATTTTACCTTATATCAACCCCACTCAAAGTGTATCCTAAGTGACCACGTCTTCCACCACCCTAGGAATCAAATACAACAACCCTCTTTTTCCACTTTTCCACCCACGTCCAATACTCCCATCACCACAATAACACCTTCCATAATGACCTCAACCCATCCAACAGGTACATCCAATATGGCCCCACTAGGGCACAATCCCAACAGTCTCTTGACATGATCCCACCAAATCACTCAAGGGGTACCTCAACAACAACCTACCATAGGTGTTCCTTCCAATTCAGGAATCCCCCAAATCAATCAAGGGACACCTCAGCAACAACCTCATGTTAATCCTAGCTATTTGAGGATTCTTTATACCCTTTTGAAACATCATGGAGTAACCAAGCCTAGCACTTCCAACCCTACAACGCTACCTCATAAAAAACCTCCATACATTCTCCCACCTCAAAAACCTACCACAGGTGTTCCTTCCAATTCAGGAATCCCCCAAATCAATCAAGGGACACCTCAACAACAACCTCCCATCAATCCCAACTATTGAAGGATTCTTGTTGCCTTTTTAAAAGATCATGGAATAACTGGGCATAGCACTTCCAACCCTAAAACACCACCTCAACAACAACCTCCATACATTCCCTCACCTTAGCAGCAACCTCCATACATTCCACTACCTCAATAGCAGTCTTCCACTACCTCAGTAGCAGTCTCTATATATTCCTTCACCTCAGCAACAACATCCATACTTTCCACTATCTCAGCAATAAACTTCATACGTACCACAACCCCAACACAATCAACAACCTCCATACACCCAATCTCTTCAATATGTCCCACAACCATAGTATCTTCCACAACCTCTGCATGCGCTACACCCTCAGTATGCTCCACCACATGTGCATGTGACATACATGAACTTTGGTTATAGGCCCTCATATAACCAGGCACCATCTTATAACAGTTTTTTATCCTAATGGAGTGCCATCTACATCGACGCCCACTTAAGCCTTTTCCCAACAAATCCAAAAACTCCAACAAAAGGTCATTAACTTACAAACAGGTGATCCTAAGAGGTATTACACTATTGCAAATCTTATTCCTTACCCATTTGATATGACATTACACGTGCCACCTTTTCCACACAAATTTTGAAACACCTAAATTTGATAATTACAAGGAGAAGGGTGATCCTCAGGACCATTTACGTGAATTCTTCACGACTTGCATAGAAGTGGCATACGATAACACCTACCTAATGAGCCATGGAGTGGTTTTCCAGACCCCCTCTTGGGATACAATCCTGGAATGAACTAGTTGAAAAGTTCATATAGAACTATTCACACAACATTGTCATGAAAATAACATTAATGGATCTCTGCACTACCAATTAGAAGAGTGGTGAGAACTTTGCCTCGTTCTTACAATGTTGGAGAAATGTTTCCTTTAAGGTGTCTTTCCACACACCCATGAAATAGAAGATCCATATGTTCATAAAAAATTGTCAACTAGACATGATGTGTGAATTAAACTACTAGTGAATCGAGACCTTTGAAGAGATAGCCGAGCAAGGGCTAAAGATAGAGAGATCGCTCACATTGAAGGGAGTCATCAAGAAACAGACCAACAATTCAACACCTTATGATAAATTTAAATACTAGTCCAAAAACAAGAATGTAATGAACAATGACATTGTTGACATTAAGGTGGGCCAACCAGTCATGCACATATATGTACCACTGACACTAGCCCAACAAACCCAATCAACACACATTGTACAAAGAGTTAACAATGCAGACATAGAAAACCAACAAGTTAACCAAACCTACCCAAAAAGGTTCTACAAGAAGGACCATTACTCCACCGTGAGACTCTATGCCTCTTGCAAAACCTCTTGAGAAAGTTCTTGAGAAATTACTACAATCTCATTCAATCACTTTACCCTAGATCAAACATTACAAAGGTACCCAAAAAACAACACGGTGGAATGACAACACTTATTATGACTATCACAAAACTAAGGGACATAAGACAAAAATTGCATGCAACTGAAGCATATTATCCAAGATTTTATCGATCGCGGTGAAATAGAAGTTATTGCAAACTCAGGCACCACCAATCAAGATCACAAAATCTTCACAAAGCCACTGATGGATCACGCAAAAGGTAAGGACTCCACTTCTCGACATGACAATAAGGCAACCTTCACCTATCCCAAACCTAATCCTGATATAACCATAAACACCATTACTATCCAATATCCAGACACCAGTTGTGCTATTACTACCCGTCATTCTGAAATCACAATGTAAGGAGGCTCATCAAAAGCTGTAGTACCAAATAAATCATCTAACTCACCACCAAGTCTGTATAACCTATTGGACCATCTCAAGAAGACCTCAACACAAATTTTCATTTATGAATTGCTTTGCATATTGCCAAATCACAAAGAAGCATTAGATGTAGTCCTGTAGCAAGCCTCTATTTTGAAAAAACATAAATGTTGATGAGTTTCAAGACATGGTAGGAAATATATCCATGCAACATCATGTTTCCTTCATTGAGAAAGATATCCCAGCCCATAAACCATCTCACAATGATCCTTTGCACCTTGAAGTCTTTGTCCACCTCTATAAAATCCGACGAGTCTTGATGGATGGCAAACCAGGTCTAAATATCTGTACCCTAAAATTGGTAAAGGCATTGGGCTATTCTAACACTTGTGTAGACATTACTAAGAACAATGTAATAAGAGCATATGATGATGAAGAGAATCCTTCTCGAGGCATGATAATCCTCCCAATCATACTAGGTTTAACTACACAAGACACTTCAGTCCAGGTAGTGGACCTAGAGTTGGGTTATAATATGCTATTGGGATGACCATGGATCCATTCCATGCATGTTGTACCATCTACTTACCATCAATACTTGACATTTACTCACGAGGAAGTTTAAATCACCATGCATGTGACAAAGATCCTTTTCTATACTACACAAATCTTAGAGGAGCTATTTATAATCAAGTACCCAACAATCAAGAGACATCTATTGCCTCCTCATCTCAAAACATAGATTGTGCAAACCTTGCAAAATCAACTAAGGAACCCACATCAGAGCTCAAAATCCAAGTTCAAGAAAATGGATGTGGAGAATACACCTATGCAGACTTCTTTTGTGTAGGAAAGCTACTAATCTCACCTTGTTCTAATGGAAAACGTAGGCAACCTCTTAAGAGTAAACAACAACCATCAATTGTTTATCCACCAATGGTTTTCATAAGATGGGTAGAAATACATGAGGAGAGCATTAAAGACAACTTATCTTCTTGGTTGTATATAGATGAAGAGCCCCTGAGGTCAAAATTCTAGTACATGAAGATAGACGATCTGGATTAGGAAAAGATGAACAAGGAATTATGGAACCCATTGCACCAACCCAAAATTTGAAGCATCACGACTTAGGTTATAGACCACTGGTAGGAGGCATTAGGAATACCTTTCTACCCTCTAATATTAACACTTGTGTTTATAACGAAGTTGATACATTTGAGGAACTCCATTTGGACATAGACTCAAATGACTGAGTGTAATTTCCCCCACGCTACCAGCACCTTTAATCTCAACACTGTCATTGATTGAATCTCTTTACGAGATAGACCCATAGATCGTCGATCTTGGATTGAGGAATTTTGGAACCAATTTGAACTTTCATCATCATCCTCTTTAGAAACCTATGAATCAATAAGTGAGTTCTATATTAATACCTAGGCTAAACTCACAATTTCATCCTTGCAAAGCAAGGATAACATAGCTTTGGTTTACCCTGACCTTGTTGATTAGGAACAACAAAATTCATCGTCCATAGAGATTTTTGAGAATTACGAAGCTATTGTTGAATCCTTTGGACTAAAATAAGGCATACTTATGGGCAATCACAAGGTAGGTTTCAACATAGAATTAGAAAACATAACATACTTTGGGGAGCTATATCAAACCTTTAGTCATAAAATTGAAAGAGAAATTATAAGGCTATTAGGTGAAAACCGAAAGGCGCCTTCTAGCTATAAAAAGAAAAAAAAATACGTATTTGAAGGAAGAAACCTATATGAGGTGCCCAAGGATGGAGAGATTGATATACTTACCATTACAAAAGAATTGTCGCCACTATTGATAGAGAAGACAATAACAATCAACATTAACACTAAAGAAACACAATGACTAATCCACTTAGCAAAGTCATTAACACAAGAAGTAAGATAACAATTCATTCAGTTCTTTAAGGATAGGCAAATAAAATTTTCTTGGTCATACTCTGACATGGCTGGGTTAGATCTAGAATTAGTGCTCCATTATCTGCTACTAAAGTTGGGGGCAAAGCCATACAAACAAAAGTTGTGCAAGATGCATCCTAAAATTGCACTATTGGTCAAAGTAGAATTGAAGAAACTATTGGACTCTGACTTTGTAAGGTATATTGACTATGTCGATTGGATATCCAATCTGGTACCTGTGTCTGAATCCCATGGGGCCATAAGAATTAGTACAAACTTCAGAGGTCTAAATTTGGCTTGACCAAACGATGGATTCCCTTTTCCAAACATAAACATGATCGTTGATCCCACTTCAGGGTATAAAATGTTGTCGCTAATGGATGGTTTCTCAGGATATAATCATATCAAGATAGCACCGAAAGATCAACACATGACCACATTCACTATTGGTGTATCATGTCATTTGGTATAAATAATGCAGGTGCCACATAAAAAAGAGAAATGATGACTATCTTTCATGACATGATACATATCACAATGGAAGACTATGTTGATGAAATACTGGAAAAATCCCTTAAGAGGAACCTACATCTATCAATATTAGAGTCAGCCTTTGACACAATCCAAGAATACAATGTACAGTTGAACCCAAAGAAGTGTCTCTTTGGAGTCACGTCAAGAAACGTGTTGGCATTCATTATCTCCCATAGAGGAATAAAGATCAATCCCAAAAAGTAAAAGCTATCATTATTATGCCTCCACCAACAACTTTGAAAAACTTGCGAAGTCTACAAGATATGCTACAATTATTGAGATGACTCATATAACAGCTAGCTAAAAAATTCCACCCATTATAATACTTTCTACACAAAGATGTCAAATTCACATGGACATAAGATTTACAAACCAGATTTAAAGTATTGAAGGACTATCTACTCTCAGCACCAGTCTTAGTGGCACCTATTCAATATCAACCCCTACTATTATACATATCAGTAATAGAACAGTCACCGAGGTTATTATTGGCACAAAATGATTCTGAAGGGAAAGAACGAGCCATTTATTATATCAGTCGAACACTTGTGGCATATGAATTGAACTACACTTCCATTGAAAGAGCATGTTTGGTTGAAGTTTTTGCTTCCCAAAAAATTAGACACTACATGTTAAGTTAGAAGACGGTCCTAATAGAAAAAATTATTCTATTGAAATATCTATTTAGTAAAGCTATATTGATAGGATGCCTCGGTAAATGGGACATGATTCTTAGTGAATTCGACATAGATTATATGGATAGAAAAGCAATCAAGGGACAAGTAATTGCTGACCAATTGATAGATGCACCATTACCTTCTAGTCATCCAACACTGATAGAGTTTCCAGATGAGAGCATATTTTCTCTTGAAGAGAAAAAAATAGTGGCAATTGTACTTTGACGACTCTCACACACAAAAGGGATCAGGCGCCGACATAGCATTTATAACTCCCCAAGGTGACTCCATTCCAAGATCATACATACTAAGACTTGATTGCACCAACAATATAGCTGAGTATGAAGCACTAATCATAGGGCTCAAGACAACTATCCAATGGAAGATCCAACAACTACAAGTGTTCAAAGATTATCAACCAAATCAATGGCATCTACGACACAAAGAATGACAAGATGGTTCCCTACAAAGCCTTGGCAAAAGACATTAAACAACATTTTGAAATAATATCATTTGAGCAGTTATCAAGAATCAAGAAAAAAATAGTATATACAATGGCTACTGTTGTATATTTGCTCAATATGCTACCAGATGTAGCACATTGTGAATTCATGGTAGAGCGAATCATGTTCCCTCCCTTTGAAGTGCCCAAATCTGAGGTCATGCACAAATTTGTTGGTCTCAATTCTCCCTGGTACCAATATATATATATATATATATGCTTTCCTAACTAGCCAAACAATACCCATTGACTTGTCCTAGAACCAAAATAATTCATTGATAAGGCAAGCCTCCTGCTACACCATATTAGCCAATACACTTTATTGACTTAACCTGGGTAGAACACTCCTCAGATGTCTCAACTCGAAAGAATCACAAGCCACGATATTAGAGGTACATGAGGTTATTTGTAGTGCTCATTCTAGTGGCTTGACCTTAGCCAAGAATCTTTTAATAATTGGATATTACTGGCCTACAATGCAAACAGATGCTTGACTATATGTACAAAAATGCAAAAAAAGTGTCAAATACGCATGAACCTCATCCATGCACCTTCTTAGGAGCTACAACCACTTACATCATCATGGTCCTTTTCGCAATGGGGGTTCGACCTAGTTGGAAAGATACATATCTTGTCCTCTGATGGTCATAAATATATTATCACAACCACTGAATATTTTACAAAGTGGTTTGAAGAAATTCCAATGACCTACACCACCGACAAATAGATTTCCAAGTTTCTTTTGAACTATATCATAAGCCGGTATGGTGTACCCTAGACCATCATTATAGATCATGTATCCCCCTTCAAAAATAAGCAAGTAAATGAGCTTTGTAGAAAATTTCATATTCATCATAGTTATTCATCGCTCTACTTTCCCTAAGGTAATGGCCAAATTGAGACTACGAATAAAACATTGTAAAAATTCTAAAAAAAGATACTCAACGAAGTTGGTCGGGTTTGACACCTCCAACTCAACCCCGCCTTATGATCATACCATACTAGTTTCTGTAATCCCACGAGCCCCCGCTCCATATTCACTAGTATACAGTACTGAATCTATCTTGACAATAGAGGTTGAGCTCCCATCATCGTGTGTATCCCTTCAACACATTATTTCATACGAGGATTACAGAGTGTCTTGACTACAAGAGCTAGAGTTGCTCGATGAAAAGAGACAAAAAAACACTAACACATTTGCAAGCATATGAATAACATCTCAGGAGAAGCTAAAAAAAGTTCATCCCTAGAGCTTTTCAAGTTGGTGACCTAGTCCTAATGGAAAATAAATAAATCAGATAGAAAGATAAAATCTAGGAAAGTTTGAACCTAACTAGTTGGGTCCTTATATCATCATAGCAGTCTATGGGTTTGGAGCATATCAAATATCCACATCAGAGGGCCAATCTCTATTAGACCCCATCAAAATTGTGCATCTGTGCAAGTACTATTCATAACTATCAGAGTAGACCCATTTCAAAAACTCAAAATATTAAAAAATTTAAAAAGCAAAAAAATGGTTAACTTGGCGAAAACCTGACAATCAGGCGTATTTGATGACACAAAATAGAAATACAAGAGAAATAAATTCATCCTATGGTGAAAACCATTTTGGTGGCTCCTTGGACAAGAATCATGGTAAAAACCAATTAATCTTGTGCCATGTCTAGGGATTTCTACTCTACCATCTATCATAACTCCAATCTAGTATCACATGTCATTTCACCCCATACTCTACAATAAAATCTATTATGACTTGTCAATTGTCCTTGTCTCACCACCTCATATCCCACACAAAGTCAGTCCACCATGGCCATTCCACAATACTGTGCCCACTCTGTCCAAACTAGGGGCACCCAATATCATGGTCCATTAAGCACTGAGAAAACCCCTAAAATTTATAATTTTTTTGAAAAAATCCCTAAAAATTGAAAAATGTCTTGAAAAAATCTTTAAAATCAGAAAATGTTCAAAAAGTTTAAAAACATAAAAAATATTCATCTAGGGAGACCATGTATGAGGTGTCTGTGATAAGGGCCTTATGTGATACACCGCACATACCTCGACTCCAAACATACGAACCCTATGGTGGACCAAAAACATTTGCAAAAGCTCCTGAAAAAAAAATCCTTGCAAAAAAAAAATGTAAAACCAAGAAAATTATGCAATAAAATATCCTTTGGATATCAATTCAATTCTTTTTCATTTTGAAACAGGCATTGAATGACATCATTCAACAAGTCTGAGCTTCAGCGAAACTGAGTCAAAACAATCAAACTCATCAATCAGTCCTCAGTCAAATTGATCAAAATTTCTCATTTATCAATGGAGTCCCATAGCATAATCTTTTGTCAAGACAGTCATGTTATTTTAGACAAGGAAGTGAACACTCAAAACCAGACAGAGCAGTCTTACATGGGGTATCCTATACTTCATCTGATCGCATCACCAAAATGTCAACAAACCAATGTCCAAAACAACTACAAAAACATAGACACAAAATCAATATGGTTGCTTACTTGTTGAGTCTAGTTGGTCTTATTATGTCTTGATTTTCATAAGTTATTTTCCTATGCATCGTACTCCTTACCCAAGGCCAGAACTTTTGCATGGTTGGAAAAAAAAGGGAGAATTTTAATGGGGGACAAGTTGATGAGGTGTGGTTTCAATGGAAATTTTAAATGTGTGTTGTGTAGAGGAAAGGTTGAGACAACAAATCACCTTTTACTAAACTGCAAATTTGCATTTGAATGTTAGAATTTTGTTTTGAATAAGCTAAGCATGACTATTGTATTTCCTTCCAAACTAAACAAGATGTTTCAGTCCTGGGGAGTAAGTTATCCCAAATCATCCTTTTCTTTTATATGGTAGATATGCCCCTCAACCATCATATATGAGACATGGAAAAAAATAAATTGACGTATCTTCCAAGGTAAGTCAGAATCGATGGAGATGTTGTGTTGGAGAATATAACAGGTGATTATAGAATTAGTCAACTTTGTAGTCTCTCAGAGAAACTTGAACAAATTTCCTTTTAGCTTTGTTGACACTCTCTTACAAAGACAATGGCCTTTGCTTTAGTACAAGCCTGCTAATGGGCCTAATGGGGTTCATCCTTTTGTCAACCCAAGACAAGGTGTAGAATGGGAGAATCACAAAGTAGGTTGGATCAAGATAAACTTTGATGGAGCTTCATAAGGAAATCCTTTCCCGCTAGGGGAAGTATGTGTTTCTAGGGATGCCTCAGGTGATATAGTGGTAGTTGAGTCCAAGGGATTAGTAAAGAGAACCAACAATGAAGTGGAGGCCCAAGTGACATTGCTGATAGTGGAGATGACCACCCAACTTAAGGTGAAAAAAGTACATTTGGAAGGAGACTCTCAGATAATTGTAAACTTCAGTATCAAGGGGTAATCACAAATATGGAAAATTGACAAAATCATTTCTATCATTCGTAATAAGTTGATGAATTTTGGTAATTTAAAAATCTTGCATGTATACATGGAAGAAAACACTCTGGTAGATGCTTTGTCTAAGTTAGCGGTGACAGGGACAATCTAATAAGAAGGTTGCAGTTGAGGGAGCCAAGTCATTTAGTATGTTTGATATGTAAGGATGGTTTGGTAACGACGACACCACCATCAGGGAGGTGAATGTTTGATCACATTTTGGGGTGGAGGCATTCGAAGGCAGAATGTAATTTTGGCATTTATAAGTATGGGTGTTTGGAGATTATTTTTGATGCAGTGTACAAGCATTTATTGTGCACTCTACCCTTGAATAATCTTAAAAAGAATGAAATCACTTTGGCCTCATTGCATTTTCTCAGGTGGTGGTGGTTGAATATTGAGTAGAACTTACCATAATGGAGGCCAACTGTAGCTTGAAGGTGTTGAAGTAGCATATGGCACTTTGGGGGCAAATTTCAAATGAAAGGTTGAAAATTGTATTCTCAATTGACAACCCTTTTTGTTTGGTAATGGTGAGAGAACTCCTTGGTATAAAATACTTGATAAATGAATACAAATACCACATAAACACGAACATTTCATCCATGTTTAGTGTGTGGGAGCTGGAGGTGGGGAGTGTGGAAGATGCTATGAAGGTGGTGAAGAGATACATTAGACAAAAATAGAGGGGGGGTCTGGAAGGTTTACTCCTTTTTGTCAAACTAGGTTGTGGCTTCATCATTGAAATAAGTGACTAGGTCCATGTGCCGGGTAACCCAGACCCGGGTCACATTCATCCTTTTGTATTGTGGAGAGTAGGGGAAACCTGTTAAGGGAGGAATATATAGGGAAGGTGTATGTGGAATATAGTAAAGACATATGTGGAAGATATTTTGCGATTACACATCTGACTGGGAAATGGTGCTCCAGTCTAGGCTGGGTAAAGATAAGTTTGTCAGGAAAAAACTCACAGTTCAATTGGTAGATTATTGGAGGGTTCATGTTGAGGAGATTGCAGATGCCCAAATGAATGTGGAAGAGGATAATGGTGAGGTTGTTGGGGCGAGGAGGGGCCGAGGGCGTAGACACGAAAGAGGGCGAGGAGTCAGGAACGCTGGGGCTCAGTGACGCAGTCGAGGGAAAGGCTTTCCTACACCAAGGAAAGAAGGAGATCCAGAGAAAATGCAAGTCAAAATCCAAGGAGAATATTTCCTCTATTCCAAATGGTGCCTCTTATAATTTTGTACTTGTTGTTTTTGTTTCCTTTTTGTATAGATTGGGAGTTTTTTGCCATTGTTCTAGGGTTTGAAATTGGGAACGATGCCTTATTTTGGAATTGTATTTATAATTTGTTTTGATTTCATGAACACGATATATAAAGGTAGCTGTAAGATGGCTGTGCACAGATGTATGGGGAAGAGTATAAATAGGGTTTGAAGCTTGTTTTTGCTGGTAGGGGTGATGGAAGACTGAAATCCAAAATTGTTATAATTTGTATGCATTAATCTTTATAATTCATACAAAAAGCATGAACATTTACTGAGCGAAAAAAGACTTCATGGGAAGAGGCACATAAGATAACTATCATTATGTACAACCTCTATGTGTGCCAAAAAAATTCTCTTCATGATCATGCGGGTCTCCCTTTTCCTTATATTTCTCATACTTAAGTGTCTTAAAATTCATATGGAAGGGCGACATATAAAGCGATTTATCAAATGGATAGGGACACAAGTCCTAGAACGTGTATGTCTTCATTGTGCTACTAGTTTGTAGATGAGGTATTTATTTTTGGGGGTTTTGAATTTGTTGTGCTAATATCTTTGTAGGTGTTAATGGAATGTGTGTGTTGAAATCAATATTGGGAACCACAAAAGGATTCACACTTTGGTGCATGAGATCCTTGTTGTATGTGTATGTATGTTGATAGTCCATATTTATATTAAATGAAAGTGAATAAGTTAGGATGTGCGTTGAGACACTCTGCATGGTGAAACATGTAAATGTTGAGCTAGTTTGGGCAAAATGATTCATTTCATTGCATTGTGATATAGCTCTGACATTCTATCCACTAGGATTATGATTTGAGGACATCCCCTGAGAGCCAAAGTTTTGATCATTAGGGTATTAATTTGAAGACATACCTTGAGAGTTTGTGTTTTGACCACTAAGGTTTTGATTTGAGGACATCCATCTAGAGTTGAAGTTTTGAATGCTAGGGTATTATTTTGAAGACATACCTTTAGAGTTTGTGTTTTGACCATTAGGGTTCTAATTTGAGGGCATGCACTAGGAGATATTATTAGTTTGGACGTTTAAGGCAATTGATGTACATTTTTTAATCAACATCGTTGTTGTTGTGATAGATTTAGGAATGACATCTGTGTTTGTTTGCAATGTAGTTGAAGACACGTTGGAACTTTATGTATGACTAGTCGACGTGGGGTTGGTATTGGTTGATGGTGTCGTACTAAAAAGAGGATTGGTGTATTGTGTGCATATGACATTGTTGAAGTTGTGACATGTGTGGCACTATGAGACGTACTAGTTGAAGGTATGCTAGTGGACACCTAGGAGGACGACGTTTGTTAAGTAAGTGAAAATAGTATGTCTCATAGTGCTACACTACTTTTAATCATAGTGTCTCATATTGCTTGAAGGAAAAGTGAGGGTATTTATACTTAAGATTTCCCTAAAGATCAACATGAAAATAGTAAAAATTATTAAAAAACATGGACTATTGATTGACAATGCAAGAATTGAAACCCTAGGAATGAGAATTGGAAAACCAACAAGTTTGGAAGATTGATTTGACCTAGACTGCAAAACCTAATGTAAATCCTAAATGAAAATTAGATTTTCAGATGTCAATTGTGAAGTTGAGTTATATGCGTCCTCATAATGATTTGTTTGGACCCTACTTTTTTGTCTGTGATTTTTTTGCTTCAAACCCTTAGTTTTTCAGGTGATTGCGTAGGATATTTCACAAATGTGGTGATAATTACTACAATTGCTATGCATAATTTGATAGATGAAACACACAAACTAATAGATGCATAATTTCAAATTGATAGTTGTATATTTTTAACTAATGATTGTGTTTCCTTAGACCAACAATTGTGTTGACTGATTTGATGGTTGCATTTGATTAATTGACAATTGCATTGCTCTTAGTTGATAATTGTGTTTGTAATGAAAGAAAATATGGATGTGGGGTGTGTTTAGTAGGACGTGTGGAAATATTAGGAAACTCCAACCTATCTCCTCTCGTACATTGAAGGAAGATGGTTCTCTAGGCTCAAGGAGGCTCAAGTGCTAAGTGGATGTAGTGGTCCTTCACTATTATGGAAAATGACTATGCACAACGAAATTAGAAAATGCAAGATCTAGGGGAAGATAAAGAGAGAGAGGGTTTTCTACATGCAGAGACCGAGTCTAGACTAAGAACTCATGTTTGAGACTAGATCTAAGAATTAGAAATAATGACAAACTTGTCATCCAAATTTTAGCCCAGAAAAGGAGGTTAGGGGTGACTAGGAGGGTTAGGGGTGACCAAGAGGCCATGGATGAGTCCACTCACCTTTGACCCCACACTTTTTGATGAAACACCCGTCACACTGTAGCTCTTGGTTAGACCTTTATGTAGATCCTTTGATACAAGTTCCACTTGTCTCCTAAACATAGAAAAAGAGGGAAAGATGTTGTGGAAAGGGGTTTGACTAAGTCAAAAATTAGTTTTTGGAATCAACCATGAAATGTACTTGAAAGGAAAGCGTATTGATATAAAATAGAGGCTAGATCTGAAAAAAAATATGTCTTATACCTTGATGATGCAAATGCTCTTGAAATGAGATCACAAGTGTTGATGCAATATCATTGTTCCATAAAAACTTAAAAGGAAATCATAAAAGACACTTGTATGAAGATTGTTAAAGCTTGCTATAATGAAGGTTATGGTGGGATGCAATGCCTTGAATGCTTGAATACTTGACCACCTTGAAATGAATCTAACACTTTCTCCTTGAATGCTTGTGATGATACAAGTTGCCAAAATGGGGAAGGTAGCCTTGCTTATATACCTCTCTAACCATTTCAAGGTGCAAAATGCAAAGGAGGCCAACATGGATTTGGAGATACCTCCAAAATCAAATGACCATTAACCAATTCAAATTTGGGGCCATTTCTCAGGGTTAGGGGTGAGCCAACTCACCCTAAACCCACCCAATCATTCTTAACTACCCAATATGGGATCAAATTTGGGTCGGGGACCAATTTGACATGGGGATGCCAAAATTATTATAATAATTAAATACATAAAATTCAAATTCCTTTAAATATCATATTAAAAAACAAAATATCATAATTATGCAAGTTATAAAATAAATAATTGTTTAGGTACTGGGTAAAAGCACAATAATCTGTCACCTCTAAGGACGATTCTGGGCGCTCATTTGCGTTATACTCGGCCGAGTAGGACTCGGTCGAGTCCCACATGACCGAGTTTACGTGGGTGCCACGCGGCGCTGAGTGGCGCCTACATGGCCTGGGACTCTCGGCCAAGTATATGAATCATTTTAAAAACCCCAAAACAGCCCGCTAGCCCCTCATTTGCACTTTGAGGGCTAAGATTCAGCGGGTAGAGGTGAAGAAGAAAACTCGACTGAGTTCAAGGTAGGTCCCCTTTTTTTTAAAAATGTTTTACTGTATTTATGAATTATGTAAAATGATTTTTTTTTATATAGCATTATAATATAATTGTTTTTTTCTTCATTTTCTAGAAATGAATGTTTTTAGGTTGAACATAATTGATGTTATTTAAAAACATTTAAACGCAAACCCAAACTTAAATGTAAACTCAAATTTACACATAATTTACCCAAAATTTTGAAACATAAACGCAAACCCAAATCTAAAATTCTAAAACATTTATACGTAAACTTAAAAGCAGGTAAAATCATATAATTTAACCAAAACGTAAACTAAAAACATAACTATGTATCATTTGAGATTATGTAGGGAATTGATTTAGGATATATATGACTATATTTATTACTTGAGAACGTGCCAAAAATATTTTTGTCACAACTTGATCATTCTAGAAATTTTCATTACATACACAATTTTCAATATTAGTACATAACAAAACCCTAGAAGTTTTACGTACTAGGTTACATAGATCAATTTGTATATATTAAAATCTTAAAATCACTTAAAAGTTATGTACATGTGGAATCTTTTTTTGATGTATTTATGCTTAAGGGGATGTCATGAATATTTTTGTTCAGATGGACATACATGTATATTATGTACATATATTTATGTTAATACATGTACATGTGTGCAATTTTCATTGTTTAAAATTTCTGAACTTTTGTTTAAAAAAATGTTTCATGTTGAAGATATAAATTGAATTTGTTTAAAATTTAAATATGTATGTAGATCTAGATATTTTTTAATTTAAAAACATGTTATTTTCAACACATGTACATGTATATTTAAATTGATTTCCTACTGAATGTACACATGTATGTGCCCACTTGCAGCGAGTGCACTTTTTATCTCTATATATTACATTTCTACATCACATGGCTTCTACTAGTTCAGACCCTGACATTCATGGTAGTCAAGCCTCATGAGCATCGTCAGGCCACCATGATACCCCACAAAGTCGTGATAGTCGTAGATAGGAGACTATCACGAGGATGCACGCCGATCTGGCTGCGCTAGAGAGGACATTGCAGAATAGTGCTACCCTCCCTAATAGGGAGAAATTGATTTCCATTCATACAAAGTTGATGAGTATGATTCAGATTGCTGAATCATACAATCCATATGATGATTCATCCATTGATTCTTTTTACCATAGCCTATATAGCACTGTTACAGGTACTGTCGGTTGGAGGACAGTTGATGGGGATGTTATTGTTACTCAGGTTAAGAACATGTTTGGGACCCATTACATAGATAAGAAAGTGGTTAGAGCATATAGGGTCACAAAATGTACAGATCAGTTAGTAGCTCCTTTTATATATCCCAGATGGTTGGCAACCCATCATATGTGGCCCCAAAAGGATGAGGTGCACTTATATTTCTGCAAACAATTGTTTGCAGAATTCCATTTAGGGCATGATGTTGATTACACAGATTTACCTCCACATGTTGGTCAGGGTCGAGGGAGATACCAGGCTAAGTGTAGATGACTTGATGCACCACAACCCCCTAGTAAGAGGGCATTGGTGGGTCAAAACCTTTTGGTTCTTCCAAAATATTTGGAGACCTACACTGGAGCTGGACAGGTTGCTGCTGAGGATGCACACATAGATATGTTTTCTAGCATTTCCACCGTCGTGATTCAGGTCGATGAGTTGTCATCTGATCGTGTGGGTAGGTACATGCTCAGATCCCGAATGAGCGTAGGCGTTGATCCTTCTAGTCCATTTTATGATCCATACATCTGATATGATCTTCCCACTCCATATGAGATATTACGGTTACCAGAGGATCATTTGCGTGACATGAGCTCCAGTTTAGTTAGTGATCTCCTTGCAGCCTTACCGACACATTTCTACAACACATGGGGTTCCTCCACGTGATATTTCTACATTTGTTCGAGGAGATCAGGCCTCGAGATCCTCCACATGCAACAGTCAAGGACGAGGAGATGTAGAGGCAGGTACCTCCAGACAAGAGGATGTCTAGATACATCCTATAGCTCCACGACAAAGTGTGGATGATCTTACACCACCTCAACAACATACATAGGCTCCCCTATATTAGACACCTACGACCTCCTGATTTCACACTGGATTCTCAGATTTTCTTACAGATGAGGGCATTGATCCTGAGACAGTGTCCTTACATTCTTCTGAGTTATCTGACATTGGACGTGCATTACACCAGGTACACTTGAAAGGTCATTTAATTTCAAGATCAAGAACAATCAAGTAATTTTGTATTTACATTGATATATATATATATATATTTTAACTATATATAGTTTAAATTAAATTTCAAACTAGGTACATGACACTACGAGGGGCGCTGCATATGGAGATTTAGAGGAGCCTGTTGATCCGATTCATCAGGATATAGAGGTAAAATTTAATTTAAATTATTTTTAAATAGTTTATTCGTATTAAATATATTAATTAAATTTGTTATATACATATTTGTACATATACAGACTCAGGTCTAGTGGGATGACGATCCACATAGGTGTGCACAGAGTGGTGATCGTGGCGGTTATTGATTTAGATTTACACATGAGAGATCTATATTATATATGTGCACATCTATTTTACATTGATAGTACTCTGATACATTGTTACTTACAGGTCCATTTACATTGTTATGTTGATATATATATATATATATATATATCTAGATATTTGTACATTGTTACATGTGCAGATTTTATGTTGACATCTAGATATTTGTACATTGTTACATGCAGATTTACATTGATCTATGTACATTGATCAAATTTCAAACTTCAAACTTAAATTAAATCAATTTCAAACTTCAAACTTAAATTAAATCAATTTCAAACTTAATATATATAATCAATTTCAAATTTCAAACTTCAAACTTAAATTAAATTCTTGAAACCTAATGAATAGATAGATCTAGATAGAAGATCTAATCTTAGAGCTCAAATTATGTACATTTTCAATTGATAACAAAATCACTTACCAAAATCAATCAAAATCAAAATGAATATTTAGTCATATATATATATATATAATCAATTTCAAACTTCAAACTTCAATTAAATTCAAAACATAATGAATAGATAGATAAAAGATCTAATTTCAATTTACCTAATCAAGTAATTGAACAATTTATCTAATCAATAGATATAAATAACCTACATGTACTTAATTTAAAACAAATTTTCTAGAAATTGTTCATACTTAATACATTTTTAACCAAGTCAATCTAGATCTAATTAACAAACAACCTTTAATAAAATCATTTAAAGATAATCTGATTAAAATTGTTCAAAGGTATTGAAATTTCCTCAAGGTCTAATCCATTAAACTTCAATAGAATCAATATAAATTCAATCTAGAATCATGAATTTCAAATCATTTATAGCTACTGATACATGTACTCTGGATCCTCTCTATCCTTTATTATCTCCAAAAGTTTTTCATGTTCTTCAATATTCAACTTCCACTTTTGGTTTCCACGTCTTTTTTTTGGCATAGTCTCAAACTGTAGTTTTTTCGCTATAACCAAGTGACTATAATGTAGAACTCTTTGTCCAGGCATGTATTCAATAAATTGAACTCTATTTTTGTCGATCTTAACTTGTTGATAATAAGTGCCTTCAATAACAACTGAACCAGTTGGATATTGTTGTCCATCACCATCAACAATTTCTTGCACCAACTTGGATTTTTCTTTGGTGCATCTTAGTAAATAATAATCTACACC
>MU227639.1:733442-765719 GCA_018584345.1 Thuja plicata
ATTGTCATCATCTTCATAAGGAGGCATTCTGACTAACTCTTTCTGATCCCATTGTGAAACATATCCACTTGCAATATTAACACATTGACTCATTGTGTTGTTGTTAACACAATCTTCACAAAAGCATAATTTATCTCTTAGTTGAATTAGTGGAGGCTTGTGTTGTCCTGTAGTCATCAGTTGATGTAAACTTCTAATTCCAACAATTGATTGACAATTGTAAGGATTAGATCGATTGATATCTAGATATATACAAATTAAAAATAAATTTTATTTAGTCAGAGATCAACTCAATTCAATTATGAAAATGAATAATGATTGAACTAGTTTTAAATATATTATACCTATCACTTCCCAAAAGTAACGTTTGTTGTGTTTTGTGTCTCGACACCATTCAACAAATTTTTTTGCATTCTCTATCATGTTACCTGGATATATTTAACAATTTAAAGGACTTACATACAAATATAAAATTAGTTTATTCAAACTATATCAAATGAAGATTAAAGTTCACTAAAATTGAATAATATGAAAATGACATACATATGTACATACCTTGAAGTTCATGTTGTCGGAGTGCACACTTCACACATGCTCCTGCTCCATCATGTTCCCCTTTTCTATGTCCACTTTCAAAGAAGTTCCAAAGAAACTTAACATTGTGTGTAGCATGTTGCATAGCTAACCAATTAAAGGCTTTTGTAGATTTAAATTGACCTGCACAATCATGTGACAAAAACTTAGATATTAGATCTTAGATATAATTAAAATGTACTATTTAAAAGAAAATTTAATTCAAGTTTACTTACCCGCACACCCATCAGACCAGATCCAGTGTTGTGAAGCATTTATGCTGCGACTCGCAAGATTCTAGAAAAACATGTCAAAATAATGAGCCACATAACTCCTATCATGAACCTTATCATCGTTGATATAGAAATGAACCTCCTTGATGATAATGCGTTCATTTTGGTCTATACTTTCAATCTCATCCAAATCGAATTGTGCATGTCTATAGATCACATGGACAAATATTGCAACTTGATCAGAATGATAATATTGACTTTGAAGCTTTTTTTGAGGAGAGAATGTATAGTTCTCCGCAAAATCTACAACTGAAAGAATACAACTAGGTGGAAAACAATTTTTGGAATCACGAAACTGTTTAGCTTGCCATCGTGCACCATGACAATGTTGGATATGTGGATAAATCATAGATCGAAATCTATCCATGAACTGAAGGTATGGTAATTCACTCTCCTTCAATGCAATTTTTTTTTATTCTAGTCCTGTCTTGGTTTCGTATTTCTCATATTCAAATCTCTTCCACTGGACTGGTGTTGTAACATCAATATTATCAAATTGTAAAGGAAATTTATGTAAATTTCTACAATCATTGCATTCAGTTTTTATATATTGGACATTGAATTCATCAAAGTCTTCTGACTTATCGCATAAAATGGATTTCACAAATTCTATTGTACTTCCAGGAACCATATCTAAATTAAGTACTGCCATAACCTTTTTATATGATTGCAAATATAAGTGAAACTCAACATGATTTTGACAACAACATGTTTCATGAACCTTATTTATGCGCATGAAGTAAGGACACAACATCTCAAATATTCTCTGACCTATTTTCACATTTGAAAATTCTTGTTTGAATGTTTCAAATAGTTCACTTTGTGTAGTATCGAGAAAATGTTTTGGATGCGAAATCTTCATATCGGTCTTGTCATCTTTACTCTGTATAGTGTCCCTTCTATTGGAAGAAACACGAGAGTGGTTGGTCCAAAATTCAATGACTTGACTTCTTAAATCTTTAGAAATTTTGTCTTTTCGAGGAACTCTACAAATTTGTACCCAATTCTTTTCAATGCTCATATCCAACATATTTCTCTTCCTAATATATCTCTGAATAGTTCTTTGAGATATGTTGAGTAAATCAGAAACTGCTTGAACTTGATTACTGCGTGTCAATCTCTTACTGGTAATCATAGTCATCAACGCTCTTCTAGCAGTATTTGAATCAGATCCTCCATGATCTGTCCTGTTAACAACATTCAATGCATCTTGCAATTTTTTCAATTATTATTTCTTTTACTTGACCTCCTTGTCTAATTTTCCTATTATCAACACCTAACAACTCCAAAACTGGAGTCATTTCTCTTTTCTAGAATAACTTTGCAAACAATTGTGCTTTTCCCACCAAATTTTTATCCTCAAAATATTCTTTCCACATATTTTTGACATATATTTAATAGTGCTGTCAGATATCAGGTGCTCTGGTGCAATTTGACTAAAAAGTGAATCCTCATTCATTTCCATCAAATTTTGCATTGTAGGATAAATATGTATACGTCGACTACTACCAATATCCTCCCCTAGTTGAGTTGCACCTTCTTCAACATCGATAAGTTCTTCTTCAACATCGATAGGTTCTTCTTCAACATTGAACGGTTGCTCTTCGGTAAGTTTCGTATGACCTTTCATTTGATCATTCCTTTTACGATCATATTTCCTTGTTCTAGTCCTTTTATTTCCCATTGCTCAAATAGAAGAAAAAAAATTATTTATCTTTCAGAATCCTTCTTTATTAAAAAACTTGCAAAGTCACAGTCCTCCAGTCACAAAATGCCTTCTTTACTTCCTCAAAAAACTTTATATATTTCAAAATAAGTATTTAAATTCGCAATTGATATTTTTTTTAAAAATAACTTTTATATATACCTTTCAAATTGAAAGGGTGGGTCGCCCACGCGACCACTCGCGGGTGGCCGACCACTTAGGTAGACTCGGCCAAGTCACCCTCGGCCGAGTCATCCTAGGTGGCATGCCATGTTGGCAACCAAACCTCCAAAAACACACCAAATCAGCAAGTTGGCACTTCTGCTGGTTTTTTCTCTACTGAAACTAAACAATGTCAAAAAACTAAAAGTACCCTTTTGTAGATCTCGGAACTACGATTCTTGACATATAATTTTTACACTGTTTCGACTACATAACATTGAACAAATTTGTTAAAAACTGCATGTAGGTTACTAAAGCTTTTGGAAGTCGTTAATTCGGATAATATAAAAATATACTAAATCAATTTAGAAACTTTTTAAAATCATAGATAACACTAGAGAGGAGAGTCCTTTTCAATAATATGTAATTTATTTGGTTTTTGGTATAGTTTTGATAGGGGAAAAATGGCAGGAGACAAAAACGGTTGATTTCAACTAAGTTCGACTTTGAATACTTATAACGGGCAAAGTATACATTGAAAACACTTTTTTTTTGGCACTAGCTATACATGTCATCTAAAACATATTCTGAAATTGGAGGAAAAACTAATGTTTTACTTATAATGATTTGGCGGGAAATAAACTCCTTGATTTATAGTATTTTTCACGAAATGAAAAACAGACCTTAAAATTACAAAAAATATATTAATTTTGGTTAAATTTTTTTTTAAAAATTTATAGGCACATAATTTAGCCTATTTCACACATTTCATCAGTTTACATCATCTTCAAATTCTCAACATAAATGTGAATTTAATGCCCTTGAAGTTTTACAGTTTTGGTGTTGTCCTTTTCCTTTGTAAAAGGGTGATAGACTACTATGCTTTTACCCTACTACACATTCTAATTGCATGAATTTGAGAGATTTGTAATAGTTCATGAAGGGAATCAAATTAAAATCTATGGAATTTTATAATTCTCTGTAAAAATTCCATTGTTGCAAGCTAAAATGAACTATGAGAGAGTCATGTTAGTGGTATTAAGATCTAAAATCATATTGCACATTCTACTTGCATGATTTTGAGAGATTTGTAGTAGTTCATGAAGGGAATTGAATTAAAATCCATGGAATTTCATAATTCTTAGTGAAAAGTCCATTGTTGTAAGCTAACATGAAATATAACAGAGTCATGTTAGAGGTATTACTATCTAAAATCATTAAGATTTATGGGGTCATGTGACTAATTGACCAAGGTTTGTATTGTCCATTGAAGTAATGATTTTTAAACAAGTTGTTAGTCATATTTTCCTACAATTTCTTCTACAAATGGGTTTCATTAGGACAATCTTTTTTTTTTTCCTTTTCTTTTTAATTGATTGCACATGACATTTTCTCTTGGTTACACATTGCATGTTAAGTTAATCGTTGAAAATTTTGCAACACTTTTATTTTCATTAACTCTAGATGTTGATAACTAGCGTATGGAATATCCATCCTAGTTCATGGATCATTTGTGGCATTGAGCATGTGGCCTCTGCTCTTTATCAATCTATCTACCTTTATGCTCTCTCAAAAGAGCAGTGTTTGAAAGCATAAAAGGAACTTACTATGCTAGGGAAAGGAAGTCGACTAACTACCCACCTTATACTCTAGTCAAGCCCATTAGATTAATTCAATAGATTTATAGACTAGCTAAATATAACACAAATACATACATACATACATACATACATACATACATATCCTCAAACTATAGATGTTGATGCAATATACTCGATAAATTTTATACTGATTAAATAGTGTATCATTGCCTACTTATCTTAAATGACTTAGGGCTTTGTCTTTTTGTACATCACTTTAACATTGAAATTTAGATATTTTATGCTTGATTACGCGGGTAAGGGTTGATTTAGGTCCATGACTAAATTTGAATATGCAAAATAGAGGTTCCAAGGTCATATGTCCGATTCCTAAACTAGGTTCACGACCACACTCACTTAAGACTAAAAATAATTAAATTAGGGATGTTATCTATATCTTCTAGAAATTAGACTTAGGTTCATATTAAATTTAGGCTCACACCTTTGTACTTAAGCCAAGTCTAAAAATAACATAACTAGAAATGAGATTCAAATACTTTAAAGAATACAATTTAATTTTAGATCAAATTCAAAACCACACCTATAATCTTAATTCAAGATTAATAGCAATTGAATTGAAAATAAGCTATACATCTTTAAAAGGGATATTCACAATTAAGTTATTTGCGAGTTTTTATTTTTGTCATTCCACGTCCCAGTTGAAACATAGCAAAATAAAATAAAATGGTGATTTAGCAGAGTGTGGCTGTGCACGATAGCAGGGGAGTGCCCTTTATAAGGGCCTATATATATTGCTTTTCTTCTTTTGCCTTGTTTTGTGCGGTTCCACATACCCGTGGTTTGGAGATCGATTTCATGCCGGAGCTGCCCCTCTCCTGATTTCATCTCAGCCCATCGTCCCCACATCTCAGTTAGGTAAAGAATTGTCCTTTGCATTTCTCTTGAATATGCTTTGCTCTTCCGTTCTTTCCCATGCTCACAATTGTCATTATTATATCCAAAACGTCTGATCTGATCCGTGTTGGTGACCGATGTTTTGATCAAATGTTGCAGGTTTTAGTTAAAGGCTTATATTTTTCACGCTTCTTATGTTTTTTTTTGTTTTCCAAGCATATAACGCGCATCTGACAATCTATTGCATTTTTCAAACAGTATTAGACCAGAAAGTAGAGATGGGCAAAGGACCTGGACTGTTTTCTGATATTGGAAAGAAGGCACAAGGTAAGCAGTCTCTACATTTGCCCTTCCTTTGAATGTTTTCCTATCCGGAAATGCATCCAAAATTTTGTTAGTGATTTTGAATGTAGCCTTCGGTTCATGTTAATTCAATGAACGGAGCTTCTGGAATTGATTGAATTAAAGTCCAGATGGACTACGTGTAAATAAACGAGAAAAGTTTCGATGGCTCTGCTTCATTGAGTGAATGAATCCATGAAGAAGCAAATGCTTTTCAACGAGCTAAAGATTTTCTGCTCTGTCTCATAGCCAAGTTAAGCCAAACAATGTGAAGTTTCATTGTTTATGTATTTGAATTTTGAGAAGATAGATATTCCTCTATCCAAAACTTACGAAACATTAATGATAGAGAAAACATCGAGCTTACCCCAGCGATTAGGCTCGTATTTGAAGAAAAGGGCTTGTCAACTTACCTGACATAATATGGCTTACGCCAGCCCTTTCTTATTCACTCTTTCTTCAGTGTTTTTCATTGCAATTCTTTGTCCACATCCGGGCTTTACATTGTTCATACAGTGGTGTCGTCTAGGTTTCCAGCCTTGCATGGACAGCTTTCTGGAATTATTTTCCTAAAAGAAAAAACTTCACTGTTTGTAATGTTTAAAGCATCTCGGTGGTTGGTGGCAGCCGCACAAGCTGTTGTATACCTCAGGCCCAGATGTCTCCATTTCTGATGCACCATGCTAAGCTCTTTGCTTGCATTTGTTATTAGTGTGTAAAGGCTTCCTCTCATTGTGCCCTGCATTTATCCCTTGCTACTGAATTAGTCATGCATGCGTAAGGGTTCCTTTTTTTTCTTGTAGCATGGATTCATTTCTGCCTGGTTGGAGGTTGCGTGAAGATGGTGGCCTGGTATAATGTTTGCAAGTTACAGGTCACGGTTAATTGCCGCTTCTGCCTTTTGGTTGTGCTGATTTTTGTGTTTCTTTTCCCAAAATTTTTACATGAGTAGTTTGGTTGGAGGTTCCAAACTCCAATCCCTTCTATCTCTCTTTGACCTTGCATTACATCATAACCTCATTTTTAAGAAGAGTGAAAATACTAATTGGATCTGAGTCCCAAAACGAACAGTATCCATCATATCTTTTGAACTAGCTCTTTGTATAGAATGGAATATCAGATCAGGTTTATGGAGATTTGGCCTATCTACCAAACAATAAGTGTATTTTGACCTCTTGATGTTTAAAAGGAGCGTGGAGCTTACCGAAATCGTCTTTGATAAGGGGTTGTTGTTTATGGGTAGGGCTGTACTTGTTATGAAATACTTTTCAGTATGCATCAACTCGATGTAAAAATTCTCCTTTTGCCCTTGTTTGGTTGAATGCATTCATGGGAAAAGAAGAGTTGCAGGGTGAAATAGAAATAATAGGTGTAATTATTTCATCACTAATACAAACTTTACATTTATGGTGTAAAGATACGCGATAACTATTGCTTGTTAATTCTCCAACTTACTCCTAATGGTTTAAAACTTAATCATTAATAGTGTCTGTTTAACAAATATTTATGGGTAACTAGTTGTTCGGGGAATATTTTACAGAATTTTTGGGACTATAAAATATTCTTTTTAACAATGGGAATGCTCAATCCCCAAAAGCTGGGACAACATCTGGAGGAGGCTGTTTCTTTCTATTCTAATGCTAACAATTAAAAACCAACTGGGGTGAAAAGGGGCAGAAGAAAACAACAATTAAAGGAGGCTATACATTATACCAGATAGACCTTCCAATCCGGTATTTCTGGTTTTCTTGTGCACAAAGTTAATTTTAAATCAAGACAAAGAGCAAGAGGTAAGAAATTTAATACTGATAACAGGTGAGACCATTCACAAATTCACTGTTAACTTTGATGAATAGCAGAAAGCATAGCCATAACATCTTTATTAAATATTTCAGAAGAAATATTGGTCTTAGAAGGCTAGAATACTTGAAAATCAAATAATCAGGCGCTATTACAATTTATATTACTTATGATCATTTACAATAAGCTCTAGGTTCTTATGTATACAAAGTATCCAGGAACCTAGCCTTAATAGCATAAAAACAAAACGTGTACTTTAAACTATCAGAAAAGCATGCAAGAGCATAGAAAAAATTGATCTTCAGTGAACTGCTGTTACTGCATCAGTTGACTGCTCCCAAGTAGTCGTAAATCCTTGATTTCTTCCATTGATTGAATTGTATAAGTCTTTGTTTTGATCTGGATTCTTTGCACATGTTTGCATGTGCCTTTACAGCTTTATTTTGCTTTCAGATTGATGACTGCCTGTATTCTGGTCTCGCAGGACATTTCTTTTTTGCCACAATCTTTGTGTGTTTTACTAATATTTTCCTTTAGATCCTCTGGAGTTTACACACCATAGGATGGGATGCTACAACATCAAATCTATGGTCTGTGGACCTTTTACCTTTGACAACTTTCTGTCAGGTCCTTAATGCAACACTGCCTTGAGTTCTTGGGATTTACTCTCTAATTTTATGGGGTATTAAGTTTTATGGCCTAACCTTTTTTATATTGCCTTAAGCACGTGGGCCCCATTATTGCCACTCTGTCCAATGGCGTGAATCCATTACTGACACCTCAGAAAGCTACTCTGTGAAGTCTGTAATGTAGACCATTCAATTTGCTTAGTTGGCATTTTATCTGATGGTTGTTATAGATGACGATGGGATTGAGGAAGGGACCCACCATCTTTTACTTTGAACTTATTGAAGATTGACACTTGCATTCACCCTGTTGGATAGACAATGATCAACAGTGGTTGAACCTTTTTGAGATTTCAGTGACTTGCCAGTCACTGGATGAGCATGATTCTTTTGTCCCCTTTTAAGTTTTAACCCAACGGTCTACAGATTAATTCAGTAAGAATTTGTGAACCTTAAGCCTTTGATAAATGAATTGAACTCAACAGTTCAATGAGACTTCAACAATGTTGAAACATTGAGGCCAAGGGTATTAGAAGCACAATCTTCATCATACTTGCAGGCACAACCCATATCAAAGGTAGTGTCTTTTGACATTGCAATAAGCTTTATTAACAAAAACCATCCAACTTGATTTTAAGCTTGGTGTTGATGATGATGCAGCCGTAGGTTGTCAGATGCACAGCCATAGGTTCTCAGATGCACATTCTTTGCCCTGCATCTTGGGGATAGGACACAGACATGGTGGACAGTTCTTCTCCTGTCCTCAGATATTGTGGATTTCCTGAGGATGTCAGTTCCCCATGGAGGACATCCAAGGGATGCCAAGATGCATCTTGATTGATTTGGGGAATTTTGGATGCGTCTCTCTCCACAAAATATAAATAAATAGGAAAATTTCTCATATATCTATTTTAGTTGAAAAGAGGGTCTTGGCTTCAAACCAAGCTTACTTTATACATGGATTTAATTGGTCAGTTGAAAATTTAACCTCTGCATCAACTTTGAAGGTTAAGCACTTAAAGTACAATTACATTATATAATTTTAAAATAATTTATATCCATAAGCTTATAGGAAATCCTGCATGAGACATTAGTAATAGGAATAAGTATATTTGGCCATAAATATTAAATAAGGAAGTTAGATCAAAATAGCACATGAAAATGCATTACTAATTCTTTTTGGATTTAATAATTAACTGTACATTTCTGTCACGGTCGAGATTCAATCTTTCATTCAGTCAGCTGATTTAAGTGCACTTTACAACCATCTTGATTTCTTGAATTTCTAGTCACCTCCTTTGAAATCTACACTAATCACGTCTTGGAAGTTGCCCTCCCCTTGCTATCCTCTTTCATCCACATTCAAAAATCCTTTTTCTCTTATTTGGGCCGAGTATTTATCATCATTGTTCTTTTCCATTGTCCACCAATGGGACTTACAAACGTACACTCTACAACTTTCTTGACTTCAAGTCATCTCTCTTGAAAGCTGCACTACTCCTTGGAAGATTACCTAACCTTGCCTCTCTCACTCTTCCTAATTCCAAAAGTCATCTCTCATGAAACATGGGTCAATGAGTTTGACTCGAAAACAACACAGTTGAATCCTGATAGAAATATCACAATTTGACTTGCTGTGCAAAATACCTCATACTTATCAATCATTCCAAAAGTTGTCTTTTATTTTGGCTGAGTGTTTATCTTCATTGTTCTTTTCCATTAGTGGAGGGAAGAATAACTCATGCGGAAGATAAAATAATCTGAGCTTTTGAGTTGGAACCCAAGCTATATAACTTTACATGGAAGGAATGAGCTACATTTTAATTTTATATTCTAAGTTGCATATTCAACGATCAGAAGTCACTATCTTATGTGGTCAGACAAGGGTCACAAATCAACTCTGACATGGTATCATTGGAAGAGACCACAAAATCAGCTTCAACATGCCAAGAGCTCACAAAACATAGATATTTTGAATCTTGATGGCATTTTTGCCATTTCATAAAAATAGGATTCAGTTCCTCATCTGCATAAGAAAATTATATGTTCTGCAAGGTGTTGCAGGTGAGAGGCCACATGATTGGCTTGTACATGGTGTAATGGGTGCTAAGCATGGGGAAACTAGTGACACTGTTGCATTCCTCTTGAAAAACATGCAATTAGAAAAATGTTGCTATGTTTTGAGTTTGCATGAAAAAGGTATGTGATAAGGTGTGGCTGCAAGACCATCAAATGATATCCAAGATTCTCATCATAAGATTATTTCCATGCAACACAGTCCTTCTGTCAAACTTAAGCCAAATTGTATTTAACATGGGACCACATAAAAGTCCCAGACATGTAGGATAAATTTCAGCATCAATGTTGCATTCTGGTTATGTAATTTGAAAAAATAAAATAAAATTACTTTAGTGTAAATTTACTTGTCATGTATTTGTGCCTGTGCCTTTGTGCATGCACCAGGTGTGTGCCTGTGTCTTTTTGAATGAGTGCATATGCACACACATGTAGTATTGCCTCTTCAATGGACTTAAATTTGGCTGTCTTTAATTATTCTCGAAACACACTGTAACTTTGATAAAGTACACATTCATATTGACTGAGTATAATTGAAATATGAGCATTATAGAAGTTCACATTCCAACACCCTTCTGTAGTGATCATATTAGAAAATAGTACACATGAATGTTGTCTCTGAATTGTATCAACTTATCTGGATTGAGAACTTTGGTAAAGTATCAAAAATCTGCTTCTGAGGACTGCAATATTGTTGTTCAAACTTCAATAATTCCAATTATGGATTATGGTACTGGACTTCCTCCACATGCTTTTCCTTGCCACAGTACACCTTATTTTTCGCAAGCTTAAATAAACTGCAATCATGGGAAACCAGATTCTTCACAAGCTCTAATATGCTTGCAGAGAAGTATTGTCAGCTTGAGTTGTCACTTGTAAATTTGTGTATCCTCTGTCTCCAAACTATTTTACAAGCTGCAGTAATTTCTTCCTTGGACTAAGATTTTATTTAAGAAATAGATACTTCAGGTTATTTCTTACATAGCCAATATTCCATTCTTATCTGAAGATTGTATAGATACCTGTTTACATGGTCGATTTTCTGTTGTCCTAAGATCCCGTCCCTTTGATAATAGAATCTTTCTGCTTTGCCTTATAATCTGCCAAAGTCTGATGTTCCTTGATATCCTCAGAATTCTTGTCATTGTGAATCTCAAAACATAGGTTGCTGCAAAGCATATTTATTTTATTTGACTTAATTCATTGTGTTGTGTGTGCACACACTTCTACATCAATGTTGCATTCTGGTTATGTAATTTGAAAAAATAAAATAAAATAATTTTATGTAAATTTACTTGTCATGTATCTGTGCCTGCGCGGTTGTGCATGCAGCAGATGTGTGCCTGGGTCTTTTTGCATGAGTGCACACACATGTAGTTTTGGCTCTTCAATGGACTCCCCTAAATTTGGTGGCCTCTCTAAGCATTCTTGAAACACACTGTAACTTTGATAAAGTACACATTCATATTGACCAAGTATAATTGAAATATGGGCATTATAGAAGTTCATATTTGAACACCCTTCTGTAGGGATCATATTAGAAAATAGTACATACAAATATTGTCTCTAAATTGTATCAACATTTCTGGATTGAGAGATTTGGTAAATTATCAGAAATCTGCTTCTGAGTACTACAATACTGTTGTTAAAACTTCAATAACCCCAGTTATGGATTATGGTACTGGACTTCCTCCACATGCTTTCTCTTGCCATAGTACACCATATTTTTCACAAGCTTAAATAAACTGCAATTACGATAAACTGGATTCTTCACAAGCTCTAGTATGCTTGCAGAAAGGTATTTGTCAGCTTGAGCTGTCACTTGTAAATGTGTGTATCCTCTGTGTCCAAACTATTTCACAAGCTGCAGTAATTTCTTCCTTGGACTAAGATTTTAATTAAGAAATAGATACTTTAGGTTATTTCTTACATAGCTAATAATCCATTCTTATCTGAAGATTGCATAGATACCAGTTTACAAGGTTGATTTTCTGTCATCCTGAAATCCTGTCCCATTTGATAACTAGAATCTTTCTGCTCTGCATTTGCCAAAGTCTGATGTTCCTTGATTGCCTCAAAATTCTGTTCGTTGTGAATCTCAAAACATAGGTTACTGTAAAGCATATTTCTGGTCTAGTAGGGATGTAAGATATATCACCAACTAACCATTTAGTCGTAGGAACTTTCTTTTCATAAAACTAGTCATGATGACTGAATCATGACTTTACCTTTTGATTATCACCTCTCAATTATCTAGGAAGATGGAATGACCTTACTGTTGAATGAGTACCAGGGACAAGAAGTTTTTTCTTTCAGTTGGGGAAAGTTTAATTAATTTTAAGACCAAAATCTAGAAGATTTGGCAGCTTGAGTTGGATGGTTGTTTGCAAACTTGTTTCGTCTCCCAGAAATACCGGCCTACAACTTCCTTTATGATATATCTCAAATAAGTCCTTTCGGAAAGTCATGTGTTTTGTGGTGCTAGTATCTAGTATCTAGAACTGTAGAAATATGCTGGATTTGTTTTGTCGAGGCACTAGTTCCATCATTTGTTGTGGAAAGAACACAATTTACTTGCTATAGCTAGTATCTAGAACTCTAGAATCATGCTGGTTTTGTTTTGTTGAGGCACTATTGCCATCATTTGATGCGGAAAGAATGCAATTGACTTGCAAGATATCACCTTGGTGATAGCTAGCAAGTTGAGTTGCATCTAAATCATAAACTCTTTTTCTTTTCTTGTTTAGTAGCCTTCTTTTGTTTTTGATATGCCTCAACTTTTTCCCGTGACATTTTGCATTCATGGGTCTCATGACTCTTTTTTCTACCACATCTTTTGCAAAATGTATATTTTATGTCATTTCTGCTTCGTTCTCTATTGCTTCCTTGATCTATGGCTTCTTGTTTTTCATCTCTCTCAGAAGATAGTGCCTAGGAAATAGTTTGCCAACCTTTTGAATCAACATAAGAAATGGTCTCTCTCACATTGTTAGGTTTTCTTCCATTTTCTCTTTCAGCCAACATATCAATCAGTTGATCAAAAGTGTGTTTTTTAGTTTATTGCTTGCTTGTGGTGATTCGAAATAGGTTAAAAATGTGGGAAGAAGAGGTTTTATAAAGGATGTTATATATAGTAATAGTAGCATTAATCTGGAAAAAATCCCGATTAATCGGGAATCGGGACCTCACCCGATTTTTTCCCCAAAAAATGGCATGAAATCGGTCAACGATTTGTTTAGTCGTGGTCAACGATTTTTTGAAAAAAATGCAGAATAATTGAGAAAAAATCCGATAAAACGCCAAAAACACCGCTAAAAAACACCTGCAAAAAGCCCAAAAATATCTGCATGGCTGCGTGACTTTTTTTTATAAAGATGCCCATTGTTCGTTTTTAATAAACGCCAGCAGGAGGGCAGCAGAGAGACACAGGGCAGAGTCGCACGACGCAGACGATTCACAGTGAGAGGTTGCGAAGGCATCCTCGGGCAGGCATATTTAGGTATTTTTTGCAGTCACGTTTTTGTAAAACATCAGACATTTTTGTAAAACGATGAATGAACAGAGGAGGATGTAGTCACGTTTTTGTAAAACATCAGACATTTTTGTAAAAGATGAATGAACAGAGGAGGATGCTATATTTTATGCTATGTAGTTACTGTATATTGAAACTTAGTAAATACGCATTCACTGTGTTTGAGACGGCCCTTTATACTACAACTCATATCAAAATGACAGTCTGAGATGCAACTCAATCATGCTTTTCACGCATTTCTTTTTTCTATGTTTTGGATTTAAGAATAAGTCTTTGATGTACACAAATTGTGGTCATTCTTAAGGATAATTTATGTGTAACATCCCAGGTTAAGATATGAGTTGTAGTTATAATTTGATCTAGTTATCTTTTATGCTATTGTGGTATGGTTTATGGCATATGCAATATAATCAGCGATAAGTATATAAATGCTGAAAATCTATTCTCTACTATCTACTGGTCTAACTCTATATTTTATTTGCTTTCAATATATATATGATGTGGAAATGCCCTTTAATTTTAAAAAAAAGTAATTTTTTACTATTTTTCTTTAAGTTATTAACTTATTACATTTATTTGTAAATCCGATTTTTTCCCGATTTAAAAAAAAATCCTACTCTTTTGGTTTGCTGATTTTTTCCCAAAACGATTTATGCTACTGTGTTATATACATTAATTTTTCCACCGACATCAATATCATTTTTGATTGCCTGAATTTCGGAAGCCTACATGTATGAATTCAAGATTAAGAATTTCAATTGCAATTGTCTGTATTCCAATTTTTGAATGGGAATCGTGCGAATTCTTCAATTTTTTAAGTGTCTCCCATGGTGAGTTGCATCCTTAAATGGGATGGAATATCTCCACCAACAGAGCCTAATATTAAAGCAATGGCTTTTGCATTTTTCTGTTCTCAAATTCGTATCAGTTTTGGGTCTAGAGGTTCAATAGGACGCCATCACAAATATCATACTATAAATCATTGAAAATAAGGATATTTTAAATTTGTCTAGACCATTCTAATCAGGTTTCTTTCCCAGTTAAAATTGTACCATGGCTGCTAATAGTGCATTTCAAAAAATGAAAATTCTACTGCAATTTTTTTACTTAAAGATGAAAAGCCTTGCAAGAAAAACTTGTGCACCTAGTGTCACTTAGGTGACACCTCCTCCTTTTCACCTGACTTTTCTAAAATATAGCTTTTCTGTCTCCTAACCTTCTCTAACTGATGAGACTTCTCTTTGAAATGTTGCTTAGCCGCTGTTAGTGAATTGGCAATGTTAGTTAAAATTGTCTAACCACTATATGATATCGCTTTGGGTAATATTTCTGAGTTTAGCCATTGTCTTCTGAAAACTGAAGATAAGACTTGTGGAGATTCACTTCAAGCTATTGCTTAAGTGATAGCTTACGTGAAGATTGTTCATCCTTGACAATTGGGCCAAATCATTGCTTAGTGATATCCGCCATTTGGAGAATTTCTCCCTCAATATGTCCAGCTATCATTTAGGTGATATTTTGCAGATGAACATGTTTTTTAACTCCGTAATTATTGGAGACGAATTTTCAATTTCCATTTTTAGGCATTTGATTACTTGGCTTGACCGAGGTTGCTTCAGACACTGCAACTTCATTAATTACCCATCTCATGGCCTAGTATAGATTTATTCACACCTTTCAAACATCTCTTCTTTGTCCTCCTTTGATGCTGCTACTCACACGGAACTAACATGCATACGTGTACAAATAAAAAATATTCAATGTAATGAATGCACAGATGAGGATTTCAAATATAACAAGAATTGGAGGATTGAAAAAAATGCAGTAAATCATATTTTGCCTTATCTTTGATACCAATGTCAGGCTGGAAATGGAATGCAAATGAATTTGAAAATGAAAGAGAAAAAATCAATTCTATTCAATATTCAATTTAACCAAAATGAACCGTTCAAAGTATGTATTTATCAACATGGGATGAGTGTTCAGTTAATTTTCAAGATGACTGTTCAACTTCTATTCTAATTAAGTAACACTATGATAAAATATTATTATCATACTTATTTCCTATGCCTTACATACAATAGTATTATAGCAGCTTTGGGCTTGCTCAATTGATTTAATGTTTTTAAAGACAAGATGCATTTTTCAAGAAACAAATCTATAACTTTATGCCCAATGTCTTGAAAAAATAAAATATCCCTCTTGAAAAAAGAAACATGCATATGAAGGGGAAAAGAATATTTGTTCTTTCACTTAGAAAATGACCAAACAAGTGGGACAGACGTGGATGTAAATATACCCCACTTTACAGAAAATCCACAAGCAAAAGTTTGTGAGCAGCTGCAGAATTTCTCGAGCAGCAGTCTGCAAGTACTTTTGAAGAGGTAAAAAATAAAATAGAGGACTAAACCTGTAGGAAATGGAGCTCTGTGCCAAAGATCAGGGAACTAACCGGGTGCTGTTTGTACATGGTCAAAGCCATGACCAAGGGCTTAATTTAAAAGGACTTTGTAAACCTAATGAGTACCTGCTGGGTTGCATATGGATCATTGCTGTCGATGCATGCAACTTGTAGACAGGGTAAGCAGACCACATCTGCACAAGACCTGTTCTTGTACTAAAATGTGTTTCTGAGGTGGCTGCATATGACTGGTCCAATGCTGTTGTTATAGATAACCAGTAGACAGGAGCAGGAGACCAGATATGCAGAAGGCTGGATCTTTTATTAGAATTAGTCATTGTTGGGTTGGCCAGACAACAGAAGTTTGAAATTAGGGATATGGACTACAAGAGATCTGGATGCTCCATACACAACGTGCATTAAAAAGTCATCAAGGTCAGGTCCAATAACAAGAATGAACCATAGAAGCATAAATCGTTTGGGGAATAAATCGGCAAACCAGAGGAGTAAGATTTTTTGAAATAATCGGGAAAAAATAGGATTTACAAAAAAAGGTGAAAAATTGAAGAAAAACAGTCAATATTTACTTTTTTTAAAATAAAAGGACATTCCATAGCATAGATGATAAAGGACTTATTTAAATGATTCATATCACTTGCACAACCTCCTGATATATTTTTAACTTGGAGGACTCTAAGTTTTAACATTGATTTTGTTTGTATTAATTTCAATCAAGCTATGATTTGAAGTAGCACCAAAAAAATGATGTGGGCTTTCTTACTTTTCAAAATCAGAATCAAGATATCTTCGCAAAATATTGTCAATAAAAGAAAATCTTCATATTCATATAAGTAGAATTCATTTTCTAGAATTCTCTCAAGTTCCCTTATTATATGTACTCAACAAACGATTATATACAAAGTTGGCATGATATGTACACATGTGAGGTGATATATACACATCTATATACCAAAACAACTTTATATATGTTGAACATAGAGACTGAATTGCATGAATTATTTAATTTAATTTTGAGTAGAGTTTTAAATATCTAGCGATTTGATTAATCATAAGAACTTATATGCCATAATTGACAAGCCTAAAATGATTATAATGATTTTGTAGGGTTCTTTGTTGTCTCCAAAATAAGTAAGGCAAAACTTTGTTACCTTGCTCTCTTAGATCACATCGCAGCAAATAAATAAAGCAGCTTTGTTACGGTCTTGTTTTTTTTCGTATTGCAACAATTTAAATATTTGAAATTAATAATTATACAAACAAAATCAATGTTAAAAAAGAAATAGTATCAATCAAGCTATACAATATATTCAATGTAGAAAGAGTATAATTTTGTTTGTAATCGCCTATTTCCCATGCTACTTCCTGACTCTGCAACACTTCAAGACTTTGCAACACTTTCGACCCAACTTTCCCAGCTATGTCTTCAACGTCGCGCTTCGATTTCGTAGAAAATCATGTCACGTGTTTGCGGGTTTTTTATGTTAGCATCACTTTTAGGGTTTTTGCTTGTTTCCCGCAATTTTTTTGCCGATTAACCGTCACTTTTTGCCAATTAACCATCACTTTTTGCCGATTAATCCCTCATACATCGCAAAAAACGCATTGAAAGTCGTTGACGAAATATTCCCCATTTTTCGGGGAATAAATCGCTGCATATGCCAACTCTCAATTAATCGTGTATAATGACGTTTTTTTGTCGTTTTCTACTTCTATGCTATTAATATATATTAATAGTCTAATAATTTAAATTTTGAAACTACTTTATAATACTCATTATAAACTATAGGGGTTCGTTGCTTTCTTGTTAAAGGGCCATCTATAATAGTGCATAATAGTTATAATTTTAAAAATAGTATATAATATTACTTATGTATTTGATCTCATCAGAATCCATGAGGTGATGCGTGTAGAGAACTCGGGTCATATTGAAACTGCGATTTAGAACAAATTTCATTAGCTGCTTTGAAACTATCTCACATGCCCCCCATAATTTAGGATGATTGAGGCCCTTCAAATTTTGTTGATGGCCACCATTGCTCCTTTGTTTAGGGTTTTCTAGAGGTTAGAAAGAAAACTAAAGGGATAAAGTTACAATTTTTTTCCACCCTGATTCCACATTGACTTCACTTCCGTCCTAGAATCAACCCTATTTCTAAGTGATTCATAAATTTCATGAGCTTTTTGTAGGGTTTTGTAATGATTTTTTACGTTTTTTGCCATTTTTAGGGATTTTAATATGATTTTAATGCCACTTAAATGTAAAAAGGTCATTGAAAATCAGGTCAACGATTTTTTCAGGGGAAAAATTAGCTGGCTCTAGGATTCAGGATTAATCAGGTATAATTGAGATTTTTTGCAGATTTCTGCTTCTATGGAATGAACAATAGGGACATAATTTCGATATGTAGAAGAAGCCCGATCCTTGTGGTATATCAACTGGTAATGATTTCTAATTTTCTATTTCCGAATTTTTTTTATATAAGAGAAGCCTATATTTATATGCTAAATATTTTACAGAGATATAATTTTTCCAATTTTCCTCTGCTACAGCTCTTCAAGTTGTCCATTGCTATTTAATTTATTTCTATTCTCTGAAAATTTTACAAACCCACTTGTATACATATTTGATCGATTCTTAATAATAACCTGACGTCGCTAAGCCTAATAGATGTCACCATCACATAAGAAATCACAACTAGCACATAGATTATTTCAAAACATTAGCAACATCTATAAAGAAGCTTGATAAATTAAGGAATAGAAAAACTTAGTTGCCATTTTCCTATTTTCGTCTGCCACAGATCTTCAAGTTGTCCATTGCTTTTCAATTTATTTTTATCCTCTAAAATTTTTACAACCCACTTGTATACATATTTGACTAATTCATAATAATAACCTGACGTTAAAATGCTAAGCATAATAGATGTCACCATCACATAAGAAATCGCGAGTACACAAATTATTTCAAACATTAGCAACATCTATATACGAAGCTTAATAAATTAAGGAATAGAACAACAAAGTTGCTAGTTCAGGTTCGTAATTGGTAATTCATTGATTTTTGCCCTTGGCATGTGTACAATATGTTAAAAAAACTAGGTTGATGCTCTTTGTAGGGTATGTCAGTACAATCTTTTCTGTACGAGTACGGGTATGGATTCGTGTATATATATATAAAGTTATAAACCTAAGTTACCGGTTCAGATCTGGGTACGAATGCAAGTACGAGAACTTGGTACGTGGAAGGGGATTTGGATGCATTTGGGTATGTGTGTGTGTGTATATACAAAAAAAATTAAAGAAATATACAAATTAAATCATTCGATAGTATGATACCTCGTCATTGATCAATGCCAAATGCCAAAGATAAATATCAAATGCCAATTAATAGCTCACAAATATTCAAAACCATATCATACATGTCTATGACACTATGTTCACGATTCCAATGAAAATCATTACAACTACAAAATGTAGTTCATGATTCTTCAATCATCAAAAGGATTATAAAAAAATCATCATCTATTGGATTTTCGTCTTCAGCTGCTGCAAGTTCAAGATGATTTGAACTCAAGGTAGTTCCACTCACACAAGATGCACCATGTGTAGGGATGTTATCTACATCATAAGCCGTAGTGAGTCTAATAAGATCCTCAATGGTTGCATCCAAGTTGGCACACTCAGGGGCTACATCCCAAAGCTTTGCTGCCCCATCCTTGTAATGGGGATCCTTACGTGACAAAAGACGCAAATTGGAATCAATATAAACAAAATCTTCAGCTTTTTTTGAACCCAACTAGTTACGCTTCACTGAGTGGATAAATGAGTATGTACTCCAATTTCGTTCAGTGCAAAAGAACATGCAATCTGGATAGAAACCAACAAAATAAAAAATAAAAATGCAAAGTAAATTAAAGAATGTTAAGTACTAAATTGTAGAATATAAGTGGTAAAAAAAACAAAAAAACTTGTGAGAAGATCTTGATTGCAAGAGGTTGGAGGTACACAAAATTTTGACCATGGAGGTACCACCATGTGACAACATCCATGTCGAATTGGTCATTAATAGCTGTTGGAGTATGACTTCTTCTTGAGACAAACATGCCAAATTCTTCATCTTGGAAGAGTCTAGTAAATGCCCTCTTGCAAGAGTTTGGTAAATGCCCTCTTGTACACATTAGCAACTTCAACATCTCTATATGGTGGTAATCACCCTAGCATAGAAAATACTTTCTTGCTATTGTACCTTTTGGAGATAGGGCATATGCAAGGAGGTGCTATGGCGTGGTCATCTTTTCCGAATGATGATGAATAATTGATTCCACCTTTTTGCAAAAGGTTTCACATTCTATGGGGTCATCCTCATGTTTTTGTATAGCCAATTTTACTCTCTCTACCATTGTGTCCATGCCATCATAAACATCCCCCAAACAAGGTGCATCTGTATTAGCGAATTGGAGCATAGTCATGATAGGCTCTGTGAATTCCAATACATATTCCACACAAGCCCACCAATTGTCATCCAAGACCAATGACTTGACCTTTTGGGCCCTCACTGAATTGAAAGCCTTCCATACACCCCATTGGTTGTAAATAACCATTTGACCCAATGCCTCTCGCACCTTCAAAAGTCGTCTCATAACAATTGTATGAGATGCGAGATCGGGTCTTAGCAACCTAGGATCATGTTAATAGTAAGTTAATAACAGTATGTAAAGAACACATTACAAAAATAATAAATATTAAGTAAATTTATATACAAATTGATATTGAACATGACATAAATAAAATTAAATTTACCTTCAACAACTCCAATCTCGAGAAAGATCTGAACATTTCTTATTACATTTGGTGGTTCGTCACAAACAACTGGATCTCCTTGCCCTCTTTGTATATTTGTTTCACCCACTCTATTTGAGTGCCAATTTGTAGCATTACCAAGTTGAGGTAGTGTAGGGTGCATGGTTTCCAAAAAATGTGTTCATATCTTGACTCAACCAAAGCACCTGCACAACTACAATTTTTTGCATTGTCCATAATTACCTAGACCACATTCTCATTACCTACCATCTCTATGGACTCAATGAGGATTTCAGAAATGGACTTTGTATCTTTCACTTCCCCTTCACACTCAACTGCCCTAAAAAATATTGCCCCTTTGGGGGACACTGCCATAACATTTAGCAATGGACAGTTTCTGATATCTTTCCATCCATCCGAAACAATATAAACACTTGATTCAATCCAAGATTCTATGATTTGTTGAAGGGAGGTCTCTATAGCATTCTCTCTCTTTGCAATAAGGTGGTACACACCTTTTTAAACCTAGGACTTGTGAAACCGGGAGGTGCACTATTGATTGTTGACACCATTTCCTTCCAGAATGGTGATCTCACCAAGTTGAAAGGAAGACCATTGGCATAGAGGCAACATGCATATTTTTGTTCAACAATATCTCTTGCCTCTATTTTAAATGCCTTGTCCAATGGACCTCTTTTGCGGGCTGTAGTTTTTACTTCATCTTCATTTTCTGTAGAAGGTATAGGCAAGAAGGGATGTTTGGAGCCCGCTATTGTATCAGTGGGTAAATTCATTGTTTTTTTTTTGCTAGTATAAGCACTTTGTTTTTTTCTTAGAACCTTTTTATCAGCCTCTTCATGTTCTTTTACATATCCTGCTATTTGTGTGGGATACAACCCCTTCCGCTCTAGGCCTTTACACATTCCCATCCCTTTACTAGCAGGGCCCATAAAGTGAAGTTTCACTCGAGAATATGAGTTGTTTTTTGGTAAATTGCAGAAATTACACCTCCAAATATATCCCCCACCTCCTGCAACTTGTGAAATCCTTGTGGTATGTTTCCATAAAGGAGATCATATATCAGTTTTGAATTTATTGTTTCCTTCCCTACTCACTGAACTTTGAGTACTGGCCATTCTTGCAATTTGATTTCTTGCTGTTATATAATATAAGCAATTACATAAATTTAATTTAGAAAAAAACTAAGAAATACAAGCATACAAGTGCAAAATAAAGATACAAAAACATTATAACATAGAGCTAAACTTATTTTTTTTTCCTTAAAAAATATTAGGAAAAAACTTGAAATATTTCATCAAAATCTCAAAAAAGTTAATGAAAAGACTCAAGAATAGGGTCAAATGCTTACCATAGACGCTTAGATCTCCTTTGTGGAAGCTATATGGCACCCCATGAAAGATCCCCTTCGAAAATGCTCACCTGCCCTTCCAAATGCCAAAATGGAGACTAAATGAGAAGAGAGCAAAATAGCAAACAAAATGATATGTTTTTACTATGAATGCCTCATAAAGGGCTGTTTTAGGGTTTTGTGGAAAAAAAAACTTTAAAATGTGTTTTTTGAGTGGAAAACACTTTATTGGGCCCAAATACTCTCCAGATGAGCTCTGGATGCTCCTTGGGTACACATTTGGGCTTGTGGATGCTGTCCGTATGCGCTTAAAGCGCATTAGGAGCATTCGCAAGTCATGGATGCGCATCCAGACCGCATCCAATAGCGCATCCGAACCCAAACGCATCTAAACCTGATGCGGAGGTAGGGGATGCGATCCGATAAGACAGATATAAACAGTAATACTCAATATAACTATTTATAATATTATATATATTAAAAGTATATAAAAAACAACAATACTCATAATTGTCAATAGACAAAATACCTCATAATTTGCAAAAAAGAAAATGCTCTTAAATTCATAATTTAGTGATTGTCAAATGTCAAATGTCAAATGTCAAATGTGAAAACTACTATCAATATTTAGTATTCTTCATGGTGCTTTCCACCAAGATTAATTGCAATTTATTCTCAGTAGCCATGTCATATGTGTTACTATGAAATCAATTTGTACAATAGAGATGAAAGACTATTTATAAAAGATTACAAGACGATGTTTCTAAAAAGAAACAATTGTAAACAACAGAAAAGGAAACTTAATAAACCAACGAAGATGACCATTATAGAAACATTACAATATTATTTTAATACCCTTCGTTAATTGTCATCGTTCTAACTACCTTACAAAAGACATAATCTGCAGGTCTTTTGGTCACAAATGCACATGCGTACCCCTTAGCGTCTCAGGGACACCAGAACGCCCCCACATTCCTAGTGGCGAGTGGCAAAATTGGTGGCCCTGCTAGGGACTTGGGAGCACCATCCCCACGTCCCGGGGACGTCTTTGTTCTGGGAACGCTCGAGATTTAGGGGGGACACATCCCTGTGGTACATTGGTCTATGGTCATCAAGCAAAACATACACTAATTAACAAGTGTGTAACAAACAAAGAAACATCACTTTATCTGCAGACCCTATGCACAACCAAATTGATGACAAAATCTAGAGAAAGTAACATCATTGCAAAACCCACACAAGCCAAAATAGTAGTAAAAGGTGCCAATATTACGAAAGTTTTGTGTAGAATCCATAAGAGCTCTGCCATATCAACAGAGCACTGTCCAAAATGTAGCAAACATCACTACAATATCACTCTTCCTCAAGACAAGATCAACAAACATCCCTGGCTGAGCCTCTCATTCATTTACATCCATTAACGAAGAAACATATGGTGTCAACGACCTCTTTTGCCGACGCATAATAGAGAAGAGCACCGCCTTCTCAATAGTACCCAGATTGGCCCATCTCATTGCTGTTAAAACACAAGGATACTAAGCCATTTTGCATCTTGCAATCAATAAATAAGCTATGCTTTTCAAATACTAAATATGCATGTCATCTCAGTCATGATATGTGCCCCTTTGTTACTAGGCAAAATCAAACACAAATGTTCCTCCACAAAGCAAAAGCACACAAGAATTGATCAATCATTACGAACCCATACTCATCAATGTAGCCACAAACCTGTATTCTTGATTCCATGGAAAGTGTGCGAGCAAAAAGGGAGAGGGTGGTAGCGCAAAACCCTAAAACTTTTCCCCCGCAATCTCTCAGCGTTTCTCACAAAACTCTAAATATCTTATGGGGTATGTGGGGTCCCTCAATTTTTTTTTAGATGTTTGCACTTTAAATCCACCCCGTGCTCCCTCGGTTAATATTAGGTTGACCATCTTCCCTTCACAGGATAGTAGGGTATGGAACACTGTAAAACACAAATTTATTAATTTCTACCCCACTTTACCCCTCGTGCCTGCGGTCAAACCTACGTTGACCATACCTTCTCCACAAGATGATGAGGGAAGGGAATACAAGACCATGGGAAATAAAATGAAGCCATTGAATTCTTTGCACAATACAAATGTTATTATTTAAATCATCTAAACAATTTAAATAATGAACACCCTTTAAGTTTGACTTACCTAGCCATGTGATTTGACGATGAATGCTGGCCCCCCTTGTGCGACCAACTAATTTTTTTTCCAAACTGAATCATTTTTTACCTGAAATGACTTCATGCTGATCGTAAATGCATCTGGAGCGAAAAACATCAACTGAGTCATCAAAAATTTATTTTTGACATTTTGCATTATGACCAAACCAAGCTCAGGTGCTCTCTAGAAATGTCTCAAAAACTGATCAAATAATCTCCTTGAGCCTTAGAAACTAATGGGCATGTTGACTTCTAATATGGGAGCGAGGTGGCCAAGTGGATTCACATGAAGCAATCTGGGTTGCAAGATATTAATCGTCAAAGTTGGTGACTTTGTTGTTTTTGCAAATGGGCATGTGAGAACCCTTCTGAACCTCACCAACTTCACGCCTTGTAGAAATACCAAATCTCCTCTTGGGAAGTCACTACTGGAGGAATTCGTTCATATAGGTTCAATAATAGTTAAAAAACTTGCCAAAAGCAAAAACTCGCCAAGGCCGGAAAAGAGAACTCGGCAAAAAACACAACTTAAAAATTTGCTTAAATTCAATTAGAAATGCATTTTTTTTGCAAAATTCAATGAGGAGATGCATCCAATGAGTCAGTAAATGGGTAAACAAAAGAAACAAGCTGAGTCTAGATATATTTAAATGCAAATTGGTTCACATCTTAAAAATTTGCTTAAATTCAATTAGAAATGCATTTTTTTTGCAAAATTCAATGAGGAGATGCATCCAATGAGTCAGTAAATGGGTAAACAAAAGAAACAAGCCGAGTCTAGATATATTTAAATGCAAATTGGGTACAAAATGACATCTTTATGTGGAATTTTGATGGCTGGTAGCCTGATAGTCTAAAGCAAAATTAAAATAGCAAAATTGTCTTTGTAAAACTATAAGTAAATACAACATCAAAACAATTTACATCTTCCTCTTCCCTATTCTAGTAAAAACTAGGGGAGAGGTAGAGGGTGTAGTCCTAGGAGTCTGCTGTGGCTGCGCCTCCTTGCTTGGCATGATTGACTGTGGCTCGACCTCCATCCTGGACGTAGATGTTTTTGGCACTGGCAATGACTCCTCATCATCCTCATCCTCCTCAAGGTACAATGTGAATCCACCCCCTTCCTACATATCTTGCTTCTCCAAATCATAGATCTCATCCTCTGTAAACAATAGAGGCTGCTCCTTTGATGTCCAATCACTGTAAGGATCCATATCATCCAATTTTGCTTCGAAATCCACTTCAAATGTGCTTCAAATTGACTAAAATGCTTGTAAATGACCTTACATAAGCTTGGGAGTCTGTTTTGTCTCTTGAGCAGCAACCGAAACCAATGAAAACAAATATTTTCTTTGCTTTTTGATGTTTCTGGGCGTCATATATAGCTACGGCTGAGTTTTTAACTTGGACTCGATGAGTTTTTAAGCAAAACTCTACAATTTTTCCTAGCATGTAAAAGTGGTAAATACTTGTCGAGCATAAAACTCCTGAGTTTTTTATGACTTGGTGAGTGTTTTATCTACAGGTTCAATAATTATGTGTGCAAAAAGGCTTATCCTAACTCCACTTCCAGTGCAAGATATTGACGGTCAAAATTGACTTGAAATTTTTTGGATTTGCAAACAGCACATGGTAAACTCCATTTGGTTTTGGCTCTGAAAAAATACCTAATCAAATTCCGAGACTCTGCAAATGAACACAAGGGTACATGAGCATGATGACAATCAGGGGAACCAATCAACTTCTCTTGACGATCTCTTGGTTCCAAAATATTAACTCTTGAATTTGGCCTTGTGACAAATCTGGCACAGTGCAGTCAATAGATCTTAATAAACTGCATTTGGTTCGGGCTTATGAAAAATGTCAAATGGAGTGCTGGGGTTCTAAAAACAGACACAAAGGTACATTTATATGAGGACAATTGTGGGCAGTAATCAATTTGTCATGCAAATCATTTAGTTCTGAAATGTTGATCTCTGAAGTAGGCTACTCTAACAAATCTAACAATGTGCAAACAACAAACTTCTTCTGAACCCTCAAACTTATTGCATCAAAAACACATCAAATCTGACTGTGGGGGGCTGAAAATAGACAAGCACACTTATTGATAGTAGATAAACATGATCCCCTAGCCATTTCTCATGACAAGCAATCAATTTCAAAATATGAGCCTCCAAAGTAGGCAACTCAGAAAAAATTGTAGGTGTATTTCTGGGTGGTATAATGTTATTTTCTCATCATAAGCACTACATATTTTGCAAAATTATGAAGGTGCTAACAATGACCATTATAGAAACATTACAATTTTTTAATATGTAGATGTTGCCTCATTCAAAGATATTTTGGCAAGATGTGCAATATTAGTGTCTAAGTCGACACACTTAGGTGTTGGATCCTAATTCCTCATCATCCCTTATTGTAGTTAGGATTTTTATGTGACAACAGATGCGAATTTGGGTGCATAAAGATCAAAGCCTTAGCTTTTTTAGCTCCCAATCAATTGCTCTTAATTGTCTGGATAAAAAAGTACTTAAATTCCATTTACTTGATGAAGAATTTTCAACTTGTTGAAATTGCATAGGATATTACATTTATAAAACATTAATTATAATATTTAGTACTAAGAAAACTGTGGATGTTAAAACAATCATACTTGAGATAGAATTTTTATAGTAAAAGGCTGCAAGTAAATAGAGCTTTAGCCATGTATGTGAAGAGCCCATAGGAAATACTTAAAGGGGTGGGGCGGGGGGGTTGAATCATTATTTCATCACTTTTAATCTTTAAACTTCTAATTATTTAAAAGACTCATTAAATCAGAATAATGTTTTATTTGCAACTTATGTAAGTAGCCAATTGTTAGGAAAATCGTGCCTCTAGAATAAGTCGGTCTTTAGAATACACCCGGTGACATGTCAATCTGCAAGCAAGTGAAGTAGACATGTAGGCAGCTTAAGCAAACATCCAACCAGCTCAAGCAGACACCTAAGTAGCTCAACCAGATAGCCAAGCAGCTCAAGCACGCAATGAAGCAGCTCAAGCACACAACCAAGTAGCTCAAGCAGACAATCAGGCAGCTCAATCCAATTTTCTATTGCTTTGAGTAATCCTCTGAGATTTATACGACCTTGATCATCAACCTTTGACATCAATTACAACATACTCAACAATCTCCCCCGTTGTTATTGATGGCAATTCCATCAGAAACCAAACTGAAACAAAGAAGCTTTGAAGTAATAATGCTACCCCTGACTTACTTTGAAATAAGGCTGCCCCCCCTTTTAATTGCATGAAACCACATAAAACATAAAAAGATAAACCATAAAGATGCATACACCAAATTTCTCGTGTGAAATCCTTACGGCTAAAAATGACGGCATAAATAGCTTTTCATTAACAAAGTGGGCACCAACCCAGATTACAAAAGTGAGCACCAACTCGTAGCGAGCACCAACTCTTAGAGAGCACCAACTTTGACCAGCTGAGGCACCAACTTAGAAATATAAAACTTGATAATACTTCTCAGAATGAACATCACCTCCTTAACCAGCTTGACCCAATGTTATCCCCCTTTTAAAGTCTTCAAACAAATTGCTTCCTTCAAAACACTATGTATAAAATTACACAACCCCCATCAGTCTGGCATAGCATCAGCAAATCATTCTTTAATGGAAGAATAAATTCAATCCCAAAACAAGCTTCAGCAGCTATCAAAAATGACAACTCACATGACACTTAGCAAATCATATAAACACCCAAGTATATGGTTTTGAAAAAACCACACACAATCCCAGTCACTGCACAACTTGCATATATGAATTCTAGAACAGAGGACTCTTTTGCAGATCCTTTTAAAAAGGAACATCAGTCATATATTCTCTGCCCAGTCTCAAAATATCAACGCACACCTTCTCAGAACAGTATAACTCATGCTAGTCTCAATGTGCTAATACCTTGGAGCTCAATTCCTTGCATACCTACTTCAAAACAAAGCTAAAATCACAAAATATACTACTCAGTCCTTCATAAATGATTATTGCAGAACACCCACTTCATATTGGTCGCTAATATGATATTTTATTCTTTTTGTCAAAACACACGATTTCCCCTTTTCTCTCCACAAATGCTCAGCCATTAATTAAAGTAATCGAACCAATCTATTCTCTCACACGACACCTCAGTATATTTTTTCTTTTTGTTCGAAACTTCTTCGCTACTCCATACTTCGATCTTAAGATAAAACTGCATTAACATTTTGAAACGACACCTACTCACACATGAACACTATTCAGCTTGATAACAAATAAAAACTTAAGGAATTGAAACGGTTCAGAAATAATGGAGAAAGTTATCGCTGCAAGCTCCTTTAGGTATCAACGGCTCTCTCTATTAATCACCCAGCTTCCATGAAAACACACAACTTCCCCTTTTGTCTCCACAAACGCTCAGCCATCAACAAAAGTAATCACACCAATCTATTCTCTTACACAACACCTCAGTATATGTCGTTTCCAAATATTACTGAACCTTCAATACAGTAATAAATAAGAATATAGAAATTAACCCTTTGAATATTTAAACGGTGACAAGGCACATTAATCTGACATGGCAGCTGAAGAAGACAAGCAAGCAAATAGGTCAAGCAGACAACTAGGCAGCTCAATCCAATTTTCTATTACTCTGTGTAATCCTCTGAGATTTATATGACCTTGATCATCAACATTTGATATCAATGACAACATACTCAACAGTATGTACGACCATTCATGAGCATTTTCTTGTACTTGCTTCAAATAGCACAAACATCATCGTTTCTTGAAGATATAAAGTGGGCAAACTCACATAAGACAACACATTGTAAACCCAACTACAAAAATATACTTGTATATGTAGTCTTGTACCTAATAACAACTTCATCTCTATATGGTGCTATCCTCCTTTGCAAGAAAAGTATCTTTGTGCTATAATATTTTGGGGACAGTAAATATTAGGAGATGCAAAGGTGTGATCATCTAAATTGAACATCAATAATAATCTTTTGCGCTCTTTTGAAAAATGTTACTGTGAGTTATGCTCCCTGGCTTCTACTATAGTCTTTATTTTTTCAAGCATAGAGTTCATGCTATCATAAATTTCACCCAAACATGGTTGATTTTTATTGTCATACCTAATCATACTTATGATGGGCTTAGTAAAACTCAAAATAAATTCTACAAACTTAGCATGGTGTAAAAATTGAAACAAATTAAAAAACTAAACTGTAAATGGCATCAAATTTTTTTAAATATATTAAAAAAAACTACCCCCAACCACTTCAAGTTGGAGAAGTTTCTTAAGGCATGTGAAATATGCTGATTTGTAACAAACATTTAGATCTCCTCATCCTCCATATAGGTTTCTTTGACCCAATTAATCTTTGTGCCGATTTTTTGCAATATTAGGTTGAGAGAATCGATGGCATAGGGTTTTTAAAAAACATGCCCATATATAACCTCCACTATTGAACTAGCTGCCTTGCAATTTTTAGCGTTGACCAATATGACTTCGACAATATTTTCAAGGCCCACCATCTCAATGAATTGTATGAGGATATTGGCAGTGAAAGTCACATCCTTCACTTGCCCCTCACAATCAAGTACCTTCAAAAAAGTTGTGATGTAACAAGGTTGAAAGGAAGCTTGTTGCTATAAATGTGATGAACAATGCTTACATTTGCAACCTCTCTTGCATCATTCTTGAAGGCCTTTTCCAAAGGAATTTATTTCTCCTGGATAAATTGGGGGTATTGTCTTCTCGATTGAGAAAACAACGGTGGAATGAAAGGATGTACATCAGCCAATACTGTTAAGCGAGTAGGAGGTTTCAGTGATCCTGTTTTGGAAGGATTATGTACTCTTTCCTTTGCTTTGTTACTTACAATGTCAGCATCCTTTGGCCTTTGATATATCTCGTAATTTGTTCCTTCGGCAACCCTTTTCAAGAAGGTCATACTCCATAGGTCAGACTCTTATTCTTAAGAAGGTCATAGTCCATAGGTGAGCTTTTAGTTGATTATATGAGCTCTTATATTTACTCCCATATTGGATACACCAACTATAACCCTCACCTCTAGTAAGTTGCTTAATCATGGTGTATGTTGTGAAAAATGTGACACTGTCAAATTTGAATGAACTCTCTACATGTGGGAAAACTGAACTACAATTACTAAGCTATTCTGTATAATAAATGAAACCATTTCTTTTAACTTTGTTCAAATTTACAAACCCTTCGTTGTGTTAACTTTGAAAAAAAGAAGATATTATAACTCTTATATTATGTATTAAAGTTATAAAAACATCCAAACCGTTTTTTGAAAAAGGCAAAAAACTATTAGAAAAACTGAAAAAAACTTGAAGAATTCAGAAGATAAACTCACCTTGATAGATACATTTAGTAGGTGTAGCTCTATCAGTCTTGTTGGTATAGATCTCTTTCTCCTTAGACTTCATCTTTGAAGAAATTTCCAACAACCTTCAAGAATAAAAAATGGCAGCTCAGAGGAAAAAGTCCCATTTTGGTCACTTCTATTTGTGAAATGAGGCTTAAATGTTAGACTTTAAGCAAAATAAGTGAATATAAAATAACTTTATGGTGAATTAGGGTTGAGAAATATTCTTTCTTTTACTTTTTTTGAAAAATAAAGAGTTCTGATGTTGAAATTTGAGTATTGTTGTGGATATGGCTGAGTTTGTCCAAGCCTCAAGGTCTAGAATTAAGGGCCAGAACTGAGTCAACAAGGTACGTGGACTTATACTGCATGATTAGGTAAAATAAATATAAATATTATAACAATATAAAAATAACCATAATTTACACCAAAAACTGTACAGATTTGAGAAACAGTTGATAGTGATAATTGTTAATTCAATGTCAAATGCCAAATTAATACAATTCAATACTGATCATATTGCGCTCAAGACATTGAGGGCATCAATGTCATCCATTGGTTTATTAGAACCCCAAGTAGCCCCAACACCACTCCCACTAGCTCCATTATGCAAGTCCTATGGAGTAGCCTTGTCCTCACAACATTAAGGAAACTATGTAGCAAAGCATCCAAGGTAGCATTGTCATAGGCTACATCTCAATTTCTCACCATCCCCTTCTTGTACTTGACTTGCTTATGTGTGGGGTATGAGTTGGAATGCATGGACGCTAGCTCCTCTACCATTTTCATAGCCAATCAATTTTGCTTAATTGAGTTGATAAAGGAGTACGTGCTTATGTTCTACTCAGCTAAAGACGAACTTATTGAGATTTGAGACGAAGTCAGAACAACATTTATTGTTATAATTTTTAGTTGCCAAAAAATGTAAGTAGTCAGATAATACAAAATGCACACCCATAATATAAATTTGATGGCAAGAGGCTCTAGGTAAACAAAACCTTGGCCATGGAGGTTGTACTATGTATGAGCATCCTTGTACTTGTCTTGAAGACTGCTAAGACCATGACTTGTCAAAGCATTTAAATTCTCTCACCCACGATTGTGTTCTCTACATTTGGATCGCAGGAGAGTAGTGAATGTTGCTTGTATGTAATGTCCCTTTATTGGACCACCTTATACTTTGCCCTAAATTCACAAATCCAAAATGAAACAAGAGCAAAATTTAGTTAGAGATGTAATTCTTACTCAAGAATAAGATGAGATAAGCCTGTTTTAGAAACCTGAAACTAGATTAGACAATAATGTCGATATAATTCATGAAATACATCCAATTCTAGGGTTGGGAAATATATATATCCACATACATACATATATATATATATATATCTATTACATTTCCAACATAATCCATAAAACATTACTTTCCCACTAGGGTTAGGAACATCAACTCAATCATATGAT
>MU227639.1:772821-799159 GCA_018584345.1 Thuja plicata
AGAAGATCTATGGCATCATTGGATAAGGAATCCATTTTGGTTATGTTTTGTGATGAAGGATCTATGAGTGGATCTTTGCCTCAAGTCCAAGAGGGAGTGTTGATATTATGGCCTTAAGGCAAATATCAACCACCTTGGATAATAATAAATATATAGAACATATATTTATTATAAATTGATATATATATAAATAATAATAATAAATTTAGAGATATTTATTATTTATTGTTTATTAAAAGAATCAACTTAATATATATTTGAATGGAATAAATAAAGTTTTTTTAAAGGGCCCAAGTCGGCCTCTTGGTGAATTTAAATAAACTAAGTTTATTTTAATGGCCCAAGTCGGCCTCTTAAAGAGCCTACCCATTCACATACATATGAGGATCGAATCTTGAGGAGAAATATATCAAAAACATAACATGTACTTCTACTCCAAGAATCACTAATCTGCAAATTACTCTTCCATTCAAGAATTTGTTTTACATTTGCCTTGTGATGCGAAATATATCAGACCGAGGAATGAATTCAAGTGTTTGAGTTTGTGAGTTCTAGGGCAAAAATAAGGGCGAATTAATGCAAAGATAAAAAGGGCGAATTAATGCAGAGATAAAAAGGGCGAATTCATAGCAGCAGCCCTAGAAGGGCGAATTTGTAGGAGCAGCCCTACAAGGGCGAATTTATAACAGCAGCCCTAGAAGGGCGAATTTGTAGCAGCAGCCCTAGAAGGGCGAATTGTAGCAGCTCCTGATTAGTAGCAATATTGCAACAAATCATAGGACAGATCTGGAGCAATCCAAGACACTTTGGAGCAAAAATTAAAGAAGCCCTAGGTGGGCAACTTGGCATATATATAGCACATATCTAGAAGGAATCGAAGGATCAGATTTAAAGACTCCAAGGACGGATTTCAGAGTTATAATCCGGGTATTACCTTTCCTTATTTGTGTTTATTTAATTATATCCCGTGCTTAGTTGATTGAAAGATCTCTATAGTTTGAACATTCCTTGTTAAATCTGAAAATACTAACAATCCTGATGATGGATCACGGAGTGTGATCCGAAATGTTGATGCTAAAAAAACATACACAATCAAATCCAGAAACAAATTTGCATTAAAAATGGATTGTGGAAATCTGATAATGTTTTTTTTTGATCGGTAATCGCTTTTATCTGGAGCTTCGAACCAGTGGGAGCACAATGGGGGCTCCCATCCCCGTGGTGAACATTATGCTGAGGTATGAACACCTCCTTGATTTTGTCTCTTGTGGAATTCTTACTATGTGGAACGCTGGCTCCTTATCTCTCCATTTCCTTATATCTCCCTGAATCCTTATCTCTCCACTCTCTTCGAGCATATCATACCCTTATGTCTCCCTTGTGCACACCTACCACGTTGACACATCTATCACTTTGTCTCCCATTGATGCCAGCATGACCCCCTTATACCTCCTCGGCGACACCCCCTTATATCTCCGAAGTCTCCTTATATCTCCTGTGACGACATTATACTCCTTATATCTCCCAAGCCGTTCTCCCTTATGTCTCCCAAACTGTCGGTTCAATCCACCACGCGGCCACGCCGTACATCCAGTCCACGCGAGTAGGTCCTTCACCGACGCTGGGTCCAAGATCTTTCAACTGTCATCGACCGGTCAACAATGCTGACGTCCACCACCATTAACAGCAGCATCCACCACCATATGCACGAACGAACCATTATAACTTGCAAGGATTTGAACACACGACTTCCCTATCAACAGGGAGCGCAACATCCATTGTGCTGTGGGGACATCCCCGGAAATCGGATAATGTTAATGTGAACAAGAGTTTATAGTAAGATGAGGTTTAGAAGCATGATACACAATAAATTCATATCTTGCCATTATCGTTTAGTCATTTTCATATATTTGGACCGAGTCAATAGATCCTTTCTCATTGATTAGAATGCTTCCATTGATTTATCTTTACCCTGCAGGCGAGCAGGATCAATGCTTTGATACCACTTGTAATTTCCCTTTCTTGGACCACCTTATTCCTTGCCCTAAATTCACAAATCCAAAATGAAACAAGAGCTAAATGTAGTTAGAGATGTAATTCTTACTAAAGAATAAGATGGGATAAGCCTAACATGGGAGACACATGAACTGCAGAAGAAGAGTAGGTAGCCTAACCCATTCTAGAATTGTTGAGAAAGTTTTTGTGGAGGGGTTGAAATCAAGATACCGAGACTTCAAACAATGAGGAACCTTGTCCCAAGCATAGGGACCAACCTCAAGCGGGAAATCCTGAATATATCTATTCTCATAGACTGGAATATATTTAATTGTAATTTGATATCATTTTTATCTGAATTTTTCTTTTTATCATTTTTTTAAACAAGCTCTATAATTTGTAGTTTGAAAGGTTTGAATGTCTATATTCATCTCAGGATCATGATCTTATTCACTTGCAGATCTTCTCACTAAGGACTACAACTACGAACAAAAATTTACTGTGTCAACGTACTCTGGAGATGGGTTGGTGAGTTATTTAGTTGTACCTGATATAGTTTGCAACTTCTAAACATATATGCTACTATCATTGCAAGATTTTCCTATTACATATATGTGCTTGAATGATTTGGTTAACACATAGTTTCTTTTGACTTCTTATTTGCTTCAGCTTTACCAATACATTCCAAGCATGGAAACATCTGATAGTTATCTTCTTGCTTCTCTCTAAGACTATAGCCGCTTTCTATCAGTTATAGTTTAAAAACTCTTTAAGTACTTGCTTACTTGTGAGCTATTTTTGTAGCTGAGTAAACCACACAATACCTGCCTAGCCGAGGTTTTCCAGGTTTTTGATGAGTCTTGGTGAGTACTCCTGAGTTTGGCCATGTAGAGTCCCACCCCTGTTTGCCACTAAATTTTTTGCCTTGTACTCTGAGGTATTTTGTCAAACAGTTTGTGTGCATATAGCATGAAGGAGTCTGTAGTATCCCACTAGAATTTCCCCTCTCAATTTTTGTTCCAAATGCTTCTAATTTGATAACAACCAGTCACTGTATTGCCGTTCTGAGTTGCATTTTGTTTTCAGGTTTGTTGGGTTTAACATTCAAAAACACATTTGTCCTTATAGCATTTGAATAACGGAACTGAAATAGCATGTTTCCAATATAGTAGTGGACTCATAAGCGCACAAGTAAAAAAAGGAATTCAAAACTGGAAATTTCTGACCTTCTATCAAAGACAACAGTCTGGAATCCACAGCAGCTATCACATTCATTAATTTCAAAGCTGACCACCGCGTGAACTTTATGCCAATCTCCAAATCAGTGATTATGACTTCAAACACATACAGCAGTAAATGACAGATTTCAGTCACTTAATGGTAAGTCTGAGAATTTTAGCAGCGGTTTCCAACTGATTTAACAGCAGCGAGCAAGTATTCCCATGAGCTAAGTACGGGAATCCCGGACCATCTAAAAGGAAATACTTTCAATACCTGTGCCACTCAGGGAAACTCCATGTTCTCAAAGACAAGCATGAATGGCATCGAGCCAAACCCCTGAAAGCACATGCAGACCAAATAGTTATAAAGACTGGCACTGTCTGCTATATCTGCGATCATATATCAGCCCCACGCCTTGTAAATGAATCGTTTATACCATCTGTTCTGTCTCATGCAATTCTGAATGGAAAGTTCTATTGTTGCCAGCCAGAGATATTCAATTATTTCTCGTGCCCAACTATAAGTTTTAAATCCATGATACCTCCGCCACATTCACAGATCCAATCATACGAAAGTCTTCTATATCCCGTGCGGCAGGTGTGAGAGACTTCCACAGGCTTCCGCTAATAATATATAGGTTTCGACTAATGTTTCTTGATCATTAATGGACCAATGGGGATGCGGGGTATTAAATCAAAAGACTTTGAGTGAGCCAAACTTCAGAAATATTTCCCACATAAGATGGCGCCTCCAATATATTATTTCTTCTTCGAAAGCATTATGAAGTCTGGTGATTATATTTGCAGGACTTAACCAAAGGTAATCTTAATAAATTAATTCCTGTGAACTATAGTTTAAGAGCAATAATGACTTCTGCGAATTGGGGCCCACAATAAACCAAGAGAACATCACCATAAGCGGTATAATCCCAAACAATAAAGATGATAAATGGCTTCAACCTAGGAATATTTAAAATCATACGCCAGTGAAGTTTGTCAGACAGAATATATGAAGCAGACCCATAAATCATTTGCCAGATAAAAAACTCAGAAATATAAAATATTCAGAACATAATCTCACTTTTCTTGAATAGGAAAATACAAGCAAATATTTATTTTTTGAATCCTTACAAATATGTTTCCTAAGAGGACTTCACAAATTTGAAACAACATGAGATACCTCGATGATATCTTTAACCTGAATTGGGTTTCCATCCAATTCAAGAGTAATCCCAAGGGTTTCCATTCTCAGGAAACTGAAACTAAAACAAGAAGCTCTCATAACTCTTCCAAGAAATTAATAAACCAAGCATATTCCTGAATTAACCTCTCACTGTTCTTTTATAAACCATTATAATGACTCTTGGCTTTCCTTCTGCTTGCTTCTTGATATTCCTTTTCCCATGTCTTTTGATTTCCCCCTCATTTAATTTCATTTTGAACTTAAGGGGAAATAATAATAAAGTGACTTAATTAATTTTCCATTTAACTCACCCATAAAGTCACTTTAGTACTTTATTAAATAATTAAATTAAGTTGTCATTAAATTTATCATTTTTTTACAACTTAAATTTTAATTATTTAATTAATTTCTAATATCCAAAAAAGGGACATTACAGGCCAAGTTCTGAGTTTCGAAACTAATTTTAGACTACCAAAACAATTATAAGATTAATGAGAAACCTGACAGGCACACCTTACAGGATCTGAATTTAATTTTTCAAGTGTATTCAGTTAACTCTTTACTTCAATAGGAAAGCTTGATATATGACAGATAATTACTGGACAGTTGTTAATTAAAGCTGACAAGTGTCCATGAACTAATATTTAGAAACAAGCTTATTCCATCAGATATGTGACTAAACATTTGAATAAAAATATGATATTAAATATCCAAACTGCTTTTTGAAGGGTTCAATGCTTGTACTGAAGTCATTGAGTTGAGAGATTTGATGGGTAAGGTATCCTATTTTTTTATCAAAGATTTTAGTGGATTACCAAAAAGTCTGTCAGTTGCTTTTCAGCCTGTAGATACAGCATTGGATTGGTGGCAATATGCTGAAGCAAGTTTTGAAACTAACTTTGAATGACAAATATATCTATAATATTAATGAGGATTCTGACAGGCGAACCTTTCAGGATCTAAATATAATTTGCAATTTTATTCAAACACCTTTTTAATCTAAGATGCAAAATTGATTTATGACATAATTTCTGGGCAGTTATTAATTGAAGTCGATGTGTGTACATGAATAATATTTAAAAGTAAGCTTATCCCATCAGGTATGCTGCTAAACATGTGTATAAAATATGGCTTAAAATACTAGAACTGCTATTTCAAGCGTTTGACGCTTGTAGTGAAGTCATTAAATTGAGAGCTTTGATGGGTATGGTATCCTATTTCCATATCAAACATTATTGAGAATTAACAAATATTCAGTCAGTAGCTTTGTATCATGAAGATCCAGCATTGGATTGGTGGTAAAATACTGAAGGATTCTAAGAAGAGGGTGGCAACAAGAGGGTGATGAAAGAGCAAAGAATGGATGTATAGCCTTCACCATGGAGTTGTCACCTTAGGGAGAGCTAAGAGTCAAAGATAATATGCTAGATAAGCATGTAAGCATGAGGATAACATGAGTGATGTATGATAAGAGGACTGATATGATTTTAAGTCAAATCATGCAAATGAAGGTGTAATAGGAAAGTGAAATAGGAAAATGATCAAGTGGACAATATATAGAAAAAAAGGAAAATGACAATGTGATTGATATGAAGCAAATCAAACTAGGTAAAGATATGGGTATTTTGAGTAGGATGAAAGTGTAGGGATTTGAGCTGGCTGTATCTCCCAAAAAGATGCATCTATACAGGAAACTGCTACCATCCTAGTTAAGGACTTCATAGGAGGTTATTAAACCGTGTCACAAATCTTGAGGCAATATGCTGGACACATTCCAACAATCTCCTCCTCAACGTTACCCGAGGGGATTCAAACCTTGCTCTGATACCACTTGTAGGGAGATTAGCTCGTCTTTTCTCCCAAAATATTCATGTATTTAGGAAACCACTAACATCCCAATTAAGGATCTCACTGGAGGTTGTTAAATCATGTCACAAATCTTGAGGGGATATGCAGGACACTTTCCAACAGAAAGAAGGTTAGCAAAGGGATACTATGAATGACGTGGATTGAATTATAGGGTATTAGGATTGTGAAATTGCGATTAGGATAAAGTGATGCCAAAATGTATAATTGTGAGTAGGACGACGTAGAACAAAGGAGTAATGAATAGTAGGGTAGGAAGGTTATATTATATACAATGTGAAGGAAAATGAGTGATACACATAAAATAAAGGGGATGATGCATGTAGCATTGTGGTTAGTATAAGGCAAGGTAGGAAAGTGATAACATGAGGATTATGATAATGTGATAATGTGATAAGATGAAGTACCATATGTTTTGACATAGGAATGGGAAGTAGAAAAGAACATAAGGACATAGGCTAGGCAAGATGGGAAAAGAAAAGAAAGCCCTAATAACTTACAACCTTAGCATATGATGACCAAAAGTACAAAGGAACATAGGAAAGACTTATGCTAGGCAACAAGGAAATAGAAATCCATGCAAGCATATGATTTTGACATAAGAATAAGAAGTATCAAGTAGCATAGGGAGGGTATATGCTAAGAAACATGGGAAAAATAAAAGAAAATGATGTTAGCATATGGCCTCAACATATGAGAATAGGGTTGGCATAGGATATATAATCACCCATAAGTAGAAGAGGATAGATATACATGCAAAAATTCGGAAGAACATCTATATAAGTAGGTAAAGATCGTGTATAAAAAGCTGAAGTATCTATAGGTGTGTTGTAGGCCTCCTAACCTTCATGCATATTATAGGTGAAAACTCTAGAATGTGTTGGTTTTGGCACATTTACCCAAGTAGTATCATCGTCATGAGAATATGCAGGTTGTGTATCATGTGGAGAGATTGTGATAAAATTATCATCAATAAGCTCTTGTACTTTTTGCTTTAATGCTTGACGTTGATTGATAGAATGGCCTAACATCCTATCACATGCACAAGGAGGAAGGGATAAACAATCACACGTAGGAGAATGCTTGAATGTGAGGTGCAAGGGTGCTCATCCTAGATTGTAAAAGTTGTAGGATATGCTTTTGAGAGGATCAAACAAATGTATGAAGGCTCCTTTTGGTTGGTTGGAGAAGGCTCACAAGGAGGAACTATGGCTGGAGAGGAAAGAGGGTTGCCATAGTTGAGGAGATTAAGTTCTTGTAGCTTTTGTTTAGCTTGGATGACGACTAAGGATGAATCAAGAAGATGATTATATGAGCTAATGACATGATAATTTCTAGAGAAAGAGCGTATAGATGGTGGTTAGGAGGTATGAATCCCATTTACCAAGGCAGACACAAGAAGTACAATCCCTAACACACTCATTGGAATATTGCTTGTGTTGTATTCATTGGAAAATGGACTTTAGGGTTTGTGTTGAATTGAAAACGCTTTACATAATCCTCACATTTCACTAGAAAATGAATGTAGGGAACCACTAAGTAATATATAGAACTAATCCAATGCATAATCTTCTAAAGTACTAGGAAACAATTTGGCCAAGATGGGATTATCACATGTATTGGTTAAACATAGGGTATAGTATGGTTTGACATGATGCAAGGAATCTCCTTGATCATTTTACCTATTAAAACATAGGTTCCCAATGCCAATAATAGAAAGATATCCAATCTCTTTTAGAAGAGAAGGAAGAATGTAACCATGGAGATACAAAAGGGGTATTATGTTAATGAATGAGAGTATCCAATTGCATATTTAGCTCCTTAAGTTTGGTATACACATCAGCCAAGTCAAAAGAAGAGGAAGGGGCAATAACATGTGGGCAGGAAGTTGTAATAGTAGGAAAGGAAGTATGGAGCGTATAAGTAATAGATAATGATGCCTCTTGTAGAAGGGGAGGTATAGAATAAGAAGTAGGTAAGAGTGGCTTGAGAGTAAGAGATCCTAGAAATATAAGGGAATGGATCCATGTCTAGAAGCGATGCATTGTGTGGGGGTGGAGATAGTCATATAAAGAGAATCTTAAATGTCTAAACCCTTATGCAACTCATCCAATGTAATATTTAAGTGGGCAATATTGTGATTATGCTCAATGTTGCCCTTAAGGCTGAGCTCACTCATAAAAGAAATGTCATGACAAGAATAAGAGAAAGGTATAACATTACAAGAGATGGAAGTAGTGGGAGGCTAGAGGTGAGAATGGACATCATGAGTGATATGAGCTATTGCCCCCCCAAATATTTGGGAAAAATTCACCAACCACATCAAAACAAGGATTATCCACATGCAGCATAAGATTCACAATTGTAGGAAGCATCAACAATTGCAGGAAGAAGATCAACAAGGTAGAGTGGGAAGAAGAGAAGGCTGTACCATTATTTGATATATCCATTGTGTGGAAGCATGCATTTAAGAGAAGGATTATCGTGTGAGAAGGGATATCATCATCAAGATCTAGGGGAGGTGTATTAGGACCAGAAGAGGGAGAAAAGGGTGTAGAAAGGGGAGAGGAGGAAGAACTAGTGTTAAGGGAGATGACGTGAAGAGAAGTTCTAATCGAGTAAAGGAAGGGTGATAGGTAAGATGAACCATCATATGGTCATAGGAAGAAGGGGATAACAATTGATTAAGAAGGCAAGGATATGGTAAAGTATACAAGTGTAGGGAGAAAAAATCTGGTGACAAAATTGAGGGTCAAAGAAGTTGGTATGAAGGGAGAGAGAGGACAAGCCAATAGGTGGATGAAAGAGAAAGTAGACGAGAAATGAAAATGAGATGGAGGAGAAAAATGAGGGGTTGGAAATATTGGTATAGGTGTTGTGAAGGCAATTTTATTTTTTAGTTTATATAATATTTTTAATTTTTTACATGTTATCTACTTTTCAAAATTTTAATTTGTTTTAAACCATGTTAGGTTGTCAAGACTCAATTCACATCACACACATCTATCTTGAGATGATCGGTTAGGTGTGAGAACCATTGAGGGTCATGGTCATCAACACTCTTTGGAGTGTATGGAGGCAATCAAATTTAGAGATCCCGAAAAGCAAAAGCATTGGTCCTAGATGATGAGTGGTGGGCTTGTGTGGAATATGTTTTGAGTTTTACAAAGCTTATCATGAGTATGATTAAGTACACTGATACAAATGGATCATGTTTGGGTGAAATTTATGATGACATGGATTCCATGGTTGAAAAAATAAGGACCATTATAGAACGTGAGGAGAATGAACACCATAGAAGCATTTTTCAAAATAGTAAAAGAAAGCCATTGTTCACTTAGCACATAGTTTCTCTGCTGTTGTACTCCCACAAGGCTAAATGGAGGATCCACAATTGGCTTTAGTCTTCTTACTCACTGATTAATAAATGGTTAAAGTTCATTGCAGATAAATTGATCCTACTCACTCTTATCTTGATAACCTTCTATAATTGATCCCCTCTTAAAAATCAGGCTCCCTTAGTAAAGCTTGATCATCTTTAAAAAAAGGCTGGCTCCGAAGGTTGCACCAAGCTCCCACAAGGATGATTAGCTTCTTCTTTGGTACAAGCCAGAGAAGAATTTACAGGAAGCAATACCGGTGCTGCCAAATGAATCAACATTTGGAGAACCCAACTTCTTAACCCATTGTTGTCAGCAAAACTTATGAGAACCTAGAGTGTTGTTTAAAGCTACATCTTGAGATTTTTTGTCCCATTTGGATACATTTGAAGGGCGCACCTTAATAGTTAACAAACTAAAGCCAATATCTGTGTTCATAAATTAATTTGATGGAGTGTGCCAAAGGTTATATGAACAGTGCATACCCACAAAAAACTGCTATGAAAATTGAATTTCTTTGAGTTGAAATTAAGGAAATTTTCAATAATTCCAATCCATAGTTTAATTATTTCTAAGTTTCTCAGCCCTAGAGGAAGCTTGTAGAAATCAATTCACAAGGACATCTTAGTTAATTTTTTTTTTCTAGATTTAACAATGGTTTCCCTCAACATATATGCAAGCTGCATATGCCAAAATGCCAAGGGCCTTTTGATCTAACAAAATGTTGATTTGTGCTTGAATGAAAATACACCAAAAGGAAGCTCATGGATCTAGGGAAGGGCAAGCGACATTATTCCACACCAACTTTACCTAGTTGTGTATATTAGGAAGTTGAAATCTCCCGTCCCTGTCTGTGTTTACAACCTAAGTTAGGAGCGTTATTTCATCTCATAGGTTTTCCCTTTGCAACAACTGCTGGAAGGGTCTCGGGTGTTTGTTTGTTTTAACATGCACTAAACAGTGGTTGTTGTTTGATAGAACATGAAAAAACAAACTAGGATTTGATTTATGCTTAACTATTAATCAACAGATATCCAGTTCAGAATAAACACTCCAAACATACACTTCATTTGATTACTATTTAATATCAAAGGACAGTAAATAACCACATATGCAATTTTAGTTTCGTGACAGTTACATACGGTTTTGTTGGCTCACTGGAGTTTGGTTTTTGACCAAGTGCGGGTTGCATGCCTTGCAATATTCACGAGCCACGCCCCAGCACAGTGCCCAGCCGCGGTGAGTGCAACAACAGTCGACAGTAATATATGTATGTCTGCGCATGGAGCTCTAGCTCCACCTCCAATACGTACTAGCAACTGCATACCCTGTGCTTGTGCTTCCTGTCCAATATTCCTGACATATCACAATGGGTTCCCAGACGCTACCTCACGCGTCTCTCTGTATCTATACCCAGTCGCTGCTACCTCACGCGACTTTCTTGTATCTCCAACACTTCTGTGCTCATAACTTGACGGTGTTACAACCTTCGGTCTATGTTAGGCTCAACAGTAGCAGGTTGTGTGTTCAATCCCTGCCCAACTGTTGTAACGAAATCTCCCTGACTGTACGTTTGAACAACGAAGAAGATGTTGGCTATGAGGGGCAACGTCCTCAGAACCCTATAACAAGCATAGTCCCATGTTCTTCAAGAACATGCAAAGTTATGATATCATCTTAAATAAGTCTCTCTCCAACCCGATTCATCTTCGATTCATCTTCCCACGGCAATGTGGGATATAACAATGTACACATCCAATGCTTTTGTCCTCATGTGCTAACCGCGGGCCTTTTAAAAAAGAGGCTAAGCTTATAAAGTGACTTAATAAGTCATTGAGATATTTTAATTTTAAAGGGTCACTTTATAACCATATCTTGTTACTAAGCAAGGTAAGCCATCACCAAAAACAACCAACAACTCCATTTGGCCGGACATCGAATTTACCAAGGCCAAATAGATTCAGGATCCCTCTGACGTCCAAGTTAGCCCTCGAGACCATGACAGAACGAGCTAACGACTAGTCACATCGTGTCTGACTTAAAGAGGGGACATGACAGAAGTGAAGTTTTTATTCCCTACCCCGTGAAAATAGTTTTTGATGGACCAACTCTATAGAATATTTTTGCAGATGACACCTTACGGAAAAAAACTTTGTTGGGGAACAATCAACTTTGTTTGAAATAGCACCCTTCACAAGGTTTGAATTGCATCTAGGGTTTTCTATTGGAGGATCAACAACAAAAGTGGGGGATAAGCTGTTGAGGATTTGATAATTTGGTATTTGCATAAATCCTTGTAGCTGTGAGAAGGACTGCTGACATTTTTGCAATCAACAAAAATAAGAGGAATTTTAAGAACTCGTTTAAGTTTGATTAAGAGGTGATTTGCTAGCAGAACTAAGGAAATCCTTCCAGGGAGAAAGTAGTTCTGTGCTCCTCAATTTGGTTGCATATGACCACTTGGAGAGATTTCTCCTTTTTCTTAGAAGCTCTCATGTGCCACTCACTGTTAGCCCGCTTGCCAAAATACTCGTCCCTTTTCCCTCTGAACACTTCACTTTATTTTTACCCCAGAAGTCAGGCCATTGTAAATTCCAAATATTCAAGGTTAAAGTAATTTTTGGTCTTAGATTTCTTATCACACACACACACACACACACACACACAAAAGACTAGGGGGATGTTGCCATGTGAAAATGTTCTATATCACAATTCTAAGGTGGACTTTTCACAACTTAATTGTGGACATGTCTTTTACTTCAATGGCTACCATATGTTCATTTCTTAAGCATGCTCGAGACTTAGTGGTTTCCAGTTCATTTATTTCTATGTTTGAGGCCCATAGTATGGATCCAATCCTCAAATTAGAACAATGCTTGCTTCTATGTATTTGGTTGCCTGGAACTACTTACTCCATCAAATTCAAAATTTTCATGGTTGAGATTGAATGCTATGAGGTAATTCTGATCATTTGTAAAATTGAATACAATACCCCAAAGCAGGGAGGAAATGATGAGATACAACCACAATCGGTAGTGTATTTTGTTAAATAGTCACAAGGACAGTTGTTTAACTTAGGTAGGCTTTATTGATTGTTAACCATTGCACGTATCTCTATTGTTTTAGAAGCTTCTTTCTGCATCTTTACAATTTATATTTCCATAATTCAAATGAGTGTACAACATCTTTCATATGACCTACTTAAGGAGGCTTACTTATTTTGTTGTGGACTTTTTTGTATAACAAAGACCTTGCAACACCTTTAACATACTCTTAAAAAATGTCTAGAAAATTACATTCGCCCTTGTTATCTCTGTAGTTTGTAAGCCTTACAATTGGAAGTCTAGGTTGTATTAGCAATTATAAATACTTTGATGAAATGATAATTTTTTTTATGGATTTCATTAGTTATCGACTGATCATTCAATACTAACATGATTAAATTTTTATTTTGTGCCAACTTTTCAAAATGAAATTTTGATGACATCTACTATAAGACATATAGCCCACTTGGTGGCCACATGTCTTTTGAAGCACATTTGAAGCAATTTTTTTTTAAGGATTGCTTATCGATTACAAATATCTTTCTCATGTGAGCATCAACATGGGACCAATCCAAGTTCCTTAGGAGAAAAACAATCACACTAGAAATCTCTTATGGAAGATCAAGAGCCACGTTGGTGTGTGTTTTATGACATATACAACACAAAATAAAATACCAAGGGTACTCTATCCTCTCTTGATCAAAATCTTCAATGTGCTAAACAAACGAATTGTGATCACAAAGATGACTCCAAGGTTCCAAATGTGTGGGGTTTTTGCTATTTAGGATAGACTCTTGTGGTAGGATGATTTGCTGAAAACCTCCAAGGGGACTTACATGGTTATTCAAGATTTTATCATCCAACTTTTGAATTTTTTGGGTTTAACACTTACGGAGATTTTTAAAACAAAGTGCAAAAGAGGAGGGTTTGAGAAGATAATTTTAACCCTGAACTAATTCTATGAACTAATCCTATGAAATATGGAGACAAGGCTGCAAAAGTGGAATCTGAAACCTATCCTTGTTTTGCCAAATTCAACAACTCCACAAGAATGGTGCAATCTTCTAAGGTATTCTAAGGATTTTCACATCAAAAATATTCACCTACATTTGAACAATGAATATAGTAATGAAAGTTAAATTTTCTATCACAAGTTCAGACTAACTTTGCACAATAGTTGAAAATCATTCTACTATCAAAAGTACGAATGTATCGATTCCACAATGAACATTCCCATCAAATCCTTCATTCACTTTAACAACTTGAAAATAAAATCTACTCTAAGCGAGAGACAAGAAACCATGCAACTTACAAAAGATATTAAATTCACCAACAATCGAACAATGAATTTACTTAAGAAGTGTTTTATGCAACAATCTCTCTAGATCTTCCTTACAAATGAGAGGAGTGGGGTTTATATAGGAGTTCAAAAATAATTAAAGGGCCAAGATCAATTTAAGATCAACGACCAAGCTTTAGACAACTATACCCTAATTAGGGTTTACAATGATTATCCAGTGAGAACCAATGAAAAATGAATAACTCAAATGGAGCTTTCCTATAGAAGAAATCACCCCTTATCCTTTCTTTGGAAGCATATTCAATGAACCTAGACACCACATGCATGAAATTATTTGATTGGTGGAGACAGGTGGTTGCCACCTCAACATGCTTATCTCTGTGAATGAAGTTGGTTTTGAACAATTCTTCTTCAATTTTGGGAATTTGAGATTTTGGAAAAAAATCACAAATCGCATCATCTTTAAACATCTTGAACTCAAAATTTTCTCTCTTTTTGAATGTTCTTTAATCTTGGTGTGAACTTTGAAATTTGGAAGATGTCTTTGAAATCTTCCCTTGTCCACCATCCTTCTTGTCTTGAAACTCTTCATAGGCGATGACGTCCTTGGTTGTGTTTGTTTTCCTCATCTGTGGATGTCATCTTTTCTTATACCATTTGAATTCCTTCCTTTGATCTTGATCTTTGGAAATTCCGGGTCGTTGTAGCATCTCCTTCATCTTTGTCTACCCTTGATTGTTCACTTTGCATTAGACTTGCAAAACAACATTGAGAAAATTGTCAATAACTCATTAAAATGACTTCACCAATCTTACCTTTAATCTGGAAACAACCTTATGAATTTTGGAAATGATGAAGTCTTGTCCTTGGAAATGCGCTTGCAGGTCTTATTTTCAAGAAATTTCCCATACTTTTGCAATTTTCACCATTGCTTCCTTAGTGATTACAAATTGAAATTCTGAATTTGGAATGAAAAATTCTTCAAGTTTGCAAGAAATCATCTTGAGCCTGCAATCAGATCAGAAAATCCCTTTGAAAATCAAGAAACTTATCTAATGAAATGCCTCTAAACCTAAAAGAATGTGGAATTTGTTATGGTAAATCAATGTTATTGTATTGATATCTTAAACAGTGGAGATGAAAGCTCCTTATATAGATTTACAAAGACGATGTTTATAAAAGAAACAATTGTGAACTGAAGATGAAAATAGAAACTACATAATAAAATAAAGACTAAGATTACCATTAAAGAAACATTATAATATTCTAATACCCTCCCTTAATGGTCATCGTCTAACTGTTGTCTTTTGGTCACAAATTCTGTAGAACATTTTGCTGCTGCTGGGACCCTCCCTGGATCTGCAAAATGTCAATGACCAAGAGTAGCCAAAATCTGTCCAATCTGATGTTGAAATAAAGGTATTGCTCCCTGTAGCCAAAGACACCGAGATGAAACAAAAACCACGATTTTGAGGAAAATCACCAAACCCTTTTGCAGATGAGCACTACGCCCCAAAATAGACTGCAAGACGATTCATGAAATTTTTTGGAGATGAGCACTACAACTCAACATAGACTGAAAGAAGCCACAATTTTTATGGAGAAAAATAATCAAAACCGAAAACAGAATCCGAGACACGGATCAAGGAATACAAAGCATCGTTTTTGAAGAAAAAAGGGTAAAAAACCAAACAGATAATTTTTGAGGAAAAATTATTAAAACCCACCGAATATTTTTAAGGAAAAATATTAAAACCCACATATTTTTTAAGGAAAAAAATATTAAAACCCACAATTTTTTTTAAAGGAAAAAAGTCATTGAAAACCTGTCACTAATTTCAATTTGTTACTATGTTATGGACAAAAATTGGAAAACCTTGACGGAGTCAAAAAGCAAAACTCTAGCCGTGTTTGTAGAAAAATCTGTGAAGAAACCCGAAGCAGAAAGTCGTAAGGATTTCGTAAGAAACCCTAGCTGCAAGAAATTTTGACTTACCTGTTGCAATCTTAGTTGAAAATCTATAAACAAAGAGGGCACCAAAATCTCAAAAAGTGGATCGTCGTGGGAGAACAAACGCGAAGAAGTCACGACAACAAAAAACACGACCATGCAGGTCACAGTCACAAGAAAACACAGCGAAGTCTGTGCCAGTTGCAGACTTCAAACCCTCCCTTCGCCAAATGGAGAAAATGTGGGGAAAAATTAGTGAGTCTGCATAACGGGCGAGCAGAAAATCGCGGCAACACATCTCAGAAAAACTGACCAAGATGCAAGAAGGATTTCTAAACGACGCCAAAACATAACGACAAAACACAGGTTTCGCAGAACATGTCGCGTGTGGATTAACAAAACCATCCAAAAAATGGACACGGGCTGTAGAAAACTGTTGTAAAGGAGGACCCCAAACAAAAAATTCCTTCAGAGTCTGCAGACAAAAACGAGTTAAAAAAAAAACCCTCAAATTTTAGAAAAATCAAAGTCCTAGACAATTTTTTTATTAAAACAATTCGTTAAAAACAAGAGGCTACGAATTCTATTTAAAAAATTTATTAACCTGCTCTGATAACCATGTTATGGTAAATCAATGTTATTGTATTGATATCTTAAACAAAGGAGATGAAAGCTCCTTATATAGATTTACAAAGACGATGTTTCTAAAAGAAACAATCGTGAACTAAAGACGAAAATAGAAACTACCCAATAAACTAATGACTAACTAAGATGACCATTAAAGAAACATTATAATATTCTAATAGAATTTTGAATGGAAATCCATCAGCAAACTTGAAATTTCTGACCTGTGCCAAGGAATTTATCATGAAATTTCCTTCTTGACAGTGTTGTCCAATACCTTCTCCTTGATCAGAAATCAAAAAAGAATTGAGGAGTCCAAAGCTGTGGTTTCTACCTTGTGAATGAATACAATGCCAAGACTCCTATTTATAGAAGATGTGAATAGCCAAGAAGAAATCAATGTGCTTTGTTTTATTACCTTCATTCTATTTTTTTGAGTTTTTTTTTTATTTCAAAAAAAATTAGCCTTGTTTGGATCAAATTGCTCCTCTTGGATGAAAAACTTGTTTATTTTTCTCCTTTGCTTTCTTCTTAACTTCTCTTAAATCAATTTCATAGCATTCTTCTTGATTTTTTCTCTTCAAGTTGATTTCTTCTTGGCTTTCTTCTAGAATTGATTTCCTCTCTTTTAGACTTCTAGAATTTCTCCTTCAAGTCGAATTCTTCTCTGCTTCTAGAACTTGCTTTTATTGATTTACATTTTCCTTTCTTTCCTCAAATTGTTTATTTTTTCTCAAATTGAATTTCCTTAGCCTTTTTCCTTCCAAATTGAGTTCACCTTATCCTTCTTAAAAACTTCTTGCTTTCTACAAGCCGATTTTCTTCTTGTTTCCCTCTTGATTTTCGTTCCAAATTGAGGTGGACTTCAACTAGGTTTGAGAATTTTTCCATCAGATTTGATCATCATTTGTGTACTTTGGCACGCCTTAATCAAATTCCATGGCCTTCATACCTAGGCAAACTTCATTAGGGGCTGAGAAATTTTCTCAAATACTTCTCTTTCTAGCTTGACAGACTTTGCATTGGTTTGTGGATTTATTCACTTGCACTTCTCATGGGCGGGCTTAGATGGCTGTCATGGATTTTCCAACACTCTCTTCCTATCTTTAGACAGGTTTTCTCCTTTCTCTCCAAGGCAGACTTCATCACAAGTTAAGGATTTTTCTTGCTTTCTTGACAATTTCTCATCTTGGGCGGATTTATCATGGTTTAAGGAATTAGCCATGCCTTAGAAAAATTCTCAAAACTCCTAGACATGGGCGGAGTTCTTCTTGACTTAAGGAAGTCCTTGCTTTTCTTGATTGGATTTCATGCTTTTAGGAATTTCCCTCTCTTTCCTTGAGCGGACTTGGCATGGGGTTGAGGATTTTCCTCATGGGAGAGGGCAGTCTTCATGTGCAATCAAGGAATTTTCAAATTCATGGGCCGGAGTTGGGGTCTTGATGAGGATTCTCAAGCTTGGAGGGCATAAAATATAACATTTTTATACTTATTATATTTTATTGATTTACATTTTGCTTTCTTTCCTCAAATTGTTTTTTTTTCTCAAATTGTTTTTTTTTCTCAAATTGAATTTCCTTAGCCTTTTTCCTTCCAAATTGAGTTCACCTTATCCTTCTTAAAAACTTCTTGCTTTCTACAAGCCGATTTTCTTCTTGTTTCCCTCTTGATTTTCGTTCCAAATTGAGGTGGTCTTCAACTAGGTTTGAGAATTTTTCCATCAGATTTGATCATCATTTGTGTACTTTGGCACGCCTTAATCAAATTCCATGGCCTTCATACCTAGGCAAACTTCATTACGGGTTGAGAAATTTTCTCAAATACTTCTCTTTCTAGCTTGACAGACTTTGCATTGGTTTGTGGATTTATTCACTTGCACTTCTCATGGGCGGGCTTAAATGGCTCTCATGGATTTTCCAACACTTTCTTCCTATCTTTAGACAAGTTTTCTCCTTTCTCTCCAAGGCAGACTTCATCACAAGTTAAGGATTTTTCTTGCTTTCTTGACAATTTCTCATCTTGGGCGGATTTATCATGGTTTAAGGAATTAGCCATGCCTTGGAAAAATTCTCAAAACTCCTAGACATGGGCGGAGTTCTTCTTGACTTAAGGAATTCCTTGCTTTTCTTGATTGGATTTCATGCTTTTAGGAATCTCCCTCTCTTTCCTTGAGCGGACTTGGCATGGGGTTGAGGATTTTCCTCATGGGAGAGGGCAGTCTTCATGTGCAATCAAGAAATTTTCAAATTCATGGGCTGGAGTTGGGGTCTTGATGAGGATTCTCAAGCTTGGAGGGCATAAAATATAACATTTTTGTACTTGTTATATTTTATGTATATACTGTTAGGATGTTTGAGAGTCGTTCTAGATCTCTAGGAGTTATAATGGAGATTCTAGATTTTAGATCCTAAAAATTTTCAGACTAAGCCAAATTTCAGTAATTAGCACGCTTCCATCAGTGTTCTTTTCCATAGCTTTTTTTTTCAAGAATTCTAATAAATTTGATACTGGAACAAGGATTTCCCAAGAATTTTCACATCTTTGAATGCTTTTCCTTGTTTTGAAATCCGGAATTTTCACCACTTTTCATGAAATCCCAAACAAATTTGAAGTTGAAAACAAGAATTTTACACATGGATGATTTCATGATTCTCAGTTGCAGACACAACTTTTGGCCTTCCCAAAATAGAAAATTCTAAAAATAGAGATTTCAAAAAAGTATAAAAAACGAACTTTCTAAATTTAGAAAAAAAGAAAACAAAATGCAGGTTCCTGGATCGGCCCCAAAATAGAAACTTCCGAAAAAGGAAAAAGCAGAAAAAACAAATCACTTAGAAATCCTTTTTTTATTCATAAACTATCTCCATATTAGAACCCAACAATGGAAGACCAAGAGTCACAACTCAAAATTCCACTATAGAAGTCCTAATGGGAAATTGAACACGAGTCTCCACAATGGAAACCCAACGTTTTAACTAATTAAGCTCAACCCCTTGGACTTTTGAAGTGATATTGGGCTTCCACTCTGTGATTGTTTAAGACTGCATTTCATACCTCGAGTAACTCCTAACAGTCATTGTGGAAAGCTTCCTAGTTATTGGTTGCATTTATCTAGTGCATTTCTCCATGATTGTCATGATGTGCCTTATTGTTTTGAAGTGGGTAATTCCACTTGGCTTCACTTGGACAAGTGTAACCTTCACAACAGTTATCGTAAGTTGAAACCTTTTCTTTGACATAGGCGATTTGGGAAGGGCACCCAAGAGCCAAAAAAAGAGGCACAAGTGCTAGATTTTTATAACTATATGTTCATCAGATCCTTCAAAATAGATTTATCCATCCATAATTCATCATTAGAAATATTTAGTTGAATACCTTAATTATTTAATACTAACCCGTTTTACATGAGAGCAAAGGACCTCTTGCTTTCATCTTTGCCACTTTTAGTCAGAGGAGCGTTCCTCCTCTTTCTTTCCACCATGCCACACTCATCAAAATATCCAAATTAGGAGATTCCATGAGAGGGGCTCTCTCGTGTATCTTTTAGGGAATATCTTGATGATTTATAAACAGAGTTATGCACTAGGGCTGGTGAAGTGAAGCAAACCACAACATATGTAGGAGATGAAGTTGGCATTCCACCAACATTGCAAACTATTAGGACTTGATCATTGATAATGTTGAAGGATTATCTTATCTCCATAATGCTAGCCAAATTTATTGGAGAAAAGTGTGGCAATTATGTAACTCAAAAGAAATATGATGGTCAAGAATGTCGATGTAGGACTTGGATAGCACCAATGAAGGTCTTTGAATTGATTCTATAGACTTTTCATGAAGAGAGGCTATGTCCAAAACCTTGTTTACCATGAAAATAACAAGATGTTGGTGGTGAGCTTATACATAAAGGTGAGGTTGTCAAGCTCTCCCTTCATTCTATCAACTGTTGTTGAGTGCTTCTTGTTTTGTTCTGTAACAAGGTGCATATAGAGAATTAAAAGAGATGAAGCTGGCCTGCAAGAAAATATTGACCTCTCTCTTCACTCACATGATAGGCATAAGGGTAATGTCATGAATCATATGAACAATAGGTAGAGACTTGCTGATTATAAAGAAAGTTATTATAAGGATTAGGGAGACAGTTAAACCAGTAACCCTTAGTTATTGAAACAAGAAGAGGTGATGAAAGTATGAGAGCAATTTGAGCAATCATTATTTTTTAAATTTTCAGGGAACATTGCTGAAGAGGCTAACACCAAGGTCTAGGTTAAGGGATTGTTGGATATGTTTTATGGGATAGAGAAAGCAAAGGAAAGGATTTAGAATATAGATCCTTCTTTGATGAAGTCGGTCCTTAAGCTTTTAAGACTTTAAACTTTATGCATGTTCTAAAACTTTGGAAACAACTGATTTTGAGAAAAATTAAAAAAATGGATGAAATTGGTGGAGCTTATGTTGGAGAATTTCTAGAAGCTCATTGAGATTGAAGCAATTCTAGATGGTTTGTAAATAAGTTTCTGATTAGTTGAAAATCAGCTGGAAAACACTTTTGAATGGCTACAAGAGAAGTAATGGTTCTGAGGTATTTGAACTAATGATCTTGAAAAAGCAGATAAAACATGAGATCCCCAAATACACCATGGATGGTTGTAAAAACTAATCCTTACTATAGTGCCACCTAACTGAGCCCTTGCCAATGTGCCAACTACCACTTTGCTTTTTGTACTTATAGATATGCCTCATTTGATTGAACATACTGTTGGAGATCTGCAATGGTGTGGGCACAACAACTTTGGATGCAAAGATGTGCCTCATTTGATTGTACATACATTGGACACAACATTGGCTGGTTCCTGTGTGGTCACAACAACATTGGACGCTTAGGTAAATAGCTTCACCAACACTTGAGCAAACTCTAGAGATGGCTGGTTCCCACGTGTGTTAAAATTTGCAGTGAAAAGGGATAGGAGGAAAAAAGGTTTAGAGAAACAAAAGGTAAAAGGAGGCGTTGCACCAAAGAGTGGGTCAATTGGGTTCCATCTTCAAAGTTCAGCCTTCAATCTGTTTCGAGAGTATTGTGGAGTCTCATTCCCGTTGTCTATGATTCAACTACAAAGCACAATGCATAGATAAACAGTTAAAGAACAATGTTCCAACATTCATTATTGAGGTGCTTAAGTAGGCACAACAAACACGAAGTTTCAAGTTTGAGGACTCACTTTGAGGCAAGGTGTTGAAGCAACATAAAGTAGAGACCAGAGATTACTTAACAAAGCCCAAGATCCTTACAGAAAGGAAGGAAACCCATATATGGATTTCCCACAAGGGAAGGGCAATCCTTACCTATTGATCCAAAAAGGAAATCCGATGGATAAGATTGCAAAGGCTACTGACTAAAAATGGGGCCTCTTTAATAGATTACTTTCCCCATACTCGTCATATGGGGAGAGGAAATATTACATTTATCCTTTAATTTAAAGGAGGTGATGACAAATTTTGCTACTCACATGCTATGTGCCCCACGGGATGCTAATGAAGGAGGATTTTTGCTAAAATCCAAGTGTAGTTAAATGGTCACCACACCTACTTTATCCAGTTCCACCCTTCCAGTTCTCCCTTGAAATACAAATTGTATATGCTCTCAAGGCTCCCCTTCCTATTTTTGATGCTCCCAGGATTCCCCTTTTTGTTGCTGCTGCCCCTATGGAAGAGGTTCCCCCTACACAATCTTAGATGAAGTACCTTCAATTCATGGTGGTGTTAAAAAACTGATCCATCGTGTTCCTTTTCTATGCCAGAAGCTGAAAATTGAAAGTGTACATGAGCATGGAAGAAAAATACAGTTATACTTCATCTATTTTTAATTATGATGTAAGGCAACACTGAAAAACTTGGTTTGCCACGAGGCTAAGTGGCAATCAGATTTCAGGTTTAGGATTGTGGGGCATGTAATGCCACTGGTCTGAAATTGATTGTCACTCATCTTTAATAATATTAGTAGATAACTCTTTTGCATTTAACCATCTGTTTGAGGCGGCAATCTGCATCATAAATGTTAAATCTGCGCAAATAGAAGAGGAAGCTTTTTGTTGCCTTGTACAACAAAGCTTATCCTAGATTACTGTTTTAAAAAGATGCTTGAAGTGACACTAGGACACCCGGATACTGACAATATATTGGAGTGTGACGTTAAACCACAGCAATTTTGCATTTTTAATTTATTATTTTTAAAATTTTGTGTTATCTCGACTCTCAGCACATTATCTTTTTAATTTAGACTTGAATTTAAATATGAATAATTGTATGCAATTGCATATGTTATGTATGGTGTTCTAATAAGTTTCGAGACTACCAAAGAGGGATTTAATACACAAGCATTTTTTTTGATTTGAGTGTTACACCACCAACCCTTATTATTTTGCTATGTTGCATAGGTACTCTTACCCATACCCCTGGGGTGGTTACCCGGTACATGTACCCAAGTACCCGGTACTCAGTGGGTTCTCGGTGGAGAGCATCATAGCTAAGGACCTTGATTAAGATTTCTGATTTTTGTTTCAGTTTTTTGTTTGTGTATCAGCTTGCTGTTTATTTCAATATGTAATCACTAATCAGTTTGAAACTTTGATACAATGATTGTATGACATTTCAATTTGTGCACTTAATCTTCAAAGTTAATGTTTGACTGTAAACTTTCTCACTGTTCTTGTTTTGAAAATTCAATGTCATTATATTTTCAGATTTTCTATAAAATGTTAAATTTTATATATAAAAAATTGACGTACCCAAAGTACCCGTCTCCTATTTTGAAAAAACAACGTACCTGTACCTGTCCTCGAAGTATCCGAGTACCCCCTCTCCGTGCAACCTTGTTATATTGTAATCATGTTTTCAGTTGATTGTTTTAAATTCTAGTTTAAACGGTTTGCAGACAAGGGAATAATAAATTCTTAATGTTGGGTCATGGTCCTTTATTGATGATCATTTGCAGTTATTTTTGCATTTTTAGCTCCCCTTGCTGATACTTGATTGTGTGACGGGACAGGCTTTTACATCCACCGGCGTGAACAGAGGGGGGTTTTTCTCTGGCGATATTAACACACAGTACAAGTACCAGAATTCCACTATCGATTTAAAAGTCGACACAAATTCAAATGTGTGTAACAAGAAATATGACTATAGTGCTTAATACCTTTATTTTAATTTCTCTTAAGTTTGCTTTTCTGGTTCTCAATTATGCTCATGTCGTTAACTTTAGCTGGAGCATTTCTAAGAATAGATCTGAACTTTTAAGTGACAGATCTCAACTAAAATCACTGTCGATGAAGTCATACCTCGTACAAGGACTGTTCTTAACTTCAAATTCCCGGATGAAAAATCTGGCAAGGTAAGTAAAAGGATTTAGATTAACATTGGTTTATTTTCTAGTTGCTGCTTATCAATTTTTGCAGAGTTAAATTAGCAGGATTTTTGTGGGGCATCCTCAGGAAGATTGTTGCTATAATTGGGTCATGAAGCATCTAGGTTCTTATCATGTCAATGCTGTGTCATTATGTGCTAGCAAAAGGCATTTCCTAATTTTTCTTTAAAACTATTAGGGCATTTATTCTTTAGCTTTATTGATTCTACTGTTTGATTTGCTTTGCTAATCCACAAAATGTCATAGATCATTCTCTACTGATCTACATATTTCTTGCTTTTTCCTTCTGTTTTCCTTGTCCAGGTAGACCTGCAATATTTGCATGAACATGCAGGCTTCAGCTCAAGCATTGGTTTGACTCCCAAGCCTATAATTGACTTTTCTGGAGCAATTGGAAGCGATGTTTTTACTGTTGGTGGTGAAGTAGGATATGATACTGCTTCAGGTTCATTCACAAAGTACAATGCGGGCATAGGCATTGCAAAACCTGAATTCAGTGTTGCTATCATATTGTATGTATCTTGATATTCTAATTAACTCTATTCCTTAATATGAAGTATGTATATGCAATGGTGTTAATGGCATGTGAGATTTTTTATTTGAAACTTATACTGGTTTTGCTGTTTTGTTTACAAGGGCGGACAAGGGTGACACCTTGAAAGCATCATATCTGCATGCAGTCAATCCTCTTGCAAACACATCTGTTGCTGCTGAGATTTCACGCAGGTTTTCGGAAAACAAAAATACTTTCACTGTCGGTAGCTCCTATGCTCTTGACCCTATCACCACAGTGAAAACACGGCTTAACAATCATGGGAAGCTTGGTGCACTACTACAGCATCAGTTCATGCCCAAATCTGTGTTAAGTCTTTCTGGAGAGTTTGACACAAAGGCCCTTGATAAGTCTCCCAAGATTGGATTGGCATTGGCATTAAAGCCCTGAGATTGCCTGTTCTAAACATACAGGGTATTTTTTCTGGAAAGTAGGCCATTTTCATTTTTGCAGGAAGCATATGCTACTTTATTCTTTTTCAAAATGCTGTATGGAGTATGATGTCAGATTGAATTGATTAGGAACATTTACACAAGCTTTGAAGAATATATAATCATCCTTTTTTATTGTGCAAGAGCAGAGTAATTGTAGAGTTCGAGAATCTACTCAGGCGGGATATCTATTTGGTAATAATGCAAGAATCGTGATTAATATGCACTTGGTTTGGCATTGGAGTTCTTTACAAGAACACATTTTCTGACTGTAATCTAACCAGACTTCCTTCGTGCCTGAATAAGATCCATGAATTATGAGATTAGATGCTAGGTTAATAATTGTGGACGTGTCCTGGAGTTCTATTTAGAATAAAACTGGGGCAGTTATTTATTTGTAGTGTCTTAAACACACTACGTTTTCTTCTCTTACTCACAGTTTGGGTGTGCATTTTAAGTTGGATTTGAAACAAATTAATACTTTTGGAATTTAGCAAAGCACCTCAGCAGTTTTTAGTGTTTGATAAATGTAAAGCAATTGTGCAAACGACTCCGGCAGTTTTGATTGCCCTTGAAAGTATCTAGAATAACTATTTAACTTTTAGATGTTTCAAACCATAGCAGCAAAAATCGTTGGGAGAAAAAACCGGCAAACCAAAAGTGAAAAATTTGGATTTAAAAAAAAATGTAGAAAATGAGACAAAAACTACTTTTTTAAATCTTGGCATTTCTATGGCATAGAGATATAGAAGAGGAAATAACATAGAGTTTAACTTATGAATTGTAGAAAATAAATTTTTGTTGTTTATATTCACTTCATTGAGTACATAAGAAAATATTCAGTTAACTTTTTAAGAGGAAGTCACCAAATACACTGAGTTGTCTAGTTGTTTAAGTCTCAGATCAAATCTTAGCTGCCAAGTCTATGAATTAACTGAGATTAAAATTTTTCAGACAGTTTTTGTAGGGGTAGTTCAATATTTGAAAGAACTTATCAAATCATCTTCTACAATTGCAATGCTTTATTATTCTATAATGGCAATTGGTAAGTCTTTTATATGGGGTAGAATTTAACAAAAGATATATGTTTAGTTAAAGTCAAAGATTAGCAAGCCCCTCGTTTTGCCAATGCCTAGCTTGGATGAAGACAAATATTATGATTATGTGTTGGGCAAATCTTATGACATGCTATGCTCCACGGAGTTTCCGGGACGGGGACGTTTTAGGGGACAGGGACGTGTTTTCGGTACGGGTACGGGTCAAGGCCAAAATTTAGGGGACGGGACCTTAGGGGACGACAATTATATAGGGGAATTTTTATATATAGAGAGAATTCAAATATGCATATCATAACATTGATAAATCATTCAT
>MU227639.1:801755-816976 GCA_018584345.1 Thuja plicata
CCCCCCTATGGCTGCCCTAGAACTAGGTCTTCTTCTTTGTGATATTTGAGTTTCTGTTTCTTGCATAGCAACATCCATGCTATCACTACTTCCCTCATAGTCACTCTCACTGCTGCTCATGTTTTCACATTTTGCAATGTAATATAGTGCTGCAAGTTATTAAAAAAAAAGATATTTCAATATTTCATCCAAAATGCCCTCTCTATGTGATGAAAAAAATGAAAAATGGCAACAAAGTTTGAAACAAACAAAAGGAAAATGAAATACATACCTGGAATGAAGAAGATATGAAGGCAAAACCTCCTCTTGCAACTCCAAAATGCAATCTTTCCTCGCTGCTGCTGCTGCTCTATGTTTTCCTCTTCCTCTTAACAACTTTCATAAAACTACAAATGAGAAGAAGACTTACACTTTTAGTGTTTTAACCCTCAAAATAGGGTTTACATTATTTAATTATAACCTAGAAGCCACGTGGGGCCCACGCGGTGTAATAAAACTTTAAAAAAATATGTTTTTTTTGTTTCAGGCGCCGTCCAAGTGCCCGCTGGAAAATAGGGGACGGGAATTAGTACAGGGGATGGCCGAGGGACGACCATGCCGTCCCCGGTACTGATTCCTGTCCCCAAGTTTTCGCTGGTCAAAAAGTGCCATTTTGGGGACGGTCCCCGATTTTGACCCATTTGGGGACGGCTTGGGGGACGGCAAAAATCCGTCCCCGCGTCCCCGTTCCGTCCCCGGTACGGGAACGGGTCCAAAAACATAGGGGACGTGTCCCCGTGGAGCATAGATATGTATTGGAGGCAAATGTTATGATTATGAATGTGTAAGCTTGTATGTTATCATTCAAATTTATTTCATGAAGTACTTTGGATAAATTGCTCATACATGAATCATGTCTTTGTCTAAGTAAAAAAAATAAAAATCATATAAAACTGTAATAGGCAACCCTGTCTTCTATAACTTCAGCTCTGAGATATTAGTCAATAGAAATAAGCACAGTGCAGTGCTATGACTGTTTGAAAGGATCGTGGTTGTGAAAACTGATAACAGTTGTGAAATAACTATTCCATATCTTGGCCACTTGATCAACTCATAATGTACTTACAGAGTTTTCAGATTACTTAAAAATTTGAGATTAAATACCACAGTTTCGGAGGTAACATAGGATACATAGAAAATTTGTGCACACAGGTAACCACAGAAATTATCTAAACCTATTAATAATCACTTGTATTCATTTCAGACTTTAACAGCAGCATTGTAAACATTCAACAGTCTCGGTTCTGAGTGCACAGTCTGATATTCAAATCATTATTCTGAGGAAACAATGCATTATTATTAAGTAATGAAGAGGACGAGATTAAAATTGCACCTTATTCCTTAATCTCAAGCGACTCCTCTACTCCCAGATTGGTAGCATCGCCCAGAAACCATGAGAATATCTACATCAATTCCTTCCCAAGTTCTATCTTGATAATCAAAATTTCCAGTCAATGCCTCAATCGACGTTATGAGATTTGGTACGGGTTGCTCATCCCTTCTGTTAACGAACTCAAGACGGTCTTCAAAAAGCGGAAGTTTCAGACTAGGCCCGTCAAGTTGCTGTAGAAATTGATATTTCGAGCGGTGGTATATCCGTCCAAACAAAATCCCGTGAGTAGGCACTAGTATTGAAAGGAAGGAAAAAACGATAGCGATGAACATTCAGAGTGATTCCCCCGTTCAAACTTCAAGACGGCAGTGATAGAAACACCCATCTCACTTTCATTACCTTCCTTTATCGGTCTGGACTGAGAAATATAACTCCGGCAATGGGCTGTTGATTTACTTTTTCGTAAACACAAACCAATTTTCGATCAAATATTCCAATGGAAATAAATCATTCTCTAATACCTTCGGCGACGGTATTCTCAGAAAGGGCCTCTTTTGCTACATCGACCATCTCGTATGTGGCCTCCTCGTTCACTCCCAGCCCGCGTACTCTGTTCCAACACACCCGACAAGCCTTCTATTTGCGCAATATTAGACTCTCAACAACACCCGAGTAATGCAAATCCCTTAAATTCACAGCATATACGGCTATAAGACTGGCTTCCATTAGATATGCATTCAAATCCCACGTAAATCTTAACTCCAGTAGCTTCGTGAATGTTTCAGTCTCATATCCACTTTACTTAGTTAACCGACTTCTTTTGATTCTTGGCGTCGGTTACACCCTACCCTTTGAATTTAGTGTATTAAACAATTATTCCATACTCTGAGTTATCAGACTGTCACCACAGGGAATAATAGAAACTTAGGCACGTAAGTTACTGGAATCCCCTTTAAGCTCTCATAGTAATTACCAACTTAATGTTCAAATCTGAATTCTCTCCCTCTTCTTCTGAATGAAACTCCCATCACCTTTAAACGTGATTTCTTATGCAACTGCCAGGAGTTCTTTAAATTCTTTCTACTTTAAATTCCTGAAGCATATAGGGAGAAAAAAAAAAAATTTCACCTTTTAAATTAATTTAAAAAGTACAAGGGAAATATTAATATTTAATTAAATGTTAATGAAGGAACAACTTAGCATTTGTTTAAAATTTATAATATGAGTCTCATTAGTTAGGAAGGGATATTTAAAAACATATAAAAATCATACATTACAATTAAATATTTTAATTATATATATGAAAAATATGCATTACACTTTTTTGCATTATTATTAATTTAAAACTTATAATATAATTATAAATAGTCTATATTAGTTTATATTTTATTACAGGTTTACTGACACCATTCACCATTCACCTGATCGCCGAATTTCACCTCATAGACGGTTTGGCACCCCACCACATCGTGGGTTCCTGTTTGAGTGGATTCAGGTTGGCCTTCGTCTTCTAAATGGTTTCCTAGACTAGCCTTGGCAATCTCTCCGTGTCGGGAGGAAAATGAGGTTGAGGACGACAATGTAGATGGATGTGTTAATGTTTAGTAGCTAGATCCGATTCTAGCCCTCATTATTTTAATTAGGAAAATTAAAATAATGAATTAATTATCTAAATTAAGAAAATTAATTAAATAATTATGGATGGATTAATTATTTATTTAATTGGAGAATTAAATAAATAATTTATTATTATTTAAGTGGGCATTAAATAATATGGATTAATTGTTTATTTAATTTGGAGTATTAAATAAATATATGTTATTGGAGAATTGAGTTATCACAATGGATTAATTATTTATTATTTATTTAATCGGAGATTTAAATAAATAATTTATTGAAGAACTAAATTGGAAAGATATATATTATGGATTAATTATTTATTTAATTAAGAAAAGTAAATAAATAATTATAAGTTAATTTATTACATTTGGATATAGGGTTGAGCCCTATCTAATTCGAATACATAAGTATAAAATGTTTTGCCTTGCAAAATGTGTGGTTACTTCAAGATGAAATTTTGGCACCAAAATGCATTCCCCTATGAAGGCCGACTGCTATTGAAAATATACTCCAGCCTTGTATATATAAGCATCATTCATTTGTAAATTACATCATCATCTCTCAGCCATCTTCTTCATGCGAAATTGTTCTTGATGCAAGTCAGATTTATATATGCAACTGCTGTTTCGAGTTTCAGCCCTTCATTTGTATTGATCATTTTCTATTCATACGAATTGCTACTGTTGGAGGAGTGTTGACTAGAATTGAAGGTGATTGTGAAGTGCTTGAATCAGACTTATTCCGGATCTGATATAGAGATCATTCTAGCTGTTCTTCAAGGGTTTTTGCTGATAAATGTGTTGTTGGTTCAGTCCTGTGATCTTGATCTAATTGCTCCTTCAGATCTTTGAATACCAGTACAAGGGAGGTTTTCCCAGGATATATTGGTGTTGTTTATTTCTGTTTCTTAGATCTCTAGTTGTGTTCATTGTTTATCTAATTAGCTTAATCTACTCATTGTTTGATCTGATTATTTGAGAAGTTATCAGATTAAGTGTTTGTTCTGGGATTTGTTAGATTTGATCATAAATTTAACAGGATGGATTTTTCAAGACCTTGAGTCGGATCCCACAGAAGGCTGAGGGAAGAAGGATGAACCAGACCCTCCTCCTCCTACTGCTATTGCCTTGGTTGCATATGAGTGTTTTGTCTCTAGGTTATGCCCATGTTTTAATTTGGTTGTTTTTATTTTTGGGCATTGCCCATATGTTAATTTGGTTATTGTGCTCCCGGCTAATGAGTTTAATTCCTCCCATACTTATAATTTTTTGATTTTTCTGTACTTTTGTTTCTAAATTAATATAATTGGTTGGACTAATACATCACTTTTTTTTTTACAATATTAAATATAAATTATAAGGGTTTACTCATTCCCTGTTAAAGTGCATATAATCAAAATTTTTTAAAACAAGTATATAATTTATTTTCAGATTATTGCTTCTTAGTTTCGAAGTCACCGTAATAGTCTTTGTGGGTCCCTTTTTGACCATTTAGCCATCTTTTCTACAGATTCAAGTTGTGGTTGATTGTAATTTTTTATTATTATATCGTACGTACTGACGTTCACAACTCTTCTTACACGTGAAGATGTACCTAAGCAAAAGTACAACTTTTTTTCTCTCTCTCTGTGCTTAATGTGGCATTATTTCCATAAATCATTTTTGTAGATAGATATTCCACACGACAACAAAACCAAATAATCATCCTAAAACTTCACAAATTATGATTTCTTTGTTGCCTTTGCACTTAATTTGTTCTTCAATTCATGGATATTGCAGTATAAATACGACTCCTTTAGACCCTCCCTAAATTCTAATTTTCATCTAGAAAACTGAGAAAGAAGGGTTTAAGCTATATGGAGCAATGCAACAAAGAACCAATTTATTTAACTCCAGTAAAAGACATTTTCGGCAGGTACACTAAGATTGATTAAGTCTTGCTTAAAATGCAATCAACCAAAGAATTTCAAGAATCACCAAAAAAAACTAAAAAATTCCTTGGAGTGCTGTGAATATTCATTGCTATATTGATGTCTTAAAGATGATTCTCCTTATCTCGAATTCCATGAAAACCAATGATGTTGAAATCGTTGAAATTGCTGTATCTATTGGTTTTGTGCAATGTGTACATATAAACCTACTACAATCGAAGCAGTCTTGACGTTAGAAAAGGAGAATGTAGGAATATCACTTTACTAAATAGTAATGTCTTGTGCCAATGACATGCACACTCTAGTTTGTAGTATTCCTAGTGCATTTTTTCAGACAATTTCATTTTTCTCTTTCCATAATTGCAGTTATAATTAGCCCAGAGTAGATGGTTTAGCACGCACTTTATTTAAAATTGTAGTAATTTCCCATGTATGAGTTAGGAGTCTTAATGTTGTTTTAGGCATTTGTGTATGCGTCACGGGTATTATGAATCTTAATGTAATTTACTTGAAACCTTCCAATGTAATAATATGCTCTACATGGTGGCTATCTTAGCATTCCTTTCAAAACAAATTTTGTTTCTAGCTTTTTCTTGTAAGGAAGCAAAGGTGTGCATAAACGCTTCTTACGCTAATCTTGAGAGGATGATTATGCAAATTTCAACTTAACTATTACAAAGAATTCAAAAAACACATAAGAGCTTAAACAAAATAACAATAAACACATAACATAGTGACTATTGTGGAGAAAACCCTTACAGGAAAAACCCCACACTCCAAAACCTGCATAATGTATTATCAAATCAACAAGAGATTACAACGCACTTGCAATGCAAGTTCTTACAGGAGTATCACCTCAACTTAAGCTTGGAGGAATTTTAGAAGCATCCTTCTAGCATCCAACCTTGCAAACAAAACTCAATACTCAAACTCTTCCTCAAGCTCTCATTTTATAGGCTTCTCACAACCTAGATACCACTTGTGGTTTACAAACCACACACTAAAACTCCTTGACACATGTTGCCCATCCTTGACATGTGTTGCCCAAGATAAGCATGAACCACGTTAAAAATAGTCTCTCATGTCCAAAGTCTTATTTCCTATTTTTGACCCTTACAACTGTCATGAAATGTGTCATATAATCTCTAAAAATGGCCCTCCTATATTATACTATGGACAAGGCATCTTTTGAAAACTATTTTTCCCTTTTCTAAGGCACCAACGTGTAGAAAACTCCCAACTACATTTTGGAACTATTTGCAAGGTTGAGACACATGTTTTCTCAACATTCTCCCACTTGTCGAATACCTTGCAAGAGTCAGGGTATCCATACTATCCATACCTTTCAGGTGGTTTTCTTTGTTTAGTAGACCTTCAAACAAGGTCAGGTTGAGGTTCCTCTTCTTCCTCTAACGATTCAGAGCTCGTAGAGCTCTCCTCAACTTCCTACCTTTCTAGGGGCCTCGATTTAAGTTTCTTTGGTGTAACAGGTAGTTGAATCACATCTTTCTTTTCTTCTATTTGTTTTGGTTGCACTGAAATAAAAGGCTTAGTTTCCCTTAAAATAACACTTTTAGAATAAAATACCTTTTGTACAATAGGATCCCAAAGCTTGTATCCTTTTACACTATAATTGTATCCAATGAATATACATTTAACATCTTTGTTATCCAATTTTGACTTCTTCTCCTTTGGCACATGAGCATATGCCTCACAACCAAAAACTCCTAGATGTCTAAGTGAAGGCTTGTGGCCCGACCATGCTTCCATTGGCGTCTAATCAACACGAGATGATATAGGAGAACTGTTTATCAGGTAGTAGGCAGTGGCTACAACTCCAGCCTAGAACTTTTGTTCTAGTCCAACACCACCCAACATACTCCTACCCTTCTCCATCAAGGTCCTGTTCATTCTTTCTGCAACTCCATTCTGTTGTGGAGAATACAGAGTTGTCTTCTGTCTCTAAATACCACAATCTTTACAAAATGCATCAAAATCATTGGAGCAATATTCACCGCCATTATCTGTCCTTAAAATTTTTATCTTCTTTCCAGTCTACAACTCAACCATTGCTTTAAATTCTTTAAAAAAACTGAAAGCTTTAACGTTAGTCTTAAGAAAATAAACCCACATTCTTTTACTGAAATCATCAATGAAAGAAACATAATAAACTGATTTACCAATAGAAGGAACATTAACTGGATCAAATACATTTGAATGGATTAGATCCAAAACACATGAAGACTTATGAGAACTCGAGTAAAACTATATGCAGTTTTGTTTTCCATAAATATAATGCTCACAAAAATCAAATTTAAGATTGCAATCATTCAACCCATTAACAAGGTTCTTATTTTTCAAGGTCCGTAGACCCTTCTCACCTATGTGGCTGAGTCTCTAGTGCCATACCATTGTCTTCTCCTCAGGAAACTTTGATTCACTAGACATAGCACCCCTGGGTACCCAAAAGCCATGACCATCTGTTGAAAGAGAAACCCTCTCCTTTTCCAACATAGTAGTCTTTGTCACAATCTTATCAGAAGTGCCGTTGCACTCGATTGTGCATGCATCGAGCTGATACAATGTACCCAATCTACTTCCTCTTTCTATCACCATAACACCTTTCACCATTTTCACACCTGCTTTAGAAAACTATACATGCACACCCACATCTATTAATTTGCTAACAGATAACAAATTTATTGCAAGTCTTAGGATATGCAAGACACCATCAAATCATCTAACTCTACAATCAGAAAATTTCACATGAACACTTTCACGACTGACAACATCAAGAAAAGAGTTATCACCCAAATACACCTTACCACAATCAAACTTTTCATACTTACTAAACCAGTTTCTATTAGGAGTCATCTGGAAAGATGCACTCGAGTCTATCAACCATGCATTGCCACCTGCACGAGTGGCCAAGGCTGCAATAAAAGCATCTCTACCTTCCTTCTCGGACTCAGAATCAGAATCTTGCTTCTTCTTCTTCTTTTCTTCTTTGCAATCCTTTCGAAAGTGTTTGATTTCCGCAATTCCAACATATTGCCTTGGACTTACTAGGGGATTTTGATCTTCCCTTATTCTTGGACTTAGAATGATCATGTTGCTTTTTGTTCTTGCTTCTTTCTCTCGATCTTCCTCGAACACTCAAAGTCTCTTTGACATTTAGAGAGACCTTTCTTCTCATCTCCTCAGAAATTAGAGAACCAACAACATCCTCCATCTTCAAAACAATTGAAGTGCTCTCTATGACCATGACAAGGTTGTCCCATGAGTCTTGCAACAAACATAGAAAGATTTGGCACCTTTCTTCTTCATCCACTGACACCCCTACTGAGGTCAACTGAGTCACCAACATGTTAAAGTATTCCAAATGCTCAGAAATTCATCCACCTTCTTCCATCCTCAAGGAATACAACTTCTTCCTTAAGAAAAAATGATTCAAAAGTAATTTTGTTTGGTAGATCCCACTTAGCTTCTTCCAAAGCATCTTATGAGACCTTTAACTTTTCTATCCATTACATCATATCGTGCAAATAAAGTTAGTTCTATGGGCGTATGGACATTTTCATCCACCACATCCCATAGACCCTGATCAATCGGCAAATCTTCCATCTTCAGCTTCCACATTTCAAAGTTAATGCCATAAAACTTCTCTACATCAATCCTCCTTGATATGCTTGCCATCTTTACTATCTTGCAATACAGAAAAATGAAATATTTTGCACAAGCTCCCACTCAAACCTTGATTAGCTCAAAAAACCCTTTACCCAACAAATAAAACCAAGAATTTTTAGGCTCTGATACCACTTGTAAGGAAGCAAAGGTGTGCGAAAATGCTTCCTACGCTAATCTTTAGAGGATGATTATGAAAATCTCAAATTAACTATTATAGAGATTTCAAGAAACACATAAGAGCATAAACAAAATAATAATAAACACATAACACATTGATTATCATGGGGATATCCCTTATGGGAGAAAAACCCCACTCCAAAAATTGTATAATGTATTATCAAATCAACAAGAGATTACAACACACTTGCAATGCAAGTTCTTACAGGAGTATCACCCTAACTCAAGCTTGGAGGAACTTCAGAAGCATCCTTCTAGCATCCAATCTTGCAAACAAAACTTAATACTCAAACTCCTCCTCAAGCCCTCATTTTATAGGCTTCTCAAAACCTAGAAACCACTTGTGGTTTACAAAACCATGTGCTAAACCTCTTTGACACATGTTGCCCATCCTTGACTTGTGTTGCCCAAGATAAGCATGAACCAGGTTAAAAATAGTCTCTCACGTCCAAAGTCTTATCCCCTAATTTTGACCCTTACAATTGTTATGAAATGTGTCATACAATCTCTAAAAATGACCCTTCTATATTATACTATGGACAAGGCATCTGTTGACAACTAATTTTCCCTTTTCTAAGGCACCGACATGTAGAAAAATCCCAACTACTTTTTGGAACTATTTGCAAGGTTGAGACATGTTTTCTCAACATTTATGATATTTTTGTGTGTCTTGTAATCTAAAATAAAATTCTTTTTTATTTCTAAAGTTCCTGTCAAGATACAAACCATCTCCTTTCAATCCTTTTTTGGTCTATTCCACCACCTTATTTTACATCAAAGATGATGTGAATTAGTTCTTAGCTAGGTAACGAGAATCTCTTCCCTCCAAAAGAGATTGTGCTCTATAGAGGCCTTTTGTAGGTGGTTCAATTAATTGAAGGTAAATTCATCAAGATGATACTTATTTCTTTCTAACAATTACCTTTGTCTGCATAATCTTTTGGAAAATTTCAACTACATAAGCTTTTATATCTTTACTATATTAGGACACACATTAAAGTGAACGTGTCACTTCATTCATTTACACTTTTGTTTCATTAATGTTTTCTTTCTTTCATCCAAGACATCTTTAAATATTATATATGGCCAATGATGTGTTCCCTTTATACAAATGTTTTTAGACCTCTCAAAAGATGTACCATAGTGATAGCCTCAACAAGAATCACCCTTGTTTTAGCTAGAAGAATCTTATAAGAAATTGATGCTTTTAGTTTGATTTTTCTTGTGATCAAGCCACAGAGAAGGGAGTTCACCACCCTCGAGTTTGATGAAATCCCAAGGAGTGAATCAACACACGAGCCTCCTCACATAACTAACGCTCTATTGATCTAGGGGGATCAATTAATTAACCAAGATTTAAACTTATGTGTGAATTTAAGATAATTAAATGGAAATAAATCTAAGCTATGTATTGATAAAAATGTTTTGCTAATAAAATTAAATGAGATACTAATCAAGACCACCTAGTGAAATCGGCTAACTCACTGTCCTGGATACCTGCATGAATCTAGGACTACACCGTGGATTTGAGATGCTACTGCAACACATGCATCCTATGAACAAGGTATAAAGATTCAACTAGAGAAGTACATGAATAATGTCTAAGATAAAAAGGACTTAAAAATAACATAAATGTAAATAACAAAAGGTAAAACAACTATTCTTGACAAGGGAAAGGAGAAAGGAAACCTCACCCACGAAGGCAAAATAATCCCAAGATGCAAAGCCACTTCCTTCAAAACTTGTGAAAAATATGACAAGAAAAAATGTTGGACTATTTGGTTTAGAGGTATCTCGAAGTTAGACCCCATTTTTGGTTTTTCCACTACCACCGAACAACCAAGATATGATAGATTCAATAGTAGATAAATTGATAATAACAAGATAAAAAATGACTAGAACTACAATACTCAAAATTGAACAGTAAATGAGTGTAGGATTACTTCACTTAGAAGCCAAGAACTTGGAGCTTGATGGGTTGAAGGCAAGAACAAGATTTTTGTGTGTGAAGGAGAGTGTTAGAGCAGTAATGCAACAAGGGAAACAAGCTGGAAAATTGTCAACAATGGTGGAGAGAGAGCTCAAGAGAGAGAACAAAGTGCCATGAGTATGAGAGAATGATTCAAATGTGTCAAGAGAGTCCAAGAGAGGGAAAATGAGGCAAACAATGGGCTTTAAACATGACCAACAAATTCCCTGTGTCGGTGGACTGTGTAAGGAGACTTTACCAAAAATAATAGGATTAACGTCTGAATGATCACTTGTGAGTTTGTAGATTCACAGGATGAGTGCGCACTACATAGACTTCTTTGTGATTGGAAAGCGTCTTGAATCAAATAGGCCGCATGGTCGAGAATCTAGGTAAGGGAGATGAAAAGGCAAGTAGGGTAACATGGAAGCTTAGGAAGAATTTCAATTTAAAGCCAAAGTGGAGCATTATGCCATGAAGAATTAGACGAGGTGTAATTTATGACATTACATTTCACCCCCACTTTAGCAAGCATATAATTAGTGGAATGCAAGCTAAAGTAAAGAAAGAAAACTTATGGAGATATAAAGGAGAAACAAAGTCTTTCATCAACATGGAGTTGCCCATAGGGAGACAATCTGAACCTTCATGAGATTGCATCATAACATATAAGTTGCAAACAAACATGCTAGATGACAGAGATGATGGAAATTAGATACATACCACAAGGTAGTGACCATGACATATGCTGGTATGGGTAGTAAGTTGTGTTATTCTAGATAGCCAGATGATAGGGTGATCTTTTATTCACTAGTATGAGAAGAAAATTGTGTTATGCTAGATAGTCATAAGATAGGGCAACTTTAGATCATGTCAGTATGAGTAGAAAAGTGTATTATGCTAGATAATTATAAGATAGGGAAAGACATTTTGATAGTTCCAATACAACTAGCAAATTATGTTATGCTAGGTGGTCGTACAATAGGGTGAAATATTTTGATATTGCTTGTACATGTAGCAAACTATGTTATGGTAGATGATCGTATGATACATCAAAAGATTTTGAGAGGTGAATTGTATCTCATGGAGGTAGATGCAATAGATTTTTTTAAATTTTTTTTTGATGAAATGAAAGCAATATAGATATACTAGCCCCCCCTCGAATATAATGTTTTGCACAAAAGGGGACCCAATGCATTCTAAGAAGACAAAAGATGTTGTGACATATCAACATGGCAAGATATTTCCATGGAATGACACCCTACAATGAGTGACACATGATATCCACAACATCAAAACACCATGCATATACATGGAGATTTGATTATTCGACATCAGAACCCATAGTAGAATTTATTATTATTATTATATATAGTTGGATATGGGTGTAGCAAGGGTAGATATATATGTAAACCTGCAATAACAATGATAAGATCCGACCACAAAAGATCTAAATTACTACAAATCCTACTCCCTACTCAAGAGAGAAATAGATAAATGAAAGCAAAATAATAATGATAATATCAATTTAAAACCAAATGCAAACATTCAAACTAAAATGCTCTCCCTTGTTCTTCTCCCTTCCATGCAACGTCGACTGTCAAAATTTTGCTCATATTATGACATCATGGAAATTCAAATATTGTGGTTGTGTCAATTGTGAGTTGGTCGACTGGTGAAGTTCAATGATTCTCATTGATCCCACCAGGGTTCAAATCTCGTGAAGACATTTGATAAGTGATGAGGCCGGGATCGTGCCCCGGGCGAATTTGGCGGAATGGATGCCCCTCAGTCCTTGGCTCTCAGCCAAAGAGAACGAACTATTCTCAAAAAAAAAAGAAAAAAGATTGTGGTTGTTGAATTATGAGAATTAAGCCTAATTATATAGAATTCTTGACTTCAATCAAGGCCGGGTTGATTGAACAGATAATTGAGATTGATTAAATAGATGACTACGATTGATTGATTAGAAGACTAGGAATAATTAATAGTTAAGTGGTTGCATGATAGACTTGATTAAATAGTTAAGTTGGCTGATTGAGAGTATACTAAAATGATTGATCAAAAGGCTGATTGCATGACTAAGAAGACTGAATTAATTGATTAGTCAGACCGAATTGAGTGAAAAGAAGAATTGTTAGTCAGTGACAATTAAAAGAGGTGGAACTAGAGGAATAATAAGCATTGAATAAATTCAAAAATTTATTTCATTGTGCATGAAGGAAATAAATAAAAATAATCACTTTATTTATTTTTAGAAGAATAAGTTCACATTGGGGAAGTGGAAAATTAAATAAATTAGTGAGTTATTTAATTTTATAAGACACAGTTAAGTTTTTTTTAAAACAAAAGACAAGGAACCATATATATATTGATATAAAAAAAGTTTGTAAATACAAAAATTTATCAACAAAGGCTCTTCTTTCAGCCTAATATTCTACAAAATTATAAAAAAGGCTCTTGTTTCAGCCCGATTTTCAACATCTATTACATTTAATAGCCATTAAAATTATAATTAAAAACTAGAGAACTACCAACTGATCGATCAAGCCAGAGAGATTATAAACAAAAAAAACATATATCCTAAACCTAATTACATGCATCATTCTTCCATGGTGTCGATAAGGATGAAGTTTTCCCATTGTTATGTTGGAAAGATTTCTACAATGTAGACAATTGTTATTTTTTCATTGATGTCAAACCTTAACTGGTGAGACTATTGCTGTATGTTTGAGTACCATACCTATTGATTGATGATTATTTTAAGAATAAGATAACAAGAAGATCGAGGAAATGGTTGAGTTATGAGTATACACCAGGGTACTTAATCATTTGGCACTTTGGCAAAGTGATATGTTGTTTATCTTTCATTGACAGTTCACTGGAAGGTCGATGCCGAGCGCCAGTGAAATGCCGAGGGAGACACAGAAAGCCGAGCAACAATATTTTATTAATTGATGAGATTTGAGATCTCTGGCCGACATAGTTGATTTTATTGGGATATGCATTGTTAATTAAGATTGGTCCACACTCATTTAATGCACGGGAAACCATTATTAGCGCATGGATTCAATGTTTAATTAATGACTATATTGGAGAAGTAAATAAAATGTAATGATGGAAAGATCCGTTGGATCTGACCTAACCTAAGATCTACGATCTTGATTAAGCGGCAAAAGATCTATCTGACCTAGATGAAGAGGTATAATATAACCTTCAGAGGCTATTGTTATGTAATTAGAGTGTAAGGAGAAGTTGTATGAAAGAGTATTGCATGGTTAATTGACTGATTGGAAAACCTAGCAAAGAAGGCTAAGTAGAGAAGCAGAGAGAGATTGGTTGATGGATTTCCAAGAAGATATGAAGTTTGAGATGAAAATGGAGGCCACTCAGTGAATTAGCATTAGAGCTAAAATTGGATCTGGATTTGCAAAGTAAGTTGTATGTATCAGATCACACCTGCTGATTACTTTATAACCATTGTATTAGTTCAAATCCTTTAACCAGGTTGACCTAAGAGTCATTGTATAATTCCTTTGAACAAGGTGACATTCAGATTGGAATGTTCTAAGTCCTCTAACAAGGCCACTCCTGACAGGGTAATTAAATCCTTTAACCAGGTCACATTTTATAGTGTGCTTTGTAACCTTTAACAGGGTTGGATCCTAACATGGCATCACTTTAGAAGAGTGAAATTTTGGTAGCATGTTACTGGTGGTTTTTCCCATATTGGGTTTCCACGTTAAATCATGGTGTCAAAATGTGTGAATGTTTATGTTGTGTTTTACTGTTAAGTTTCTGTAAGCTTATTTCATTAGTACAGTAAACTGCACACTTTTTGTTGTTTATTGCTGCCGAGCAGATCTGAGTTGTTGAAGTGGTATAAAGTTTTATATGGGCACATCTAAACCTGAGGATAAATGATTCACCCCCCTGTCAGTTATTCTAAATTCATTCTAACAATTGGTATCAGAGCTTTGTTCTCTTGAAATAGTTTGAAGGTACTTGGAGATAAAGATCAAGATGTATAAAAGGGATGGACCGAAGATTAACAAAGACAACTTTCCTGCATGGAAAAGTTTGATGAAACTTCACTTGGATGGAATTGGTGATTCTGCTAAATGAAATATTGAACAAGAATATGTAGCCCCTACTGGAGTTCTGAATGCTGCACAATTAAGAGAAAAACATGAACATAATCAAGCAATGTTGGAACTTGCATCATCTCTGAACTATCATGAATTTGAGGACATCAAGGGCTGTACAAGCGCAAAGAAGATGTGGGATGCCATTCAAACCATCTATGGAGGTGATACGAATGTACTAAGAGCCAAATTTGAAAGCTTGAGAGGCAAGTTTGATGATTTAAAAATGCAAGAAGGAGAAAATATAGTGCAATATTATGATAGGATAAAGGAAGTTGTAAATGCTATTAGAGGAGCTAAGGGAACCATTGATGATGACAC
>MU227639.1:827305-845973 GCA_018584345.1 Thuja plicata
TAACAAGGCCACTCCTGACAGGGTGATTAAATCCTTTAACCAGGTCACATTTTACAGTGTGTTTTGTAACCTTTAACAGGGTTGGCTCCTAACAGGGCATCACTTCAGAAGAGTGAAATTTTGGTAGCATGTTATTGGTGGTTTTTCCCATAGTGGGTTTCCACGTTAAATCATGGTGTCAAAATGTTTGAATGTTTATGTTGTGTTTTACTGTTAAGTTTCTGTAAGCTTATTTCATTAGTACAGTAAACTACACACTTTTGTTGTTTATTGTTGCCGAGCAGATCTGAGTTGTTGAAGTGGTATAAATTTTTATATGGGCACATCTGGACCTGAGGATAACTGATTCACCCCCCCTCTCAGTTATTCTAAATTCATTCTAACATGTTAATCACCATTTGCATGACCAACTGCAACTTGACCATCATTGTTTTGCCTGCAGTTACATTTCCCATCACGCATTGAGGAACTAGCAACATTTAGAATCATAATCCTAGGCTGATTAACAAGCCCGAACCTTACATTGTGTGGAGGAGAGACATAGTTAATTAATTAGAATTACCACTTAATTGTGTTGATAATAACAATGAAGATCTTTTTAATTAAATAATGATTTAATTAAAGGAGAGAATATTTTAATTAAATAATAAAAACTATTTACTTAGTTTTTAGAAGAATAATTAAGGAATCTTGGAAAAATATTAAATAGAAAATGAATAATTAAATAATTTCTTAAAATTAAATAATGATTTAATTAAAGGAGAGAATATTTTAATTAAATAATAAAAACTATTTAATTAGTTTTTAGAAGAATAATTAAGGAATCTTGAAAAAATATTAAATAGGAAATAAATAATTAAATAATTTCTTAAAATTATTCAATTATTGGATTTGGAGAGTATGATGAATTTAAAATTTGAATTAGGAAGAATGACACAAATTAATTAAATAATAAAGATTATTTAATTAATTAAGACATACACTAGTAAAATTATTGCGCACAGGCTACAAGACAATTTTTAGTGTCTACATTTTTCCCCTTTTTGAGAGAATGGATTTTAGGCATTGTTTCAAAGAATAATCAATAAAAAAGCCTCAATATGTCCTAGTAGAATCGTAGTAGTGACTAGGTAATCTAATGCCCCCTAAAAAAACTGAGCAAAAAATATGGATATTGTGATAAAGACCAGGTAATATGATGCCCCCTCAAAAAATTGAACGAAAAATATGGATATGACCTCAATTTGTTGACAAAGTAACCATGAATACAATGAAACATAGAGAAAAAAATGAAGGTGTTGTACACATGTTATGGGCCCCGAAAGGTGAAGGTCTACACGACCAGTTCAAAAGGGATGGGTTGCACATCCACCGAGGACGGGTATAAATAGGTGCTAGGGCTTATTTTCAAATTCATTTGTGCACTTTGAGATTTTAAAATCAAATGAGAAGAAGATATTTGTAAGTGTGTTTGAGAATCAATGATGTGTTACAGAGATGGTGTACACATCGGTGTTACAGAGGTATTTGTAAGAATTTTGTCAATTACACATTTTATTTCGTATTTCATGTTTTCTGTCTACAGGTCTAGGTCAAATAATAAAATTAAATTGATGCAACTATAGGTCACTTTGTCACAACTGAGTACGAAGTGACACAACTGCCTAGGATAGAAATTTTAAAATGATGCACAAATGATTGTTATGTGACACATGTGTACCAATGGTTCGACACATGCATATGAATAAAGGGATGCAAGTGCAAATTATACTTAGGTTAAATCGGTGTGCATGTTTATGAATAATGTGACACATTTGACTGGTAATTTTAATTCGACACATTTGATTTGGGTGTGACAAATACATAATTATTGAATGCAATTTGACATGTGTTAAAAATAGGAATAGCTTATATGCATGTATAACATTTTAATTGACTTGAAATTTGTATTTGGATGTTTAGGTTAGAGAGTCCATTTTGATTATTCGAGAGAATCATCTTGAGACTCTTGCATATAAACATAGACTTGACCAAGAGGAGCATGACCATTTTGAGACCCTAGGATTATTGTATGTGACATTTATGCCCCAGATTAGGGCTAATAGGGGAATTATTAACAATTTAAGTGAGAGGTGGCACTCAAAGACCTCAATTTCCATTTGTCGACAGGGGAGTGCATAGTGACACTTGAGGATGTATAACTAGAATATAACTAGAATATGAAAATGCAGTCAGAGGAGAATTATTAGGAGGTAAAATACTTGCATCCAAGATTTTAGAATGTGTATTTTGACTTCAAATCTAATCTTGAAAGTGATTGATCTAGTTCTTGCGATTAGGTAATTGCATAATTTGAAGATCAGACATGCTGTAATTGGTTGAATGAGACGATTCCAGCTGGTTTGATGTGTTCAATGGATTGACATAGGTTTGTAATGGTTGGAAAAATTCATTCAATTGCATATTAAAACTTCCATCTGGATTATTTGTACCATTTGTAATGTCACATCCACATTGTGCCAAGAAAATGATCTTGCTGAATGCATCATAGAAGGTAGTAATCTCACCAAAAGGTCTTATTGTGCCTACAAATGAGAAATAAAGGCACCATAAATAATGATCTTTTAACATTAAATAATGCACCATACTATTTGAATATTTAACCCTTTGATACACGAGAAGAAACTGATGATTAAATTGGAAGACAGACTCTTGAGGTGTCCTTCTCATAGTAGCAAAATAAAGCAATGAATCTTGTGCACCCGCATTACAATCAAACTAAATTAATAATAAATTATCTAATTCAACCTATGACAAAATAGAATTGGATGAGAGTCTCACTTAACATTGAATTTATACACCTTGAAATGTCTTGACAAATAGATTGCAAACAACATCTTCATGCTCAAATTCAAGAAAAAACATTAGATCCTTACAAATACTTACATGGTTTGTAGCATTTTGTCCACTATTGGGGAAGAATAAAGGAAGTCTATTTTTTGCACATATAGGAATCTCTTGGAGACCTCCTAGTATACACAAATGACTACCCATTGAAGCTAGATCTACCCATTATCTAAGTCATTCAAAATGTGCATTTAAATATGAAGACTTTTAGTTCACGCCACCCTCCTTGCACCACTTCTATTGAGGGGTGTTTTGACACACTATTCAACATGTAGTTAGAACACCAAATACACCACCTCTCCGGAAAGGAAACCAACCTCAAGATATTAACAACCCCAAGGCCCCTTTGTGTCAGGTGACGACGATGATGGATAACTCAGTGGCATATGTAGTTATACCTATACAAGGGCTTGTTGGTAATCAAGTAAAAAAATAGTTAAATACATAAGGAGATAAAAAAATAAGATAAAAATGTATGATCAAGCTGCTCCAATAACCTATTGCACAAGAATTGACACTTTTAACACTATATCGACAATAAGACAACTTGTAAACATGAAAAACCTGATTTGTAACAAGTTGTTGAAAATCCACTCCTAAACTAATCAGATCTAAAAAAGGAAGAAAAAGACGAAGGTGGTTGCAAGAGATTTCAATGAAATGAAATAAAAAAAGAAACACCTGAGGACATAAATGATTCCAATACTTATTTTTCATAAATAAGGTTAGATTTAGTCATATAACCATGAAATTATTAGCTAGACATCCACAACTTATAAAATACACAGTGTAATCTTCAAAGGAAACAAGAACAAAATATTTCTCAAATGTGCATGTATGAAAGACAAAATTATTATCCAAGGAACCAATAGAAGTGATTAAATTAGATTATCTACCACAACAAGCAAGTATTTAGCAACTAATACCAATTAAATGAATTGCGAGGTAAATGCTATGAAATATTTTATTCAAATTCACAAAGTCAAAAAGAATTCATTTTGAGAATGAAACACCATATGTCTATTAAGATCAAATAAACAAAATTCAACCCTTAATACATAATAAAATTGGGTTTAAATAGATTTTACAACTTTCAAAATGTCAAACTTGTAACTAGTATTTCTGGGCATTATTTCTAGGCAGAACAAAATTAAAACTAAAGATTAACAAGCTAAAATCACTCCTAAACTATAACATTATGAATGGTATTTGAGTTCCATGTGTTTACAACTCAAAATGAATTATATTTGATCCAAAACATGCCCTAAAATCATGAGAGGAAGCTCTATTTTAAGCAATTGGAACTTAACTCACCCAAATCCACTTTATTTTACATTTTTCTTGAGTTTTTCTAGAAGAAAAATGAGGCTCCATGTTTGCGTGATGTTGGGGAAGATCTGGATACACACTAGTAATAATCTAGGAATAGATCAAAAGCTAATAATTACCATCAAACACCAATAACAAACATGTTCTTTTCCTACATTTTTCACTCGCTGACAAATGTAAAACCATCAAAATGATCCCAAAATTTATCTCCACAAATTTAGAGATGTGCCACAAGCTCTAGGTAGGTAATTCTAAAGGTTTTCATAGCCTCAAATTTTGTTGATGTCTGGGGTCTACACAATGGACAAGGGTCAATAAACCATCCAATAGTTTTATTGAACTAACTAAGAGCATGAAGCATTAAACTAACTAAGAGAAAAAAGAAAAACACCTAAATGGACCATCACCATCACATTCTAAACAAGAAATCATATTTTATCTCCCTTAGATCCAACTGAGTGTAGAAATCATCAAGTTTAAATCCCCATTTGTGATCAATGATTTGTTTCAGGGATTGAGGATGACAACATACTCAAAAATATTGAGGGCTGGGGATGTTGCATCCCCAAAACATTTTGAGCTTTTGAAGGTCAGGGGTGTTGGCACCACTGAAACATTTTGAGCTTTCAAAAGTTGGGGGTGTTGGAATCCCCAAAACTTTTTAAGCTTAAAAAGGTTGAGGGTGTTGGTGTCCCCAAAATTTTTTGGGTTTTCGAAGGTCGAGGTATTTGGCATCCCAAATTTTTTGGAGCTTTCAAAGGCTGGTGTTGTTGGCATCCCTAAAAATATTTGATCTTTCAAAGGTTGTGGGTGGTGGCATCCCTGAAATTTTTTTCTCTTTCGAAGGTTTGGGGTGTTGGCATCCCTGGAACTTTTTGAGCTTTCAAAGGTTGAGGGTGTTTTCATCCCCAAACATTTATAAGATTTTTAAGGTTAAGGGTGTTGGCATCCCCAAAATATTTTGAGCTTTCAAAGGTCAGGAGTTTTGGCATCCTCAAAAATTTTTGATCTTTCAAAGGTCGGGGGTGTTGGCATCCTTGAAAATTATTGAGCTTTCAAAGGTTGGGGGTGTTGGCATCCCCAAAATTTTTCAAGCTTTTGAAGTTTCTGGGTGTTGGAATCCCTGGAAGATCTCAAGCTTTTGAAGGTTGGGGGTATTGGCATCCCCAAAACATTTTGAGCTTTTGAAGGTTTGGGGTATTGACATCCCCAATTTTTTTTGAAGGTCATCCCTAAAATTTTTTGAAGATCATCCCAAAATTTTTTTGAAAGTCATCCCCAAAACATTTTGAAGATCAAAGGTTGGCGGTGTCAAGGTCCCAAACCGATTTTGGGGGTCAAAATACTTGGGACCCCCAGAAGCCCAAAATTGAATTTTAGCTATTCCTTCAAAACTCTTAAGGAAAAATTAGGGTTTTAAGGATCATGCACCTTGAAGGTCATTGTCATCCCTTAACCCTTGAAACTATAAAATATTAAAAACAAGATATTATAAAAAGGAAAAGGAAAAAAGAAAAAAGAAAATGAAAGGCAGAAAACAAAAAGGAGGGCTAAGGAGACTTCATCATCTGAGCTCCGAAGTATCATACATTTCTTCACAATTTTACTTCCCTAAGGCTTAGATGATGAAACCTTCTAAAACCCACCAAAATGAGGAAACATAAGGCAACAATTAAATATAAAAGAGGGGGTCCACACCGGTCCAAGTAGGCAAGTGGTTGTGAGTTGCAAGGCATAACACTAAGTACCTGAATAAGGAAAGTTTTCATTATTTCTTGATTATGTAAGGGCTTCCTACATGGTCCAAAATATTGAACAATATCCTCAATTATAGGTCTCTACTCCTTCATGGGAGGATTGGTGATGGTATGAAAGAATATTTATGGGAAGATAGTTGGCTTGATGACTCACCTCTTTCCTCAATCCCTGTCTTTCATGACCTCCATGGGCTTGCTAAACGGTTATTTGGGATCTGGGTAGAGAACTACATGGACTAGTCTAGATCCTTGAAAAACATCCAACTTTTTTGTTAAGGCCTTTAGCATTTGACGCCCCTGAAATTGGACTTACAAAGAAGAATTGGGGAGGAAATAATAGTGATGTTCCCCAGGGCGGATAGATTTTTTTGGAGATATAATGTAAGTGGTGAATTCATGGTGAGATATTCCTATTGTATGCTTCTTTGTTATGGTGGCCAAGATAAGCTATGGAAGAAGGTCTGGAACTACCAACTAATTCCCAAGATTAACTTGTTTTGTGGGGGTCACACATAAAAAAATTCCCACTCAATAAAATCTTATCAAACATACGTTCTAACTGCCAAACCATTTTTTCCCATATAAAATAAATGAAGAGTCGGTTAACCATTTGCTCATACATTGCCCCTTTGTGACTGAGTTATGGAAAAAAGTACCACATTTACTATAAATAGACTAGGTGATGAAAAGGGATGTTCAAAAAATTTACCTTAACTGGGAAGGGACCTCCTTCAATCCTAATATCATAAAATTGTGGTGTCAAATTCCTTCATATCTTGCTTGGGAAATTTGGAAGGAAAGAAACAATATGATCTTTCATGAGAAGGAATGCCCATCGAATGTGGTCTTTGGATTTTTTCTTAAGATGTTAGATAATTTACGTGTTGCTAGATGTCCTTTCCCATATATTCCTCCCTCCCTCCATGATCACCAAATTACAAGGAATTGGGGTTTCCACGAATCCTTTGGGAAGTTTGACCTGCCCAAAAACCTCAGAAGGGAAAACACAAAATGGACCCCCCCCAGTCTGGACTGGTCCAAACTAAACTTTGATGGTACTAAAAAACATTCTAAGAGTTTAGATATTGTAGGATAAGTGATAAGAAATGACTCTGGGAAGTTGGTTGCATCTTATAGCGGTTCTTTTTCCAAATATACAAAAAATCAAGCTGAGGGAATGAGCCTTCTAGGAGGACTCAAGATTTGCTCTCACAATTGGGATTTGAGAACTTTCAATCAAAGGGGATTCCAAGCTTATCATCGATGTTGTAAAAGGATCACCAAGACCAAATGGTCTATGGAAAGAATTCTGGGAGATATTCACAAGCTCATGCAGGGATTTGAGTCTTTTTCTATCAACCATATTTATAGGGAGGGAAACACTATCATAGATTATCTCGTTGCAAATGGATACAACTTGGAGCAGTTGAGGTGTTGGTGTAACCCCATTTCTCTCCTAGTTGACATCGAAACTCTCTTGAATGGAGAGTTCTCAAAATAGAAAGGAGATCATGTGACCCTATTTGGGAAGTGGTGTCTTCTCTGTACTCTAGGGTGTTGGGGAACCCACAACCCTTACCTATTAAGTACTAAGTGGGAGTAAAAAAAGGGTCAAAATATTTTGAATTTGATTATGATGTTTAGGTGTGGCATGATGGATTTGATTATTGCAAAGGATTTGTCCAAGTGGGCATTAATTACTGTCTTTGGGGTAGTAGTTTGCTTAGGTGGACCCAAGGTAATCATGTTGATTACATTAATCTCAAAAAGTGCCTCAAAATGATTATATGGCATTATGCAATAAATAGGTTTGGAAATATTTTATTTTATCATTACCCCTTGCATAATGAAGGGTACCCTTTATGGGTTGTATTGAAAAGAACCCCATTTGTGGGAAACTGCAACTCACATGATTCTAATTCCTTGGAAGGATGGTTAAATGATTTCACCCAAATAGACAAACATACATTTTTATTTCCTTTAAATTGTCTTGTGATAATGACAAGTTTATCTTTCCGTATCAAGAGTTGCAATTTTCATCTTAGAGCTGACTGTCCTATGTATTTTGTTAAAGTTATGGGGGTGACCACGACTGCATCGAGCTGGGGAAACTAGACAATTTAAAGAATGAACTCACAATATGACATATATTTAAGGAGGGGGTTGTTGAATTTATTGATTCCATTAATGGATTTGATGAGGGCTTGTCTGTCCAATTTTCCATCTCTTGGGCTAATAAAAGTATTTCGGTTTGGGGCCATTTCATTTGAATCAATGAAGAAGTCATCACTAAGGCCACTGAGTTATCTACTAAGGGTAGGAAATGGAAGATGACAAATCAAATAGTTGACAATGACAACCTATGCAGGTTCTTTAAGGGCATCAAGGCTCCTGTTAAGAAGCAAGGCATATACAATAAGACTTAGCTTCCCACTCCTTGGGACCAAATCTAATTTATGATCATGAGGTACTTTAAACAAGAAGGAAATTTTAAGATTTATTATTATTATTATTATTATTATATGTTGCTTCTCAATCACTTTAACAATCACGAAATCATTTCTTTTCCATTTTTCATATTGAATTCTCTAGAAATTTGTGTTTGATGTTAAGGAAAGTGTCCACAGCGGTAAAAAGCCAACTTACCTACATCAAGGCCTTATTTTTAGGCTTTAAATATTTCATTTGGTGCTCTGCCCTCCTAAACCTATAATTTTATTCGAGACCCCTATGTCATAGTCCCCCCTACGAACTAACATTATTGACATGCTTGGAAAAAACAACAAGAAAGTTATTTGTAAATGTTATCTACCACAATCTCCATCTTGAGATTTTTGAAGATAATTAGAGATAATATAGAGGTGAAAGAATGAGTAGAATGTTATGGCCCTACAAAGTTAGGATAAAATATGTCAATATCACATGGTTTCTTCCATGTCTGCGACCCCTTTTTCTTTGAGTATTTTGTTTCATGGGACACTCCAAGTAGTGGGTGCCACACGTCAACACTGCATAACTTTTGAGGTGAAGGAAGGGGGAATTTATTGCAATAAATCTCTCCATCACTCCACGTGTCTAGGATATGGTTGAGTCAGTCAAAATGTGGTAGGGTTCACCTCCTTCAAGGAAAAATGTCACCTTTTCATCCAGCTATGATCATGAGGAAAATTTGATCTAAAAAGGTAATCACCTCCACGCACGAACAACAAGGAATCATTGTGAGTGGACTTGGGAATTTATTCGCTCATGATGGCGAGGAGGTTACAAAATCCATAAGTGGCGTCCATGTGTGCATGAAATAAAAATAATGACACAGAGATTGACATTCCAAGATAGTTGTAAAAACCTCCATGATGATTCTTCCACATGGAACATTTATATGGCCCTTTCTCAATGGTGTTTTCAAGATTCAGTTTGTGGCCTTCTTTCTATAGAAGCCTGCGGGCACTTTGTAATAAGTTTTTTTTTTCCTTAAATCTTTTGGATCAAGGAATTCTCTTATAGAGTCTTTTGTTCAATGTATAGAAGAACACTTAGAAATAGCCGTAATTTCATTTTTCAGACCCTAGCGGTATATTTTTCACAAAATCAATAGAGGAGACATACTGGACTATGCCTAGTTTTTCTTTTACTATTTGTTTTCTTCTATTTTATGGATGATAGTAAGGCTCTATGTCATTTATGGATGAATGTAGCTATCATTAATTATTTTGAGACTCTAATAATTTATAAATAGATTGTAAATTATTGAACCATGTCTTGTTACTCTTTCAATGTCTATAATCTGGTCTTATACCATGCCATTTGGTGAATGAAGTTCTTTTCGAATAGCTATTTTAGTGGGATAATAGGAACATTTCTGCGAGCCATAGAAAGTTCTTCTCACAGAAGGATATGAATGTTTTGACCCGTATCTAGGATATTTTATCATGTTCTCTTTTGAACAATAAAGAGTTTGTGGCGTTCTGTGCTCATTTATGGGGTCTTATTTTCCTATTATTTCTGAAGGGAAATTCAAAGGGTTTCAACATCTGAAGCACATCGCCTTGGTTTTTTTGTTTAATCTTCTTTCCCCTTTCCCAAAAGCACCAGATAGAAGATTAGGCTTCTAAAACCCTAGAGGTTGTTTCACATAGCTCAATTTATCTTGCTGTTGTGAAGCTTCCCGACTACCCTTATTTAGGTCTTAGGCCCTAAAAGGGGATTAAATTTTTTTCTGGCACACTCGGTGGGATAGAAATTTCACAAATAGAGATTTGGTGTATTCTCTAGTATATTCAAACATTGTGGAGGTCCCTTTTCAATCACCTAGCGAATCTTTAGTTTAAGAGTTTCAAGATAATTCTGATGGTATGTACCCCATTTTCTTCTCTTAGATGACCTTCCCTCTTTCTTAAAAATATTAATCATAGATCTTTCACTTTCCCTATGCTTCGTTATGGAGGGATATTATGGGCAACAAATTTTCCCTACCCCTTTTCATGAAGATGCAAGCATTTTTCCTCCCTAACAATGATATTACAACAAAAATGCTTCCAAGTTTGCTCCATATTCCCCTACTACAACAAGTTATGATAAATTTCACAATGCTTACCTCCTTCTCATCCCCACACATCCTTCTTGGCAGCCTATAGATAATTAACAACAACCACATGGGGGTTATTACACCTCACATCATCACGATTACCCTCACACCCAATGCCAAAGCATGGAAATCCTGGAAAATAGTTGTAGGGAGATATTGTTGAGTCTGCAAGAAGAATTGAAGGCTATCGAGGAGGAATAAGAATATAATCGATGACAAGAAGAGATTTCTTACCAAGCTAAAATGCTACAACAACAGGCCGAGGTCCTCAAAAAACAAAAAAGAGAAATTTCTTGCAGTACAAGCTATAGCTAGGGAAGAAGGGACCAGGTGATGGGTGGATATGAAAGTGGCACGACCAAAAGGATGTGAGATTCCATTTGATTTCCAAGCTAGGGATATGGCTTTGGGAGAAGAATATGAAGGAGATAACGATATAGAGGAGGAGTTAGAGCTCAAAAAAGAGGAGCTTCAAGATGATATTGAGAAGGTTGTATTTCAACAGGCCTCTCTATAGACTAAAGACAATAAAGAGGAGGAAGATCCAATCCTCTTATTTGAGGAACTTCCGTTCATTATTGACAAGGAGGAAATTGAAAATAATGATGAGCATAAAGGTATCCCTCAAATTATGCACAATAACACAATAAAGAGAATAGTTCAAGAGGAGGAGCTTGTGGTTCCTCCAAGATGTCACAAGGAATTCTATGTAACAAAGGCATCTTGTGGAATGTAGGGAATCATAGAGGGAGATTAATGATGAATACAAATTTATTTATGAGTTTGACGCCATTTTCTCATTCATTTATTCCAAATCACCGACTCCTAAAATAAGAAGTCATCTAAACAACAAAAAGATGAGATCTCCATACTAGTAAAGAAGCCATTAGATCCAATCCCTGTTGGCCAAAAAGAGATCAAAGTACCAAAAACATCAAGAGGATGTCCCATTAGACATCTAGCTAAGATCTACAAGTTTCCCCTAGTCATGCTTACCTCTGAGCATGAAGATGAACATCACAAAGAGTAGGAACAACTTATCCTTTAGCTATAGGAGGACAACATTCAAAAATTTCTAATCTTTTTTATTCTAATTTGTTTAGGGAATTCCAACATGTTGGATTCTTGTTTGAATTAATTTTCTTGTATGTTTTCTAGAAGCATGTGAAATACCATAAGCTAGTAAGGAAGGGAAGCTCCTTCAATAGCTTCGTTTAACATCATTTGATGTAAATCTTTGTACATAGTAGGTTAGAATTTTTCTATTTCCAAGAAGTTTTGTTTCACATGCTTCATTCTCCTTAAGGGAATGCATGTTGTAGTTTCTATTTTTCCTCCAAGTGCATTTCTTGCACAATTTCTTTTTGTGTGTCTCTTTTTGTTTTGAGGCAGGTCTGTTGTAGTGGCTCCTTATTTATGACTCTATGTCTAATAGATTAAACATTATAGTCTACAAAACTAGAGATTCTGAGGTTCTTTCTCAGCAGGTTGAGATCCCTTGTGAGTTGAAAAAAATGTAGAAGTTATCTACCACATCTTCCACCCTAAGCTTTCTGAAGGTAATCAACAATAGAGAAGAGGTGAGAGAACGAGTAGAATGTTATGCCCCTATGAAGTTAGGATAGAAATATGCTAATATCACATGGTTTCTTCCATGTTTGTGACCACTTTTTCATTGAGTATTTTATTTCACGGGACACTCCTAGTAGTGGGTGCCACTCGTCGACACCATAGAACTTTTAAGGAGAAGGTAGGGAGATTTATTACAAGAAATCTTGCCATTACTCCACGTGTCCAAGATATGCTCAAGTCACTCAAAAGGTGGCAGGGTCCACCTCTTTCAAGGAAAAATACAACTTTTTCATCCAGTGGCGATCCTGAGGCATATTTTATCCAAAAAGGTGATAAAATCCATGCTTGAACAATGAGGAATCACTGTGAGTGGAGTTAGGAATTTATTCCCGCATGATGACAAGGATGTTACAAAAGGCAAAGGTGGCATCCGTATTGTGCGTGTGGAAGAAAAATCATGACACAAAGATTGACATGCCGAGACAGTTGTAACAATCACCACAATGATTCTTCCACATGGAACATTTGTAGGGCCCTTTCTCAATGACATTTTTGAGATTCAGTTTGTAGCTTTCTTTGCATATAAGCCTATGGGCAATTTCTAATAAGGGTTTTTTTCCTTCAATCTTCTGGATGTAGAACTTCTATTCTAGAGTCTTTTGTTCTCTGTATAGAATAACACTTACAAATAGTCACAATTTCATTTTTCAGACCCTTTCCTTGTATTTTTCATATAATCAATAGAGGAGACATAATGGACTATGCCTAGGAGACATATTGGGCTATCAACTATTATTTTTAGGCTCTTATAATTCATAAAAAAATTGTAAATTATTGAACCATGTCTTGTTACTCTTTAAATGTTTGTAATCTGAGGTTATACCATGCCATTTGGTGAATGAAATTATTTTTGAATAGTTATTTTAGTGGGATAATATGAATATTTCATGCGAGCCTTAGCGGGTGCTTCTCATGAAAAGATATGAATGTTTGGGCCTGTGTCTAGGATCTTTTTACCATGTTCTCTTTCCAATAATGAAGAGTCAGTGGTGTTCTTTTCTCATTTATGGTTTCTTATTTTCCTATTATTTCTTAAGGAAAATTAAAAGGGTTTCAAAATCTATGGTGCATCACCTTGGTTTTTGTGTTTAATCTTCTTTCTCCTTTCCTAAAAACAATGATAAAAAGAGCCAACTTCTTAAACCCCATAGGTTGTTTCATAGGGTGCAATTTTTCCCACTCATGTGAAGCTTCCCAACTGCACTTATTAAGTTCTTAGACCCTAAAAGGGGATCAATAATTTTTGTGCTATGCCCGATGGGACAAAGCTTTCACAGCTGGAGATTTGTTGTATTCTCTAATATATTCAAACCTTGTAGAGGTCCCTTTTCAAGCACCTGGTGAATCTGTAGTTTAAGAACTTTGAGATAATTTTGATCATATGTACCCCATTTTCACTCTGAGAAGACCTTCCCTCTTTCTTAAAAATATTATCCATAAATCTTTCACTTTCCTTATGCTCCATTATGGAGGGATATTATGGGCAACAAATTTTCCTTGACCCTTTTCATGAAGATGTAAGCATTTTTCCTCCCTACTAATAATGTTAAAAAAAACATGCTTCCAATTTTGATCTATGTTCCCCTGCTACAATAAATTATGAGAACTTTCACAATGGTTATCTCCCGATCACTCCTACGCATCCTTCTTGGAAGCCTATAAACACTTACCAATAACCACATGAGGCTTATTACACCTCCCATAAAAATTATTACCCTCCCACAAAATGCCAGAATGTGGGAATCCTAGAAAATGTTAATTGCATAGAGATATTGTTAAATCTCCAAGCAGAATTAAAGGCTATTGAGGAGGAAGATGAATATAACTTGGGAAAAGACAAGCTTGCTTACCAACATCAAATGCTACAATAGAAAGATAAGGTCCTTAAAAAATAGTGAGAGCAATTTCCTATAGTACAAGATGCAACTAAGATAGAAGAGACCAAGAAATTGGTGGCTATTGAAGAGGAACAACTAGCTGGATGTGAGCTTCCAGTTTCTTGGAAAGCTGGGGATATGGCTCCAGAAGAAGAAGTCAAAGGAGAGAAAGAAACATAGGAGTTAGAGCTCAAAAAAGAGGAGTTGCAAGAGGATAATAATAATTTTGTATTTCAAAAGGCCTCTCTACAAACTAAAGACAATAAAGAGGAGGAATATCCAATCCTCTTATTTGAGGAACTTCCCTTCGTTATTGACATGGAGGAATTGAGCAAAATAATGAGCATAAAGTTGTCCCTCAACTTATGCACAATAATATAGTAAAGAGAATAGTTCAAGAGGAGGAGCTTGTGGTTCCTCCAAGGTGTCACAATGACTTCTATGATACAAAGGCATCTCATGGAATGGAGGGATTGATAGAAGAGATTGATGATGCATATGAATTTCTTGACAAGTTTTACGCCATCTTCTCATCTGTTGGTTATGAATCATTGACTCCTAAAATAATAAGCCATGAATTGCAACAAAAAGATAAGATATCCATACCAATAAAGAAGTCATCAGAGCCAAACCATATTGGAAAACAAGATATCAAAGCACCAACACCATCAAGAGGATGTCCCATTAGAGATCTATCTTAGATCTACAAGTTGCCTCTAGGCATGCTTACCTCTGAGCATGAAGATGAGCATCAAGGAGAGTAGGAACAACTTATCCTTTCGCTATAGGAGGACAAAATTCAAACATTGGTTAGCTTTTTTTTTTTTTTTTTTCTAAATTTTTCTAGGGCATTCTAGCATGTTGGATGCTTGTTAGACTTTATTTTCTAGTTAGTTTTCTAGAAGCATGTGAAATACCATAACCTAGTAAGGAAAGGAAGCTATTTCAACAATCCATTCAATGAATTCATTTAACATCATTTTATGTAAATCTTTGTATATAGTAGGTTAGAATTTTTCCATTTCCAAGAAGTGTTGTTGCACATGCTTCATTATCCTTAAGGGAATGCATCTTGTAGTTTCTAGTTTTTCTACAAGTGCATGCTTGCACAATTTTTTATTGTGCGTCTCTTCTTTTTTGAGACAAGTTCATTGTAGTGTCTCCCTTTTTATGAATATGTGACCAATGGATAAAAAATTACAATCTACAAAATTAGAGATTCTAATGTTCTTTCTTAGCAGGCTTAGATCCCCTGCAAGTCACCAAAATTGTAGACATTATCTGCCACAACCTCCTCCCTAAACTTTTTGAAGGTAATTAGAGATAGAACAGAGGTGAAAAAATGAAAACAATATTATGCCCCTACGAAGTTAGGATAGAAATATTCCAATATCACACAATTTCTTCCATGTTTGTGACCCCTTTTTCTTCGAGTATTTTTTTCACGGGACGCTCCCAGGAGCGGGTGCCACACGTCAACACTACAAAAATTTTGAGGTGAAGGAAGGGAGATTTATTTGAAGAAATATTTCCATCACTCCACGTGTCCAGGCTATGGTTGATTCATTCAAAAGGTGGTGGGGACCACCTCCTTTAAGGAAAAATGCCACTTTTTCATCCAACGATGATCCTTAGGAAGAATTGATCCAAAAAGGCAATCACCTCCACACATGAACAATGAGGAATCACTGTGAGTGGAGTTGGGAATTTATTCCCTCATGATGGAGAGGAGGTTACAAAAGACATGTATGGCAACCACATTGTGCGTGTGGAAGAAAAAACATGACGCAGAGATTGGCATGTTGAGTCATTTGTAACAACTGCCATGATGATTCTTCCACATGATGCATTTTCAAGGCTCTATCTCAATGGTGTGTTCCAAATTTAGTTTGTGGATTTATTTGTAAATAAGCATGCATACACTTTTTAACAAGGGGTTTTTTTTCCTTCAATATTTTTGATCTAGAACTTCTATTTTAGTGTATTTTGTTTATTGTATAGAATAACACTTAAAAATAGTCACAATTTCATTTTTCAGACCCTAGCGTTGTATTTTTCATATAATCAATAGAGGAGACATATTGGACTATGCCTAGTTTTTCTTTTACTGTGCATTTTATTCTATTTTGTGGACGATATTAAGGCCCCAGGTCATTTATGGATGAATGTAGCTATCATCTATTATTTTCAGGCTCTTATAATTCATAAACATATTGCAAATTATTGAACCATGTCTTGTTACTCTTTCAATGTTTGTAATATGAGGTTATACCATGTCATTTGGTAAATGAAATTGTTTTTGAATAGCTTTGTTAGTGGGATAATATGAACATTTCCTGCGAGCCTTAGCGGGTGCTTCTCACAGAAAGATATGAATGTTTTGAGCTATATCTAAGATCTTTTTATAATGTTCTCTTTCTAACAATGAAGATTCTGTGGCATTATGTGCTCATTTATGGGGTCTTATTTTCTTAATATTTCTAAAGGGAAATTCAAAGGGTTTCAAAATCTCTGGTGCATCGACTAGGTTTTGGTGTTTAATCTTCTTTCTCCTTTCCCAAAAACAACAATAAGAAGAGCCAACTTCTAAAACCCCAGAGGTTATTTTACAGGGTGTTAATTTTCCCACTCTTGTGAAGCTTCTCGATTTTCCTTATTTAGGTCTTAGGCCTTAAAAGGGGATCGACATTTTTCCTTACATGCCTCGTTGGAAAAATTTCATAGCTAGAGATTTGGTGCATTCTCTAGTATATTCAAACCTTATAAAGGTCCCTTTTCAAGCACTTGGAGACTCTATAATTTAAGAGTTTCAGGATAATTCTGATGGTATGTATTCCATTTTCTTCTTTGAGCAGACCTTCCCTCTTGCTTAAAAATATTATCCGTAGATATTTTACTTTTCCTATGCTCCATTATGGAGGGTTATTATGGGCAACATATTTTTTTTGCCTCTTTTTATGAAGATGCAAGCATTTTGCCTCCCTACCAGCAATATTAGAATAGAAATGCTTCCAATTTTTCTACATATTCCCTTGCTACAATAAGTTATGATAAATTTCACAATGCTTATGTTCTTCTCACCCCTACACATCCTTCTTGGTAGCCTATTATGTCATGCCCAAAATTTAAGGGCAAAACACACCAACAATTTTTTTTAAAAACTAAAAGTCTACTACAGTTGTAAGTTGTTGTGGTGATGTACACCAATGTTTACTTGGTTAGCTATCCAAATGTCAATAAGAGTTGATCCTCAAGGGGAATCATGACAAGCGCTGGCTTGCCAACGTCCCTTGATAGATTAAATCTGATTAGGTTTACTAGCTTGTTCAACTAGGTTCCAAAACTAAACTTAGCATAACTTTGTGAGTTTGAGTTAAATAATTAACTATAATAATAAGGGATAAGAGTAATCAAGAGTCTTTAATCAATAAGATTTAGCCTTTTAAATAATTAGATTTAATAAACTCAAATCACATTAACCCCTAAGGAATCCACTAGATTACATTGTTAATTAATGTTTGTGAGGGTATATTAGGCATTATTTTAATCTATAATTAATGATGTGTAATGAAAATCAATTAATTAAATCTTAACTGACGCAGGGTTCAACCCTTCTTTGTTACCATTGTTATTAATAATTTAATTCAATAAATTCCATCTACTATAAATCCAAATTTACTACATTAATTTAATTAATAAAAGAATCATCATTTTACCCTCTAATTAGATTAAAATTGAATTCGTTAATTTAGGCTATGAGGGGACATTAAGTTACAACTTAAATTATCTATACATTTCAACCCTAGGTTTATTTTAATTCCACTTACAAGTGTATCTCTTTAATTATTTTCATTTATTTAACCAATTGACATTAACGGCTTTGTAAAATATCTATTCGCAAATTCAAGGTCAGTATGGAATATTTTGTTACTTAATTAGCAAAATATTAATAATATTTAGCTTGCAATAAGAAAAAATACATTTATTTCAAGTTCATTACCACATTTTAAATTTCAAATTAATAAAGTTACCCAAAGCTTTTAATTTAATAAAATCACTTAATTATTTTCTAAATTACAATCCCAACATTGGTCCATTGAAAATTTTCCCATTAATTATTACATCATCAAATTTAATCAAAAATTATAATTATCAAGGTTAAATAGTTGCCTTATTTAATTTCCCACCAAAAGTCTAATTAAAAATTTACATCCTCTTAAAAATTTTAATTAACAACCAATTAAAAATAAATCGCCCCACTTAATAAAGTTTAAATTAATAATCCACATCCTCATTTAAAAAAAAATCAATAAACAACTTAAGAAAAAAAAGTCAACGCACTAAATGAAATTCCATTAAATTGGAAATTTAAAAAAAAGGATAAAACATTCACATTATAATATTAGTTAAATTTCCAACTTCCCCTTTTAGGTCAGCCCTAAGCCTAATTCAAAATTAGGGTTGGGGCTAAAATATGAAGTTTAAAATGTAAACCCTAAAATCATTTTCCTCCCCTCTTCACTCTCTTCCAAAACTCGAAACCCTAATAGTCATTTTTTTTTTATTTGTAGTCATGGAGGA
>MU227639.1:846513-857047 GCA_018584345.1 Thuja plicata
TATATATATATATATACATACATCAATCTATATACTCTTCTATTTTTTAAAGAAACTATATGTATATATACATCAAGCTATATACTCTTCTATTTTTTTTAAAGAAACTATATGTATATATGTGTGTGTGTGTGTGTGTACATATACATCAAGCTATATACTCTTCTATTTTTTTTAAAGAAACTAGATTCGTTTGTTGTTTTAATTTTCCTGAAAAAACATGCAAAATGTATTGTTTATCATGGAAATGCAATTGCAATCTAACTAACCAACAAATAGATTTTCAATGTGGCATAGGATTTATTTTCTATTTAATGAACTAGATGCATATAATTAACTCTTAATTTGTTGTTATAAGAAAGAAAACTAGAACTCTTATACATGCATGATTTCTTTTGAAATCAATATATAGATCTACAACCTAAGAAATGCAACTTTTCCAAAATAAATTCTATAACACAATTGTTTTGGAAATATAAGTTCTATTGAAAGAACCTTTACACAACATTTCTTAATAGAGCAATTTTTTTTAATACAACCTTTTAAAGTATCTACAACTTGCAATAAGCAACAAAAATTTACATTTACAACTTGAAGTGTCTCTTTACAACAAAATCATACATTGCATCTTTTTGCTTCAATGGCTTGCACACATGGACATTGTTACATAGTTCTTTCTCTTTTTTTTTTTTACATTTACACAAGGATGCTTTCAACACAAGTCTCTTTCCTTTCCAAGATTTCTTTCTTCATGAATCCAAAGAAAAGAAAAATCTACAAATATTCCCAAAAGGTTGACCATTGAGGCTCACCTCCCAACCTAAGCCTTTACAAGACCACACCCATACCCTTGGCTTCACAATGGATTACCTTGGATCCATGAAAAGGAAATTAACCCAAATAGGAGAATGCCAAAATAAAAAACTAAAAATGCCTTCAACAAGGATCAATAGCTCAACTAGAAATGCCTCACAAGGCCAAATATCACAACACCATTCTCCCATTTATCATATAAATTTCTCCCCTTACTACCCCAAATGTTTAGAACAACAAATGACAACACGGAGCCCATACTCCATGACATATCCCTCTCTTCCATTAGGAGAGACTCTACACTATTTGGTCATTCCCAAAATCCCTTCACCCTCAAGGCTCTCTTCCCTCCCTAGGTTGACTATTTGCTTGCACACCCATAACATAACAAAGAAAATAACAACAAGAAAACACAAGGAAATCCGTGAACAAAGCTTGGATCTTCACAAAAACAACATGCTACAACACTTCATTTTAACAAACATAATATAAAAGAAAAACTTGGTTCTTCCATGATAGGAGCACCAACCTTGCTCCAAGAAATGGCAAAATGGAACTTGAGGATGAGCTTTTCCCTTAGTTTTTTCTCCCTTGGCCAAATCTCCCAAATCCCCCTATCTCCAATAGAAGTCTCCAAGTTTGGAGAATGGGCAATCAACCTCCCAACTCCTTTAAATTCCACTAAAAGGGAAACTCTTACATAATTCTCAACCTAACCTTCAAGATGATTGGGCACTCTTTTCCATATGTTCCTGTAGACACCCTAAAAATGGAAATACTTACAACCTTACATTAAAACACTAATTTTCATCGATTAGTTAATGATTTTTAAATCATTAATTAATCATCTATTTTTTCTAAATCCTTCCCCCAAAACATTTAATCATTTCCCCAAAATTTATTAAATAATTAAGTTTATTTAATTAATCAACCTTAATTAATTAATTAAATATAATTTCCTAAAATTTAAATTTAAATATTTAACTTATTAATTAATTCTTCTAATAAAATTAATTTCAATGATTTAAATTAATTTCACTCAATAATTCAATTCTAAATCAAAAAAGAATTCAATCATTTAATGTTTGAATACTTTAATTACAAAAATCAATTAAATATTAAAATAAATCCTTTCTCAAGTTCAAAAAAGGTAATTCATGATCAAATTTTTAGTTAACTAAACATCCCCTCTTCTCTCCAAGTTGAATAAGGTGGAGTAAATTGGTTTATTTTTAGTTAACTAAACATCCCCTCTTCTCTCCAAGTTGAAGAGGTGGAGTAAACTGGTTGCTTTTCAGTTAACTAAACATCCCCTCTTCTCTCCAAGTTGAAGAGGCATATTTTACTGGCTGCTCCTCAGTTAAACTAAAACATCACCGCTTCTCTCCACGTTGAATAGGTGAAGTTTACTTGTTGCTCCTTAGTTAACTAAAACATCACCTCTTCTCTCCTAGATGAAGAGGTGGAGTTTACTGATTGCTTCTCCAATTCCTTTTGATCTCAACCATTTATTCTCTAATCTCTTGGATCAATCTCAACAATCCAAATCATTTCCCATATTCTATATATGAACCCTTCTCAACCATTTGAAGGATCCAAGATTTCAAGCTTTGTGCACAATTACTCTGCAGAATTCTTGCGAAGCATCAAGCATTCTTGTGATCATAATCAATATCATTTTCTCAACACTCCCAAGTCATAGACACTGTCGATATAAATATTGAGCACCATTCATCCAACATTTCAGAAGGAGTAGAGAGAAGCAATAGAAGCCTCAAGCATTATGAATTGCATTCGTTTGTTTTCCTCTATCTTGCTTGTTATTTTATTGTCCATAGATTCATTCTTAGTAGTTTTGATTGCTTTCCCCCATTGCAAATCGATGTTACTAACCCATGTTATTGAGTGTGCAGGATTGGATCTACATATTTTGGTGAACTTGATGTGAACTTACAACCTGACAATCGCTTGTAGACAACCAAAAGAACCCCTCAGTCTCGGTCGTATGACCACGGTTTTGCCTACTACTCTTAATAAACTCAACGTGAAATTTGGTCATATCTTTCAATTCACATGAAATTTTTTATGATTTTTTTTTAGGTTGACACTGATCTAAGGAGGCCAAAATCCAAAATTCAGTTTTTTCAGAGTTTTTTTATTTTTATTTTTTATAAATTTTTTATGATATTTCATAAAAAATAATTTCTGAGCACAAATTAGAGTTTTTTTCAAAAACATAACATTTTTAGAAAGGTCTTGAAATTATAGACATGTTTATTCTCTGTGATTTTAATTTTTGTGAAAATATTTCGTAAAAATAATTGATCTTTTAAAACTGGTCTATTATGATAAAATGGGTCCCTAAGGCACAAGTTAAGGAATTATGATCTAATTTTTTTTTTCAGCTATTTGTTGACACAAGAAAGCTACAGTCCAAAATTTAAATTTTTTTGAATTTTGTACAATTTTTTATAATTTTTTTTAATGATATTTCATAAAAAAATAATTCTAGATACAAATCAACATTTCTTTTCAAAAAAGTTACAATTTTGGAAAGGTCTTGAAATTATATAGGGATTTTATTCTCTGTTATTTTAATTTTTTTGAGAAATATTTAAAAAAAAGAAAGATCTTTGAAAAGTTTTCTTTTTTGTGTGTTCTTTCTTGATTTTTGTGAAGGATTGAACAAATGACATATAGAAAAAAGGATAAACAGACGCACCCTGGGTTCTAGATCACTAAGAGAAACCATAAGAAGAACCTCTCATTACCACATGCAACGAAAGACAATCTTAGCAATCACAGCTAAAGATCAAAGCAAATCTTTTGGTAGGTATCTCGATTCTCTCAAGCATTTTGCAGCTAAATACAAATTTATCATTAGCCTTAACAGTGTTAATAATCTAGGTGTTGTTGAATACTATTCATTATGATTGCAAGCTTTTCGGTACTAACTTGTCATTTCAGCTTGTGGCGTGGAAACAGTTTTAACAAAGAAAACTAAAATCAATTCATTTTTCTTTTTGGTGTTTAAAAAGAAAAATGTATGCAAAACATCACAATCTCACTTTTTTGATTTGGTGCTTAAAATTGATATGGTGGTTAACAATTGAACAAAGGCAAAAAAAAATTTAAATTTGGTACATCTAAAATTGAGCAAAATAATCTCATCTTTCAATTTGGTGCATAAAATTGACACGGTGGTTAACAAATGAACAACAACAAAAAATGTTTGAATTTGGTGCATCTAAAATTGAAAAAGAAATCACCATTTGGTTTGGGCATAAAAATTGAACTTGTGTGAATGTATGGATGACTATCTTAGTGCACACTTGATATTTTGGTGCTTAATTGATTAACCTTGTGTCTTTATTCTTTGGTGCATTTGCACAATTTGTTAGATTAACAACATTTATAATTTTTTAGAGAGGCCTGTTTGGAGAATGCGCTTCTTCCTCAGAGGATGAACTTAAATTGGTAATCCTTCCAATTTGTATATTAAAAAGATGTGAGACAAAGCTTCATTTTATATCTAGCCAAGCTTGGGCGAGGTGTGTTGATGATAGCTTGGATCATGTGAAGTATCCCTAAGTAGCTGACATGGTCAACTAGGCTGTTAAGTAAGACACACACCTACAAAATTATTGGATAGACTCCATAGAACCTATTAAAACCCTGTTAATTAGAGACCCACCCGTTTCACCTCCAAACAAGTGTCTTATTATAGTGCAAGGGGTTGCAGAATTTCCCCCCAAGATTCCCAACATATGTGTTCTAGGATATTGTGTTGATGAAAGAGATCTTTATTAGCACAACCAAAATATCTAACAAAGGCAAAAACATGGGCACCTACATCGTGGATCTTCGTGTCCTAGTAGCGTGACGATTGTTGTGTAAGCCAATGAAAATCAAAGCATTGGGCCTATAATATTGCATCTTGAATCCAATTGACCTACATTAATCTGACTGTCTCTATTTTGACCACAAGAAAACATTGAAACTTAGAAAAGTTGTAGAACATACACTTTTTATTCTTGGATCTTCAAAAAACTCTGTCTTTTGTGCTTGCTTGTGTGATCAGTTCTCAAAATGAAAAACCTACATCTCACACTATCAAAACAAGTCAAACATGTTCAAAGTCTAGGGTGTCATCCAAAATCTATTCTAGAATCACATCACTGTTCTAGAGAGATCATTTTATTAGACAAATTCCCAATTTCTACCATTTTTCAAGACTATCGCACTTTGCCACAATTGATAGAATTTTACCGTAATCGAGCCTTTTATTGCTGCACTCAATGAAAGTTTACCACAATTAACATTGCATTCTACCGCAATCGACCTATTAACATGTGCATTTATTCTATCAACAAATTTGGATTCCTCTATCAACACTCTGCATTTTTTATCAGTCTGAAACCTTGGAAAAGATTCCCCATTTTGTGTGAAAGGTCAGTGTACACATCCCAGGAAATAACAAATAATCTGTGTAAATCTCAAAGTATCTAGGATCATCCCTGTTTGATAGTTTGACTATTATTTACCATTAATAATCCAAAAATTGAGATTAGATTATCTTGATCCCATTATCTCAGCTTCATCAATCTTTATCCATGACTTTGTCTCATCTAAGGCAAGAGTCAGAATCAATATATCACATCACCAATCTCTGAGATCAAGAGAAGTCAAATTTTTTTCCTAGAATTACCCTTGTCAAAACAGGTACTCAGACTCTCCTTGAGAGGTTATCCATTTTTGTTTTCTTTATCTCACTCATTTTAGTTCAAAACCTAGATAACACCATGTCTTTCACACCCTACAGAGGACCTTATACTAGGTCAAAGGCTAGAACCCAACCTGATGAATCCTATATTAATGAATTTCCCTCATGAGAAAAATAGCAAGAGGACTACCCATTTAGAAACACTGATCTTTCTCTCTACATTGAGAATTCACCTACTATTCCTCAAGGTTCCCGTAGAACAACTATATTTCAATATCACACAGAGGAAAATCTCAAATACATAGAAAAAGATGCCTATTCTATGCAAGTAGTTGATGCTATTGTGGAAAGAAACCCTGAATGATTTCTAGCCATGTTGATAAAAAAGGGAGTCAAGATCCCCGCTAAATTCAATGTATCAACAATATGGCCTAAGAACCCACTAGCAGGACAAAGCACAACTCAAACCTCTCAAATGGATCTTGTGATATCTCAAGTTTTGTCTCTTCCATCTTCAATGACCATGACATCAACACAGACTGTGTCAACCCAAAATAGCTCTTCCAGTAAAGCTAGTACATCATCCACCCAAAACATGATGGTCTCACAACTGAGTGCACCCCTAGTTACCAGTTTATCTCAAGCATTGGCCTCATGGCCTTTAACATAAAGTGCTCAAGTTGTATCATCAATTCCCCAAATGAGCAATAACCCATTTTTGACTACTTAGACACTGCAGTCTATCCCTACTAGCTTTGGACTTAATACTTTGATCCCACATGGATCAATCTCTATGGATCTGACATTTATTCAATGTCCACCAAAGGATACACCTTTATTACAATAGGGATATCAACAACAACAACAAAATCTTGGATCAATCAAATTCCCCAATATTAGAATCACACACTGGGAAATCAATACCAAGTCATAAGGAGTTCATATGTCCCAACACAAGGAACACAAAGGTGAAGCCTTATACCTACCAAGACATAGAGATTAAATGTTGGGAATGTTCCTCAATCTCCAAAAAACATGCTGATACAAAAAGAGCAAAGTCTACAAACACAAATGATGGACATGCAAAATTAGGGGCAAACCAAGTCTTACACAACAACAGACTTGTACCCATACCCATTTGATCACTCATTGGACATGTCTCCATTTCCCACTCACTTCTTAATTCCAAAATTTGACAAATAAAGAGGCAATACCAATCCTGTAGAACATATCAGAGAATTCTTTGCTAGCTGCATTGAGGTTGCACATGATGAAACTTAACTAATGCAAGTGTTTCCATAGAGTCTTGCCAGACCAGTAATGGAATGGTTCTCACACCTACCCCATGGCATTCAGTCTTGGGGAGAATTGGCCATAAATTTTGTATCTCACTTCCATGATAACATCGAACGCAAGGTCAGTATCAAGGACCTCTGTAAAAAAGATGGTGAATCTTTTGTTAAATTCTTATAAAGATGGAGGGACACTACAAATGGAATAACATATGATGTGCCCAAAAAAGACCTAATAGTCATGTTCGTTGATAATCTAATCCGAGATATCTCATTCACAATAGAGCTGAAACTCACTCCAAATTTCAAATAACTCATAGAATGAGGAGTTTGATGTGAGAAAAAATTGGTCAAAAGAGGAATCCTTATAGATCCTACCCAAATGAACACCAATAAGAATGCAAAAAATAAGGCCAAATAGTGGAATAAGAACAAGAATATCACCAATGATTGTGTCATTGACGTCAAAATAGTCAAATATGCTCAACCCAAGGTTTCACTACAAGGAGCACCGATGACAAATCAAAAACCCATTGTGCACACTCAACAGGAAAATACCCAAATTCAAACACCCACTGTTCAAGCAGCAGCTATGTCCAACAACCAACCCAATGTACAATGCCTACAAATATTTCTATTTCCTAAACACAACTACACACCATTAGGAGAGTCCATAGAGTCAACATTGAAAAAGTTGATTCAAACCAATAATATCACTCTACCCAAAATTAGAGAGTACAAACATGGTGTTGTAAAACCCAAGTGGTGGAATGATAATGACTTTTGTGAGTATCATCAGGTAAAAGGATATAAGACATCCAATTTCTACTGATTGAAAAATGTCATACAAGATCTAATCAACCAAATGATAATTGATGTCACAAATACCCAATCCAAGGGTACAACTGATAACCCTATCTTCAATGGTACATTTCAAGATCATAATAAAGGTAAAGCCTCAATGTCTGGTGGACAATCTAAGAGAGTGAATTATACCTATTCCAACTCTGATAGAACCATAAATTGTATTAACCCTTTAGATATCTGAGTTGCTATGATTACTATCAATGATCCCAATGCCAAATGCGTTGTCACAACATGATGTTTTAAAGTTGTTTTACAAGGAATGCCTTCCACCTTAGCTACACTAGATAATCCCACAACAACTTCAAATCCACAAACCAGTCTGGTGGATTAGCTAAAGAGCACACCTTCCCAGATCTCCATGTTTGAACTATTGCACATATTCACACAACATAAGTAAGCTCTGGATCAAGCCCTTCAAAATGCAGCAGTCCCATGGGACATAAATCCATAAAATGTCCAAACCATGGTCAACTACATCCTTTCTAACAAGCACACTACCTTTATAGACCATGATGTGCTTCCACACAAGCCTCTACATAATGATCCCTTACATATTCTTATCCAAGTGCATAAACACACAATCTAAAGAGTCCTCATTGATGGCGGGGGTGGGTTAAACATATGTACTATGAAAGTGATAAAAATATTGGGCTATTCAGAATCTAGCATTGATGTCACTAGGAGGATAAATATCAAGGCATATTATGAGAAGGAAAGATCATCAAAAGGTATCCTCATTCTACCAGTCAGGATAGGGCCAGTCATAAAGAACACTCCCTTTCAAATCCTAGACCTTGATTTGGGATATAACATGTTGATTGGGAGGCCATGGATAAATGAAATGCAAGCTGTCCCTTCAACGTATCACTAGTGCATCAAATTCCTATACCAAGGGGCATAGATAATCATTGAAGGAGATCGCAACCCATTCCAATACTACAACACCATAAGAAGCAGTACAGATAATCAAGTGCCTTCAAATCAAGAAGCAAGTATTCCTTCCACCTCTGGTTCTATTCCTAAATACATACAAAGAAAGGCAGGTAAGATATCAATCAAAGACAAAGATTGTGATGAGTATATCTATGAGGAAGCTTTTATCATCACCAACATGCCTCAAATTCCTAGATCATATGGCATGCCTCAATCGGTGGAAACACATGACACTCTAGAACCAGTGCTATTCAAATGTCCACCAACCACATTTTTTTAGATGGTGAGACATAGCTAAAGAAAACCTCTTTGATCTGGACATCAACACTTAGTTGTATAAAGACTCTCTAGAGACACCTCAAAAAAAGATACCTTTGTCACAATATGGAGCTGGTTTCACTATGCAAAAAAAATTGGATATGATTGTAGGAATAGTCTAGGGTAAGACAACAAGGCTTAATGGAACTATCTTTACCAACAAACCAAAGAAACAAAAGAGAGTTAGGCTATGGAAAAAAATAACCAATACAATAATCTGAAATGCACCCGTAGACCGGGAACAAATTGCAAAATTAAGCTGGGGGCAAAATTTGGAAATGCCTTAATCAACAGTATAATCCAATGATTATTGTCATCAAAAGTGGAATCCTCTAATTCCCAATTGAACCTTAATCAGACTATCCAAGACAATGCAAAAAGTGAGACATCAAATGAGCATTATAGAATGACTAATTCCCACAAGTATGAGTGGTTACCCCTCCATAATTTTGAGTTGGCCATCCCTGACTATTCCCCTTGGTCGGTTAGTACCATACAAGCTAAAGCCACTAACAAAAGCATCCTAAAGATCTTAAAGAAAATGGTAAATGATCCTAGATGAGACTAGCATTTATAACTCAGTCCCACACTATGGGCATATAGAAATAGTGTGAGAAACTCTACAAGAGAAACTCCATTCTCACTAGTATATGGATCAGAGGCGGTCCTACCCCTAAAAGTTGAAATCCCATCCCTTATAATCTCACTAAAGAACATCATTTCAAATGAAGACTACAGAGTAGCTAGACTCAATGAACTAGAACTGTTGGATGAGAGATGACAGAATACACTCTATAATACCCACCCATGTTTTCCTTTTAGTTTAGGATGTCATACTCTTTAGGCATTGGTTTTAGTTGTTTGGTTGAATTCTTTTAGGCCACATTTCATGTGAGCTGATATTATTTTATTTGATGATGGTACCTATTTATGATGTTATGATTTTACCTTATGCATAGATAGATGTGATGATGTTATCATGTTGATTATTATATGTCGATTTTAGATTATGATATACTTACCCCATACTTGCATGTGTATGGTTGTCTTATATGTGAATGTACTTGTTGATGTGTTGTTGTGGTAGAGGACAGAGACGTAGTTACTTTCTTTGGCGAGATCCAGTACACGTTCAATCGATCCCTATCATTGTTTGCAATACTATATTATGTATGTACATGTGTGTTCTTTGATGACAGGATTGCAGGTACAGGGCATCGTCTTCCCTGAATTGGCAGGAGTGAGCATGCCCATAAATATTCATCTCAATGGTAAAGATGGGAGGTAACATACAGATCCAAAACCCTAACCTAAGCCTAATCATCCTAATGTAGGATGAGTTTCAGTATGACTACCTTATCCAGATTTGTCTAGGTTGACAGAATTCGAATACCCTCTCTCTTATGTTTGCGTGTGTATTGCTTGATTATGTTTTCAGGTGATTTTCAGATTATTAAGTGATTTTCCATGTTTAGTGAATTAATGGATTATAGTTGAATTAATGATTTAATTATATCCTAAGTTTATTTTAAATAATTAATTAAATTGAAATATTTGAATATTTTGATTTAATTAAAAACTATATTGT
>MU227639.1:860027-873250 GCA_018584345.1 Thuja plicata
ATCCGATTGGGATCTGTTGTTATCTCCTCAGCATGGTGGGGTGGACCTTTGTGGTTCCACACAGACGGGTGGTAGTGATTCTTTATCCATTGAGATTCGACATCCTTGTACCAGGTGCTTGATGGTTCTTTTTAGATAAGCTCTTTATGTTCCTTCATCATTTATTATGTAATTTTCATTATTGTAATCTTGTATTAGTGTATTGTATGTGATACCTAATCTGGAAATTGTAATAGTAAGTAGTTTAGAGTGATTACTACATACCCTGCGACATGTGCAGTGGATGTGAGTTATGGTGGTTTCATGGTTATCCATGAGGTTTGTAATTATGGTTATGTAAGTTGTATTTGTTATGTTTAATCAGATGGAATCTTTTGTTATATTGTTAGTTGTGTTTTGCTTTAATTAATTCAACGTCATGGGACCCTTGAGTCGTGTAATCTATGTGAGTGTAAAACATGTGTATAAATGGTAATCGCTTCCACATGATTGTATGTTTCTTTATGTTAACTTAAAAAACAAATTATTCAGCACACATAGTGACATGTTTTAGGTTAATCTCTCTTGGGTTCCTTGGCGGGGCGTTACACACTCAATCACGTACAAGGCTATCCAAATCACCCTAGAAGAAAATATCACAAGAAGTTTAGACCACAAACCTTTGAGGTAGGAGATCTCGTCCTCATGGAGAATCAAAAGAACTAAGCAGAAAGGGTTAAACCATGAAAGTTTGAGCCTAATTGGCTAGGACCCTACATCATCATAACATCACACAACAATGGGGCATATCAATTGGAATTTAAAGAAAGAGATAAGATCCTTGGTAATATAAACATCATGCACCTCAAAAGGTTCTATGCCTGATGTCTCAAGGTCAAGGGAACATATCTAAAATCCAAAAAATACAAAAAAAATCAAAAAATAGAAAAGGTTACCTTGGTGAAAACCTGGCAAACAGGCGCCTTAGAGAAAACAAAAAAAAATCAAAAAAGAGAAAAGTAAAAAGAAATAAAATCTCTCTCTCAGTGAAAACTTGGAAAACAGACACTATTGGGCAGGTACCTTGGTGAAAACCTGGTAAATAGGCACTAAGTGTTAAAGTCCCACTTCACCATCAATGAACTCCAAAATATTAAGTTTTTGATCCTCACATGCAAGATTGAGTACCCAAGCTTATTTTCATAAGTGCAATCCCCTTTGAGCATCACACTTATCCATGGTTTGTACTAGTTCACCAGACTAGGGGGCAATTCTAAAAAGTCATGAAAAAAATCTTAAAATCTTAAAAAGCCATCAAAAATCCTAAAATGAGAAAAATGTCCTAAAGAAATCAATCATCATAAAAAAATTAAATATTGCAAAATCTCAGCAATAAATCATCTCTTTTATCAACAAGTGAATGACGGTCAAACAATAAGTCAAAGGTCAAAACTATGAGCTTTGCAAATCAATAATGGACTCATATGACTCAACTTTACCAGCAATCCAATCTGTCATAAAATCAAATGATTCAATAAATCTTCAAATCAAACTATCAATTGTCTTACATAGTAACAGATACACTCAAACCTAGACATATTAGTCTTATATGGGTCATCCATTCCTAAAACCAGACACAATCAATCATCAAAATCAAGGAACAATAAACTATTGAATAGGTCAGTAATGTCAGTCAGTTGTCAATTTATCTTTTGTGATTATGTTCTTATGCTAATCAAGGATACCACTGAGTGATGATAGTAGCTATGATGGATCACGTTCTTGTTTTCTTTGATTGTTGTTTGTGGAGTGTTTCAATTCAGTTATGGGGAAATGATGATTCAAGATAAATGTGGTAGGAGTTGTCACACATCTAGCAGCCACAGAGTTCCACAATCTGAGATTAACCTTGGAAAATAATTGAACAATCCTTATCTATATCTGCTTTGTTTTTATCAACAAATCATAGTGGTATCCAGATGGTCAATATCTGGGTGCATTTCATTTTCTCTTTGGTAATTTATTTTTTCTTATCGAAAATCATAGCGGTATCTAGATAGTCAGTATCTGGGTGCATTTGGTTCTCCTTTTCATCAGAGATCATAGTGGTATCTAGATGGTCAATATCTAGGTGCATTTGGTTCTCTTTCTATTCAGTTTCTCTGGTTTTGGTTATCAGAGATTGTAGAAGTATCCATATGGTCAATATCTGGGTGCATTTTAGTCTCTCCTTTCATAATAAGGTTCAATGATGAATAAAATTAGAAAACATGACAATGACTTGGTTTCATCACTCCTTCTTTTATTCAATCCCTTCCTATCACAACCAATCTCACACTAACTTCCTTCTAACTAACACATGCATTTACTCAGACACATGGTACATTTTAAATTTGCATTCATTTTTTGCATAAGAAAAGAAAAGAAAAACATGCATACATCATCCATAGATCATATAGATATGCATTCATAATAATAGCCACATTGTATACATATGTCAGCATCATAATAAAGTAAATATCATACATCTAAGAGTCTGCATAATATAATCACATCAATACATATAACCATAAAGCATCTCATAAAGTGCATCAACATATACAAAACATATAGAAATAAGTTGCACATCATATAGAATCATGTCATAAATGAAGCATCTCATATATTATATGTTTGAGTACAATGGAAAGTCACAATCACATAAAGGTGATCAACATAAATGTCTATGAATATAGCTACATCATCGATACAACATCAAAACATAATCAATACAAAAATAGTATAACAAGGTTCACAGTGGCACAATGCTACAAAAAGAGTCAACAAGTGCTACACTTACCCTTGCCGCTAGGTGGATGAGGGGGTAAAATATGAGGTATTTCCCTCTGCTGCTTCAAAGGATCTCCAACCACACCGCTACTCTGAGATTTTTGTGCTCTACTGGATCTCTGAGAGGCATTGTAACTGGGAACACGCTAGGCAAAAGGAACAACATCCTCATAATGCCGCCGCCAGTTATAAGAGATAAACATAAACCCTAATTCATCAAGGAGCCCTATTAAATCATCTCAGGACCTAAAATATTTCACAGCTAACATCAGGAGCATTTGCAACTATTTTCACAAACTATCGAATGCCAGGACAATCACTTTGCAGTATCAACAAATTGACGCTCCTGTCGTGACTTTTTGCTCAAATTTGTTGAGGAGACATAAATACTTCACTGTCACTGGGGCAAGATGGGACATGATAAAAAAAGAAGATTCTTTGACACAATGTGACAAGTCAAAATGCATCAAAGAGGGGAAAATGTAGACACCCTGAAAATGGACATAGTTGCGACCTTATTCACAAACTATCGGATGCCAAGACAATCATTTTGCAGTATCAACAAATTGACGCGACTTTTCACTCAAATTTGTTGAGGGGGAATAAATACACTTATTTTCGTCGAGGAAAGCTAGGGAAATATCAAAACAAAAGATTCTTTGACACAATGCGACAAGCCACAATGCATCAAAAAGGGGCAAATGTAGACACCCTAAAAATGGACATACTTGCGACGTTACATTCAAACACTAATTTTCATCTATTAATTAATGGTTTTTTAATCATTAAGTAATCATGTATTTATTCTAAATCCATTCCTCAAATCATTTAATCATTTCCCCAAAATTAATTAAATAATTAAGTTTATTTAATTAATTAACCTTAATTAATTAATCTTTATTAATTAATTAAATTCAATTTCCTAAAGTTTAAATTTAAATATTTAAACTTGTTAATTCTTCTAATTAAATTAATTTCACTGAATAATTCAATTCTAAATAAAAAAATTTAATTATCTCATGTTTGAATACTTTAATTACAAAAATCACTTAAATATTCAAATAAATCCTTTCTCAAGTTGAAAAAGGTAACTCATGATCAACTTTTCAGTTAACTAAACATTCCCTCTTCTCTCCAAGTTGAAGACGTGGATTAAATTGGTTGCTTTTCAGTTAACTAAAAATCCTCTCTTCTCTCAAAGTAGAATAGGTGGAGTTTACTGGTTTCTCTTCAGTTTAACTAAAACATAATCCCTTCTCTCCAAGTTGAAGAGGTGGAGTTTATTGGTTGCTCCTCAGTTAACTAAAACATCACCTCTTCTCTCTTAGTTGAAGAGGTGGAGTTTACTGATTGCTTCTCTAATTCCTTTTGATCTCAACTATTCATTCTCTAATCTCTGGGATCAATCTCAACCATCCAAATCATTTTCCATATTCTATATAATCAACCCTTTTCAACCATTTAAAAGATCCAGGATTTCAAGCTTTGTGCACACTTGCTGCAGGATTCTTGCGAAGAATCAAACATTCTTGTGATCATAATCAATATCATTTTCTCAACACTCCCAAGTCATTGATGCTACCGATACCAATACTGAGCACCATTCATCCAACGTTTCAGAAGGAGTAGAGAAGCAATAAAAGCCTCAAGGATTGTGGATAACATTCGTTTGTTTTCCTCTATCTTTCTTGTTATTTGATTGTCCATAGATTCATTCTTAGTAGTTTTGATTGCTTTCCCCCATTACAAACCAGTGCTACTAACCCTCGTTATTGAGTGTGCAGGATTGGATCTACACAGTTCCCTCTCATAAAATGAGAGGAAATTTCAAAAATGGGAAGAGAGGATGGCTTGACACACTTTTCATACTCGTCACTCACAAAGAAGGCACTTTTTGATGGGTCATAAATGAGGTTTGGATACTTTATTGGTTAAAATTTAACCCCCAACCTATATTGCACCTATTGGGCTATCTAATTTTAACTCTAACTAACACATAGGGCTCCATTTAACCCCTCAAAAGTCTACTAAGAGTTGACCTACAAGATTACAAGATGAGATTCCTTCTCTTGGCTCAACAAACAAGACACCTAACCTAGGGGCACTACAAGGTGACTCTAAGGTAAGCATCTAACTAACTCCAACTCACTTGGTCATGCCAACTCACATGTACAAGTTTCAATTGACACAACATAAAAAAAACATGTCACATTACTACACACATGGCATGCCAAGTGGATAAAGCACATTTATAAAATTTAAAAAATAATAGTACTTTCAAACATTACGTTTACTAAATGAACACATAACAATGAGGTTATAACTCCCTTTGGAGTTAACCTTGGCTTAACATGGTTTTCACATTAATCCATCCTTGATTCCCCGCATTTAAATTCCATGGTCAAATTTCCTGCACACTAGATCAAAATATCAGTAGCTCAAGAAAGAAACCATATATATATATATATATATAAAATTCAAATAATCCCAACCAAAAATTATATCAGAAATATAATACCTTCAGTTAGCTTTCAGTCCTACAAGATGTATGCCTTTCAATATTCTTTAACAAATATATACTGCTTGATGAATATACTTGTAGACACCTAAAATTGACCAGGTGTCTCTTAATCATCCAAATCTGCAAATCTCAAACAATTGCTCTAAATCTCATTAAAATGCATCAAAATAGATCAAAATCATTCAAATGGATATTTTTCAAGGAAATTGGACAAAATCAATTAAAATCAAAGGATTAAATAATCATGAAATCAAATAATCAAATTCAAGCCTAAAAGGGATCAATCAAATTATATAATTGATTTTAATCAATTAATTGTATAGTTTTAAATCAAAAATCAAATCCAACCCATTCACCCTTACATGGCTAATTTAATTAATTTATTGAATTAAATAAATCCTAATTTCTTTCAACTCAATTTAATCAACCAATGAGAATTGAGTATTTTGTCTTCTCGTCCCACCCTTTGAGGACAACCATTTAAATGGTCCCCTCAATTGAAACCATTTGAGAAATCAAACTCAACCAAGCATTAACCCATAGTTAATTCACTCTACCCCCTACCCTTGGGTATTTTCTATAAATACAATCCATTTTCTATGCATTTGATATCCTAGAAATTCAAGTGCAAAGCATCCTTATTATAGGCAGTTTGTGAGCAATTGAGAAATTTTTTTTTATCATTTGTAGAAGCATTTTGTTTATTTGAGGAGCATATCATGAGAATTTGTGTTATAATTCTATATCATCTTGAGAATTTGAGCTAGATTTAAGCATTTTTATCTTTAAATTTCTCATTCTAGGATTGCCCTTGAGAGAGATTAAGGTTGAGAGCTCTCTTAACAAAGCTTAGATAGGGAACCATGAGATGTCATGGATTTAATTGCAATTCTTAGATTAAATTGTCATTTTCTTTCCATAGAATTGTAGTTTAGAATTCTAATTTCATGAAGGTGTAATTTCTCACACACAAATGACACCCACCATAGGGCTTTAGGCCTCATTTTACTCATTTTTATCATATTTTTGTGTGTTTTCTACACTTTGCTGTCATTTTGTAGAAAATAGGAGAAGAGCCACCTACTTTGATTCTGAAGCCGTCTGTTAGCAGTGAAAGACCTCTTGTGATCATTCCTGAGCCGCGTGCTAGCATAATTGGACCGCAATTTGCACATTCTATGCCACCTGCTTTTGTAAAGGGCCACCTACTAGCAACAAAAGACCACCTGTGATCATTCTAGAGCTGCATAGCAGCATTATTTGACCACAATTTGCACATTCTATGCCGCCTTTGGTTAATCTTTAGCCGCCTGTGAATTTTCTAGAGCCGCTTTCTAACTTTTAATTGCCGCTTTTAAAGTTTCAAGTTTCGCTTTCTAGCATTTAAAAGCCATGTATTAACTGTTAAATGCCACGTAGAACTTTTTTCTTGTTATTAAGCTTTAAATGATTTGTTCATCTTTCTAACTCTTTGTATTTTTGATCTCTGCAAATGAAAAATCACCCAAAAGTACAGAAACCAGAGAAGAGAGTCACAAGGCCTAGCAAAGAGGTAAGAAAACAAACTAAATATGATAAAAAAGTGCATGCATCTAATATTTTAGAAAACTTAAAAGAAGAGGAACATCTTTATGATCATTACATCAAAGTTTTCTTTGCTTACAAAAATAAATTTCCTACTCTTTGATAGATTTTCATTTCTAGTTCTTTGAGCTTGATTGTTGCAAAATTTGATTAAAGGAACTAAGGAGTGATTTATCTTTTGAGATTTGCAAGTTTTTCTTCACTTTGTATTTGTTATGTTGACTAACTTGTTGGAGGAGCCGGAGTGGGAACGATCGCCACTAGGTGAGTTGAAATAAAGCATAATACATAAAAATGAGCCTAGCCTTTGCTAGCTTTGAAAACAAGGTATTTTTCTAATCAAGCTTGCATTGCTTAGATTGTGGAAAATTTATTTGAATCTAGCATAATTAGGAAAATTCCTATAATTGTCTAAATTGAACAAGCATTAGGCATATGCTCTTCACTTTTCAAAGTGAATCAAAAGTCCAAATGTGCAAATTTAATTTAGTACAAAGAAAGGGATAAAGAATTGAACCACACATTTCAATTTTAAGAACCTCCTTGTCAAGGGGTTGAAAAAGAAAAAATATTGCTTAAAGTGTTTGGAACAAAGGAAGAAAATAGGGATATGCTCTTCAATCTTTGAGTGAATCAAATTTCCAAACTTGTTGGACTAAGTTCAATTTTCTCTTTCCATATACATGCTAGATAAAATAAATCTTTAGAGGGCCTGCCTCCCGAGAATTCCTTTACGAAGGCGGTGAGAGGGAACGACCCAAAGTGGGAGACAATCGCTTTTTCTGCAATATCATCCAACCCACTATAAAAAAAATGCACTTTACCTTAATCAGAAAGTGACTAATTCTTGTGCAAGTCATCCTCACTTCCTCAAGTAGTCCTTCAGGATTGCGTAAAATTGTACTTTCATGCGTGTGGGAAGCCTGCAAGGGGGTAAAGGAACTTGACAAGAGTTAGAACAAAGGTGTGAATAGAACCTTGTTAATTAGTAAGCCTACCGTTTTAGAGCCATTGTTAAAAGCCATATTTGTTTGACTCTTAGGTAGATTGCTCGGAAGAATTTCTTGTGTTATACCCGTAAACAAAACATCCAAGAACATACACTTTTAGCGTTGTTTTAGTGGTATGGTGCAAACTTGATGTGTGTGCTGAGTTTGTATTTGATTTTCATGCAAGAATATTTTGTAACAAGTCTGATCAGAATTATTAAACTTTTAAAAATCCAAAAATTTGAAAATTTCAACCCTGATCAGCAAAGTACCACGTATAAACATTTTTGGGCCACGTGTAAACAATTTTGGACCGCCTGTACTTTTGAAACGCCACCTACAAATATTCATAAGTTGCGTAAGTCACTGGAAAGTGCCGCATGTAAATAGTTAAAAACCGCCTATCAATAGGTAAACACCACCTGCGAACTACAGAGTGCCACGTACAACAATTCTAGTAACCGCATACCAACATTTAAAGGCCGCCTACACAGAGGCAAGTGCCACCCAGAAATAAAGAAGGGAAAACATGGGGCATTTCCCGAGGGTTTGGAAATATTTTGAAATCATATTTGGATACCCTTTTCGGAGTTATTTCTTATCAGTGTAACAAATAGATCAGATTCCTGAAAAAACATTTATAATGATGAATCTATTTAAGAAATGAATTGATCCTATGATGGAGAATAATTATCAAAACCAAGATCAAAACCTCCATAGGACTCAATATGATGAAGTAACCGAAGATGAAATTTTGGAAGCATCCTAAGATCCCAGGTTTATGGAGATAATGTACTTAATTTTGAAGAGGGATAAAGAAGCATATTTGCATAAATATGACACATCGACCTTAAAGAAGAATGAGGAAAAACAAAAAGATACATCATCTAAAGAGCCATCCTTAGGATCAATCTGTCCTTTTCTTTATGATGATGGGCCATCTGTACCTTCATTTTCTTCACAAAAAGAAGTATTTAAGCGCAACGAATCCATCTTTGATCAAGAACAATGTCATGACCACCCTATTTGTGATCAAGAGAATGAAGAGAAATATATCACTCTCAAGCAAGATTTAAACCAAAATCCTCTATCTAGCAAGGTTTATCCCATATCCTTTAATCCTTTCATCCTTCGTCCATCTCACAAAGCTTTACAACTATCCAAAATTCCTCTACCAAAGAGTGAGCCTAATGATGATACTTTCCACGTTGATTATGTATACCCTCAAGGGCTACCTCTAAAAGAAACCCAAGCTAATTTACATCTTTCTGCAAATTGTTTTCATGCTTCAAAGATCTTGGACCCCAAAGCTTCATGTGCTTCAATGCCTATTCAAAATGATTCTCTATCATTATTCCAAACATTCCCTACGCATATCCAAGCATCTACCTTGTCCTTAGAAGTGGCTCCATGTCAAGAGGATACCCCAAAGAATAAAGGAAAAATTATCAATAAAGATCAAGATCAAGATGTTATACAATCCCCTCCCATATTTGATGAAGGTCCCATTTCCATAGAAGCTTGTGATGATCCCCTTACGCCCTTTCATATCTTCCAAGCTGATATCCTTCCATTTCAAAAACAAATTACCCTTCTAAGCTCTATACCTAGTCCAATTCCCAAGCAAGATCAAGATATCCCTTCCATCATTTCCAATGAACATATTGAAAATCAAGAGCAAAACATCCACTCTACACCATCCAAAGATCCTTGTCAAGATCGAAGTATCCCATCAACTCCTTGTCATGATCCTCCATATTCACCTCAAGAAACCATCATTCCTCCAAATTCCTTGCATGAGAATAAATATCTTCTAACCTTGGTTGATTCTATCAAAGTTGTTCCTATGAAAGTTCTTCATGAGCCTATTGGTATAAAGATAAATCTTAAAGATGAGAACCTTGGCAATATAACTCACTCCAAAGATATTGATATCCCTTTCACACCTTATCTTCCACCATTCAAACACAACCATATGCCTTCACCATCCTCTAAATCTATTTTGGGTTCCTATGTACCAAAGCTAAATTCTTCATCCGTTCCATCCATATTGGGTCCCTATATTCCTCCATAAACCATTCCTACCATCCTTAGCTCTCCATTCACTTACCCTACCATGTATCAAGATCAACAAAGGCATACATACTTGAAGAATTCCCAAACACCAATCCATATGAACTCTCCATATTCTTCCTATTCACCCACAATTCCCAAGTCTTTTGGAAGTAATTTGGATGTGCAACATAAAAATCAGAAATCCAAGATTCCACGTGTATAAAGATCACCATGTCCCATCTAATTGACATGTGAATGAAAAGAAAAAAAGAAAATCCAAAAGGCCACAAAGGTCCATAAAGTAAAACAAAATATCCAAGAGACCACAAAGGTCCACCAAGAAAAAAGAAAAATCAAAGAAAATGTGGGTTCCTAACTCCCTCATTGAAGAAATGCATTCAAAAGTATCACAAAAGAAAGAAAAATCAAAGACAATGTGGATTCCCAAGTCACTTTTGAAAGACTTGCACACAAAAGAAAAACCAAAGTTGAGATTTAATCTTCCAAAGGCTTCCATTCCATCCCCTTCCAAACATTTTCCACTTTCCAAGTCTACTTTGGGTTCCTACATCCCAAAATTCACTACCTCAAATACATCCTTACCTCCTTCATCCCTTGTTCCTCCATCATTCCACCACCCTTCAAAGTGTGTGTAAAAGTTGATCTTTCCAACATGTCCATCCACTACATATCTTCTTCTTATCCTCACATTCATTATCCAACACCTACTTTCCATCTTTCCATTCCTTTTGTCCAATCTATGGCATAAAATATTCACCACCATCTACCCTTATCCTTCATATCTATCCTTTGTCATCACCTTATCAATATCTTTGAGCATCTTAGCCATATTCATGATTTATTATAGCATATCTTTCATAAGAGCATTGTCCAAAGATCCAAATGTTGGGGAAATTTTGAAAAATACAAAAAATTAAAAAAAAGAGAAAAGTGTCTTGGTGAAAACCTGGTAAAATGGGTGCCCTGGTAGCAAAAGTAAAGAGAAATCAATCTGTCCTATAGTGAAAACCACTTCTTGTGGCACCTTGGACAAGTACCATGATGAAAACCTGGCAAACAAGCGTCATGCGTAATTCCTTCCTCTTGCACCCTACACTTGGGGGAAAGTTTCATCCATGTTATCCTCCATCTTACATATTCTACCATTTATCTCACTTGCATCCATATTCCCTCTTTTACCTTTGGTCTTGACAAGGTTGAACACATCCATGAGCATCAAGTATCTTGACACCGTTATCCTTGCCATCAACTTAATCACTTGTTGCATCCATGCTACCCTATCATGATCTTTCTTCTCCCCAATCCACCTTCATTATTCCTATGCAGACTTACTGTAATCCCAAATCATCCCCTCATAGCCTCCATCACCCCTTTATCCTGATCGTGCTATCTTATCCACATCTTACCCAAATTTATCCATTGGTCTTGATCAAAAATGAAGAATGTAAAGTACAAAATTTGTTATCAAAAAAACCTCTTGACATGTCCATTCTTGTGGATCACTCACTTTCATGACAATGGATTGTTATCCCATATGCTATCTATAACTCCATCATTGGCTTCCATTGCTTATCCAAAAATATGTTTCACATTGCTATATCCTTTTTCCTTAGCTTGGGTAATCTTAAGGATATGGTCCTACGGGTCACATTCACATGTTTCATCCATCATGGCCTTTCCATATCTAATTAATTAGCTTGAAAATCCATCCTTCATGTCCTATACCTTGCTAGACATTGGGGGAAAACCAATGTGATCTTTTTTGAGAGATGGTAAATTTAAAAATAAAAAAATCTGTAAAAATAAAAAAATAAAAAAATTTCTAAAAATCTAAAAACATTGAAAAATCCAAAATCCAAAAAATCTTGCATAAAGTCTCTCAGTTGCATTGTTGCATTCAAGGTTTCATATTGCCCTAAGTTTGACAGACGACCTCATTTTTACTTGGGGGCAAAGCACTGGTTCTTGGTACTAAACCAGATTCAAAAGTGCACAATTTTGGTCACATGACAGAAGTAGATTTTCAGATTCAGAGGAGAGATATTTTGAGAACCTTTGATGGATATCATTGTTCAACCTAAACAATTTGATCCTACAACATGATCCTTGAGCTTCATTGACCTTATTTTATCAAGATTAAAAATTGACAACACCTTAAATGATCAGAAGGTTTGGAATTCTTTTTGAAAATCTTGATACATGGCTACACACTTGAAATTTTTGATGAGTTTTTCATTGAAGTTTTTGAGTCATGTATTTTTAGCTAATCAATGATGTTTCGACTAGATTGGCGATGATGAAGACATGATGTTTTTCTTGACTTTTGTGTGGCTATTTGGAGGGAGATCCTTTCACTTATGTAAATTTGTCTAAGGACATGGTCATCAAAGAACCATCGAGGAAATTCATATAGGAAGGAGGGTTAACCTTTGTTTGTTCACACAAAAGGATACCTTGGCTATTTAGATCTTCAATATCTTAATACCAAAATCCACTTGCAACATTGAATCTGATTAAACCGGTATTCATACTCCCATAGTTGGTCATTAATCTAGTGAGGGTTGTACTAGGCTCCTAAAAAGGTTAGCAAATGAGATGAAATTCATATTCATATTCTTATGGTCGCAGTGGCACCAGTAAGGATTGTATCGACTCCTAGTTCCACAATGCTCAATGATGAAAATATATCTCTGTTTTCATTTCTTTTGTAAACCTCAAGGACAATTAGTTGCATTGCATTGCATTTTCATGATAGATTAATTGCATTATTTTAAGTATCTTTCCAAGTGAAGGGGGTGGAAGTTAATCATGATTACATCTTCAAATTTCTAATCAATGTCTTCAAATATCAAATTCATCAAATTGATCAATGCTACATCAAGGATATCATCAATATGCATCTGCTCATCTAGGGGCAACCTCACCATCTGATCAACTAGGGGGAACCTAACTCTGTTTGTCCTTTGTACCTATATCTGCACATAAAACATATCAAATGCCCCTATCTATCAACCTCCCACCATTAATCTTCCCATCACATTCAATCCAATCGAATATCAATCAGTCGAATCATCCAATTGATCATTTCAAGTCAATCATTTATCCTATCATCCATTTGCTCATCTTGAGCACATCAAATTTCCTAACTCTAGATCTTGAGGAAGGAAAATCAATCCATTTGTTCATCTCTCTAGATCTTGAGAGCGAATTATCAGTTTATCCAATCAATCCATCAACCTACCTAT
>MU227639.1:874159-891505 GCA_018584345.1 Thuja plicata
CCTTTGAGGACAACCATTTAAATGGTCCCCTCATTTGAAACCATTTGAGGGATCAAACTCAACCAAGCATTAACCCATGGTTAATTCACTCTACCCCCTACCCTTGGGAATTTTCTATAATTACAAGCCATTTTCTATGCATTTGATATCCTAGAAATTCAAGTGCGAAGCATCCTTATTATAGGCAATTTGTGAGCAATTGAGAAGAATTTTTTTATCATCTGTAGAAGCGTTTTGTTGATTTGAGGAGCATATCATGAGTATTTGAGTTATAATTCTATATCATCTTGAGAATTTGAGCTAGATTTAGGCATTTTATCTTTAAATTTCTCATTCTAGGATTGTCCTTGAGAGAGATTAAGGCTGAAAACTCTCTTAACAAAGCTTAGATAGGGAACCATGAGATGTCATGGATTTAATTGCAATTCTTAGATTAAATTTTCATTTTATTTCCATAGAATTGTAGTTTAGAATCCTAATTTCATGAAGGTGTAATTTCTCACACACAATACTATTTATCTTTTTCTATCTTTTACCAAATAACAACAATTAAACTTAGTATTTACCGACCAATCCTGTTTTAGTAATGTGTAAAGCAAAACATCAAAGAAATGAACCATATACACATTTGACACATGGATTTTTAACGTGGAAACCCTGTTAAGGGAAAAACCACTTGGGACTGGTATCCCAAAATTTTCACTCTTCTAAAGTGAGCTCGGTGAAGAGCCAACCCTATTAAAGGTTACAAACACACTGTTAAGTGCGACCTTGTTAGAGGATTTAAAAATAACAGTTTATCATTTGACCTAGAATTCACTATGCTGTCAACATGAAAACCTTTTGATACTATTGAGTATCTCAATACAATAAGGATGGTTAAATCCCACTCGGTTAAGAGATTTTATGAATCAATGGTTAAACTGAAATAATAAATAATCTATTAACCAATACAAATTAAACTTGCAGATTTTCAAATCTATTGTTAGTCCATAATACCTCTTTGATCAATGTTCTCTTCAATTCCTTTTCTCCATTATTTTTTCTTTATGGTCGGTGAATGCTCTTGCTTCTGTTGCTCAGTGTCTGCAGAATTTTTTTGGCTCCGTTCTTCAGCCTGTATGATCAGATCTGCATGAAGACTTCTATCTTCACCAGAATTATATTCAACATTCCTCATTTTCATAATAAATTCCTTGTCTCTTTATATATACATGATTTCACTGTTCAATCTCCTTGTCTTTCTTGTTCTTGACCTAGATTGCTTCTTGATCTGCAAATCTCACCATGCATTGCTTTAATCTTTAAAGCTTTGCTTTAGTTTTATTTTGTAGATTTCTCCTTGACAACTATGAATAAAAATAGCTTTAAATCTTCTTCTTACCCTTAGTTCAACTGGTTGATGAAAATAAAGCATTCAATCAGTTAACTCTAAATATAGCTATGTTAGCTAAGTAGTATTGTAATTTTCTAACTCCAGTTGATTTCGGTCATCAACTCTTAGTTTTCTCAGTAATACTTGTTTAGGTGCTACTGATCTCGGTTAATTCTGATCTCAGGTATCACTGTGTCTCTTAGGTAACACTGTCCATCAGTTTTTTTTGTCTGTTGGGCAACACTGTGAACTGCTCGAGGTTCACTATTCTTGTGTAACCCTGTCACTCGGTGTAATTTGTCTCTTTAGATCTTCAAGTGTTGTGAAAATATATGTATGAGAAATCATAACATATTAAGTTGACATCAATGACAATACAATACATTAATTGATTTAATGTCTTGCATTTACTTTCTGTAGCTCGGTGATCATCAACTTATCATCTTCAAACATTCAATCAATTATAGTTCATCAATCTCTCCCTTTGGCATTGATGGAAATATAATATCAACATAATATGAAATATGCCATAACGTACCAAACTTATTGTTCTATAACCAATTAAAATATCTGACTCTCGGTAAGCTCTTCTAGCTTAGATTTTATTCTTGCAGAGTGCTCTCTTCATTTCCTTCAATGGATAGGTGTAGAAATTTTGTCTTCTACTTCTGTCTCTCCCTTTGTTTTAGAATCTCTTCTCCCTTTTCTAGATAGATATGTAGTGTTAACTTTTCTCCAATTCTCTCCCTTAGATGGATGGTTGTTTCTTTGAATTTTTCTTGGATCCTTCTCTCCCTTTGTAGAAACTTCATTCTTTGGTCTTTTCTCTCCCTTTGATTGATATTCTTTTCCCTGATAGATATTTCAATTCTTCTATAGTAGCCAACAATATCTTTGTGTGCAGTTCAGATATGTACCTTCTTGTACTGATGTGTCATTGCAGTTCATATCTTTGCTTGCATCAACATGATTGATCTTTTGATAATGAGTAGGCTGATGCAACCTCCTAGTCAGCTTAGTGACCATTAGACAAGGGTCCAACCCCTAGTCTCTTCCTCAGGTACTCAAATGTATCTTTTGGAAATGACTTTGTGAATATGTCTGCTAATTGTTGTTTGGATTTTACATATTCTAGTATCACTTCTTTCTCTTGTACTTGTTCCCTCAAGTAATGATACTTAATAGAAATGTGCTTTGTTTTAGTATGCATCACAGGGTTCTTTGAAATTTTGATAGCACTTGTATTATCACAATAAATAATATATGGTTCAATAATTTCCATATTCATATCTTTCAACAATTGTTTGATCCATCCAATGTTAGAGAATTTTGCAGCAACAACCACATATTATGCTTCTACAGTTGATTGAGATATGCATCCTTACTTTTTACTTACCCATGTGACAATTCTGTCACCCATAAAGAATGCTCCTCCTGTTGTGCTCTTTCTATCATCTATGTTTCTAACCCAATCAACATCAGTATAAACTTGCAGCTCAAATTTGCCTTCTTTATTATACCACAAACCATAGTGTTCGGTATTCTTTAGACATCTTAGAATTATTTTAAGATCAGTAATGTGTGATTCCTTGGTATTAGCAGAGAATCTTGCAACTATACCAACTACATGTGCTATATCTAGTATAGTGTGTATAACATACATTAGTTTTTAATCATAGATCTGTATAAGGTCTGATTTACCTCGGTTGTCTTGTCTTCCTTTGTCAATTTGTATGCAATTACCATAGGTGTTCCAACTGGTTTGGAGACCTCCATTTTGAATATCTTTAGAACTTTGATGTATTTGGATTGTGTGATGTAGATGCCTTCATCCTGTAGTAGAATCTGTAGACCAAGAAAAATTTGATCTCTACAAACATTGACATCTGAAATTCTTTTCTCATTTCATCAACAAATGACTTGCATAACATATCATTACCTCCAATTATGATATCATCAACAAATATCTCAATAATGAAAAACTTATCATCAGTATCTCCTTTCAAATACAAATTACTATTATCACTTGTTCTTAAAATCTAATACTAATGAGATAAGAGTGAAGTCTTTCATACCATGCTCTCCATGCTTGTTTCAATCCATAAAAAGCTTTGTGTAGTCTACAAACCATGTTCCTCTTGTTAGGATCAATAAACCCTTCAGGTTGTTCAATGTATACCTCTTCTTCTAGTATTCCATTCATAAATGTAGATTTAACATCCATTTGGTATAATTTGAATCCTTTGAAAGCAACATAAGCAAGTAGAATTCTTACTCCTTCTATTCTAGCAATGGGTGCAAAGGTTTCTCCATAGTCAATACCTTCTTCTTGTGCATACCCTTTGCATACCGGTCTTTCTTTGTTCCTTGTGACTTCTCCATTCTCATTCAGTTTGTTTCTGAATATCCATTTGGTACCAATGAAATTTTTGTCACTTGGTCTAGGTACTAATGTCCATATTTTATTATTCTCAATCTATTCAATCTCTTCATTCATAACACTAACCCATTCTTGATTCTCAAGTGCAGTATTAACATATTTAGGCTCAAAATCACAAATCAAACATCTAGTGTTCAATGACTTACTTCTTGTTCTCATTACAACTCTTTTGTCTGCAATGATCTAGTATTGTAGATAGTTTCTTATGACATACTTAGAAAGTACAGGTTTAGATCTTTGTTCATCATTCTAATCATCATCTTGACCTTCATCTTGATCTTCATCATCGCTCGGTTCAACATTGTGAGCATTTTCTTGATTCTCGGTGTGTGCAACCTATTGCTTGGTTGCATTGTTATGTCGCTCAGTAGCGTTACACTGTTGCTTGGGCAGAGTGTAAAGTTCTTCACTATAGACAAATCTGTTGTAATCTTTTTATTCCTTTCTTCTTTCCTCATCATTTTTCTCACCAAATTCATCCACTTTAACATTTGCATTTTCAATGATTTTGTTAGAAGATTTGTTTAGACATTTATAAACTTTTCTTTTGGTAGAATATCATAGAAATATTACTTCATCACTTTTGGAGTCAAGTTTCCCATTTATATCATCTTTCAATATATAACATTGACTTCCAAAAATTCTAAAGTAACTTACATTTGGTGTGTATCCATACCATAGCTCATAAGGTGTCTTTCTTCAATTGAACTCAATTTAATGTATAGACAGAAGTACTTACAACTTATCTCTAGAATTTTTGTGTGATGCCTTTTTCAATCATCAGTGTTCTCGCACAATCAACAATTAATCTATTCCTCCTTTCAGCAATCCCATTTTACCGTGGTGTGCTTAGTGTAGAAGCTTGTCTTGTAATCCCATCCTGATTACAAAAGTTAGTGAATTCACCAGAAATAAATTCTCCTCCTCTATCCGATATTAAACATTTCATTTCTTTTCCACTTTTTTTTTTCAACTATAGATTTATACCATTTGAACATCTTAAATGCTTCAGACTTCTCTTTTAAGAACATGACAGTCATCATCCTAGAATAGTCATCAAAAAATAGAATGAAGTATCTATCACCATAATAGATTCTTGTTCTCATTGGTCCACATAAGTCAGTATGGACTAACTCTAGAATAGCATTAGATGTGTGGGTCTTTCTCTTGAAACTAGACTTTGTCATTTTTCCTTTTTGACAATTTTTGCACATGAAATGGTCAGGTTTTGACATAATCGATAAGCCTCTTACTTTTCTTTTCTTTCTTATCCTAACCATGTTGTCAAAATTCACATGACATAACCTTTTATGCCACAACCAAATGTCTTCATTTCTAGCCAATAAACAAGTGGTATTAATATAATCAAGATAGAATAGGTTACCTTTTATTTGTTCATCAGTATCGATCAACCTTCCTATTCCATTATAGATCTTTTCCTTTTTGTTCTCAAATGAAACTCGGTGTCTTGTGTTATTTAGCTGTGAAACACTCAATAGGTTACAGTTAAGTCCTTTCACCCAATATGCATTTTCACATCTGATCAGATTATTCAACATGATGGTTCCTTTTCCTTGAACTAGACAAGGTGAGTCATTACCCATCCTAACTGATCCACCATTATAATATTCAAAAGTTTCAAACTTTCCCTTATCTCCAGTCATGTGGTGATTACAACCACTATCAATAATCCAGTCATCATTTTTTCTAACCTTAGATATGAGTGAAATTTCAACATACCTTTCTTCTTCATCTGAATCATCCTTCATAGAAATAAATAATACCTCAACATCTTCATTAGACTCGGTGTTAGTATTTTCAGCTTTGTTCTCAACCAGGTAACAAGTCTTCTTGCCTTTGTCCTTGTAGTCTCAGTTATCTCTTCTGTCAGAGTGCCGATTGCTTCTGTAGTCTCGGTCATCACTTTTGTCAAACTTCTTTTCATAAGATCTGTCATTGTCTCTTTCATCTTTTCTCTTGTTAGGTCATCTAGCAGTAAAGTGCCTAATTTCTTTGCAATTAAAATAGACCAATGGTAACTTACCTTCATATCTTTCTTTACCTCTTTGCAATCTTCTAGCCATTAGTGCTTCAATTTCATCAAGTTCTTGTTCATCACTATCACTTTCACTATCATTTGTCATAGCATTTTTATAAATTGATTTACTTATTTTTAGAGAAGATTTGAATGCAAACTCAATAGTTGGTAAGACACTATTGTCAAAGGTATTCATCTCAAATGAAATAAGTCTACCAATCAAACTATCTAGAGTAACATTGTTATTTTCTATTGCTCTCATTTCTTGAATTGCAGATACTCTAATTGCATAAATAGGTAGTAAGGTTCTCAGAATTTTACTTACCACTTTTTCTTCCTTAAGTACACCTCCTACTCCTTAGATATCATTAACAACCTCTCTGATTCTGCTACTATTCTGAGTGATTTTTTCTCCTTCTTTCATTCTTAGGCCATCAAACTTTCCTCTTAGGCTTTCAAATTTAGCTCTCAGCACATTGGTGTCTCCTCCATGTACTAGCTTATGTTTTTCCCACATTTGCTTTGTAGTTCTGCATGATTTTAAATATTCAAATTCAACATCGGATAGTGAAGAAACAAGTTCTATCATCATAGAGTTGCGGTCATGTTTATCTCTCAATTGATCAATAGTTAGAGGTCTTGTCGATGCAACATATTCAGTATCCAAGTATTGTGTGACATCATTTCCAATACCTGATAGATGGAGTCTTATCCTAATTTTCCATTATGCAAAGTTGTCCTTGTTCAACTTAGGCACATCTCTTTTACTCATCTTGTAATATTTAGCTTGAGTATTTAAACTCTCTTCCAAGGACACTAGCTTTGATACTAATTGTTAGAAAAATGAGAGGGGGGGGGGAGGGAGGGGGTGAATCAGTGACCTCAAAAATAATTCCAATAATCCCAACCAAAAATTATATAAAAAAGATAATACCTTCAGTTATCTTTCAGTCCTACAAGATTTATGCCTTTACATATTCTTTAACAAATATATACTGCTTGATGAATATATTGTTTATCTTTTTCTGGCTTTTACCGAATAGCAACAATTAAACTTAGTGTTTACTAACCAATCCTATTTTAGTAATGTGTAAAGAAAAACATAAAAGCAATGAACCATATAAATATTTGACACATGGATTTTTAACATGGAAACCTTGTTAAGGGAAAAACCACTTGGGACTGGTAACCCAAAATTTTCACTCTTCTGAAGTGAGCTCGGTGAAGAGCCAACCCTGTTAAAGGTTACAGACACACTGTTAAGTGTGATCTTGTTATAGGATTTAAAACTAATAGTTTATCATTTGACCTAGAATTTACTATGCTATCAACATGAAATTTTTTTGATACTCTTGAGTATCTCAATACAATACGGATGGTTAAATCCCACTCGGTTAAGAGATTTTATGAATCAATGGTTAAACTGAAAAATAAATGATGTGTTCAACAATACAACTTAAACTTGGATATTTTTAGATCTATTGTTAGTCCATAATACATCTCTAATCAATGTTCTCTTCAATTCCTTTTCTCCCTTTCTTTGTTATTTCTGCTCAGTGAATGCTCTTGCTTCTCTTGCCCGGTGTCTGTAGAATTTCTTTGGCTCTATTCTTCAGCCTGTATGATCAGATCTGTATGAAGAATTCTATCTTCACCAAAATTATATTTAGCATTATTCATTTTCATAATGAATTCCTTGTCTCTTTATATAGAAATGATTTTACCGTTCAATCTCCTTGTCTTTCTTGTTCTTGAACTAGATTGCTTCTTGATCCACAAATCTCGCCATGCATTGCTTTAATATTTAAAGATTTGATTTAGTTTTATTTCATAGATTTATCCTTGACAACTATGAATAAAAGTAGCTTTAAATATTATTCTTATCCTTAGTTCAATTGGTCGATGAAAATAAAGCAATCAATCAGTTAACTCTAAATATAGTTATGCCAGCTAAGTAGTTTTTTTCATTTTCTAACTTTTGTTGATTTCAGTCATCAAATCTTAGTTTGCTCGATAATACTTGCTCTGGTGCTACTGATATCATTACTTATGATCTTGGGTATCACTGTGTCTCTCGGGTAACATTGTCTATCAGTGTTGTTTATCTGTCGGGAAACACTATGAACTACTTGGGGTTTACTGTTCTTGGATAACCCTGTCATTTGGTGTATACCTTTACCGTGAAAAAAATATTTGTCTCTTTAGATCTTTAAGTGTTGTGACAATATGTGTATGAGCAATAGTAACATATTAAGTTGACATCAATGACAATACAATATATTAACTGATTTAATGTCTTGCATTTACTTTCTGCAGCTCGGTGATCATCAACTTATCATCTTCAAACATTCAATCAGTTATAGTTCATCAACATGGTCTCATATTATAATATTTTTTAAAATATCACCATCATATAATTTCTGAAATTCAACTATCACAAGCATCCTAAAGTATTTTCATAATCAAGACAACACATAATTTTAAATTGACATCATTTTCACTTTGAATCACATTTCATGAATCCATACCAAATCAAAATGTAATATGCATAATTCAATTTTCCCTCTATATCATATCATCAAGATCATTCAATCAAAAAAAAGTATATCTTATCATCATCAACATAATATAAAAATCATCACATAAGGTTTATGATAAGAAGTCACTATCTAAATGAATCTAATATATCAAAATAGTGTATCATCATGATAATGAAAATATGAAAATGTCAGCTATGCTATGAAGGATCAGGGTGAGGCCTCACATCCTCCCCCTAGGCATGAACTTCCTCCTAGAGCTCATAAAAAATATGGGGGTACTCAAGCCTCATTTGTGCTGCATCCTCCCATGATGTTGTGACCTCATCATAACAATCCCACTAGTCTCTAACCTAGTCCAGCTCTCTGCCTTGAAGGGCCAATGTCCGTCAAGCCAATATGCAGATTGGCTCCAAAGACAACTGTTTATCTGAATCCACCTGGAAGGAATCCCAATCTATAATATGAGACTCATCATAAATATATCTCCTCAATACTTAAACTGTTAGTAATAACTGAGAGAGGGGGGGGTTGAATCAATGGCTTCAATTTTTATCCTTCAAACTTAACCACCAATCTATAAACCTCAGATTATTATGTCCCTATAGGATGCATGCCATGAAATACTAATAATGATTAACTATCTATCATTTTTTTCTGTCAATCCTTATTCTTTCTTGATTACCAATAAGTAGTATAACTATTTACCGAAACTCAGTAAATAAGCAGAGTATACCGATCAATCTAGAGTTAGCTATGTAAGATACAAAATAGTAAAGAAATGAATCATACACACATAACACATGAATTTTTAACGTGGAAACCCTATTAAGGGAAAAAACCACTGGGACCGATACCCCAAATTTTCACTATTTTTAAGTGAGCCCTCTTAGGAGCCAGCCCTCTTAGGAGCCAACCCTGTTAAAGGTTATAAACACACTATTAAGTGCGACCTTGTTAGAGGATTTTATACATAGAGGTTGTCACTTAGTATCGATCATCTATTGGTACCATCCTTGAATCAGCCTCCTTCTTAGACTATCAATAGGTATCAGGCAAATCTAATGCTACTTTCATGAATCAACCTTTTTGGCACTCCTTGGGATGTACTTCAATATATAGAAGACTGTTAATTCCTTCTCGGTTAAGAGACATGATGCTTCAATGGTTAAACTGAAACACTATGACCTATTAATATTGCAATTTTGAATTGCATATTTTCAGATCTATTTAAGTAAATTACCTCTCTGATCAATGTATCAATTCAATCCTTTCTGCTCCATACTTTCTGCTTTGTGATGCTGTGCTTTAGTGTTCGTCGGTGTCTGCAGAATTCCCTAGCTCTTCCTTTTGATTGTTTGATCAGGAATGCATGAAGTTGTTCTTCATTAGTTTCTCTTCAACATCCTCTTTCTATTCACTCCCCTTAATCCCATTCATAAATGAATTAAGCTTGTATCTTATATAGACATGATATTCACTGTTTCTTGATTCTTGATTCTTGGCGTGAAAAATAGTCCAGCCAATTAAATTTAAAGCATAACTCCTAATTTGTCTCGTAGATATCTTCTTTCCAACTATACAAATCATCTTTAAATCAATCACTTATCTCTATTCAAATAAAACAAAGTAGACAACCAGTTAAGTCTATCTTTAGCTCTGCCAGCTAGATATTTTGTTGTAATCTAAACTTTCTATTCCGTCGGTCACCACTACAGTTAGTTGTCGATGACAACTGACAGTTCCATCCGAGAGAATCTAGTTAGCTTCATGATCTCCATCTGTTGGGTAACCTTCTGACTTTTCTCATCGGGCATCATTGTGGCTTTTCTTCATTGGGAAACACTATGCTTCTGATTGTCAGGTATCACTATGACTGTTCTTCTTTGCTCTAACCGTCAGTGTGCACTCTATCGTTGTTGTTTGTCACTAAGTGAATACTTGACTTTTATGCATTTATGAAAGCATAAACTTTGTTCCATTGATTCTCTGAAGTCTTTTGCATTATGTACATGACCGTATAGATGATATCAAGTTGACATCAATGACAATACAATACATTAACTGATTTATTGCCTTGCATTAACTTCAACTTAACATTGTCAAACATTCAATCAGTTACCTATCATCAATCTCTCCCTTTGGCATTGATGAAAACATACTATATTACCATACTATACTATTTCTAGTACAATATGAAATACAATAGTTGAGATTCATCAAACTACCAATATTTTTGTTTTGATAACTGATAAATGTCTGACCATCGGTAAGCTCTGTTTTAGCTTAGATTTGATTTTTGCAGCTCTCTGTATTGTTATGTGTTGAGTTCCCTCCCTGTGTCAATTTCTCTCCCTTGAGTGTTCTTTCTCTTTTGATGTCTTTTCCTCTTTTCATAAACTCTCCCTTTATATAATATTTCCATACAATTTCTCTCTTTCCATACAATTTCTCACCCTAAGGATATAATCTCTCCCCGTTGGAATTTATGTGATAATGGATAATCTCTTTCCCTTTCTAGAAAGATTTGATAATATGGATAATTTATCTCCCTTTGACAATAATTCCAAACAAATATTTTACAAATATTTGACATTCATGTCAAACAACCTTTTTTCTCCATCCATAATATATTCCTTGAATTTCCCTTATCCATCAGCAATATGTCAATATGCTCTAGTGCTTGGTGCTCATATATACCTGTCTGTATATAGATGTAGCTTTGAAGTTCATCTCTTTGCTTGCATCAACATTACTAATATTCTGATTATATGTAGGCTGATGCAACCTTCATTCATTTTACTGATTGGTAGATAAGAGTTTGACCCCTAGTCTCTTTCTCAAGTACTCGAATGTATCCTTGGTTAGTGTCTTGGTGAAGATATTGGCCAATTGTTCTTTTGATTTCACATACTCAAGTATCACTTCCTTTGCTTGAACTTGTTCTCTTAAATAATGATACTTGATGGCAATGTGTTTAGTCTTGGAATGCATGACTGTATTTTTGGAAATGTTTATTACACTAGTGTTATCACAATAGATAATCACTGGTTCTAAGATCTTCATATGCATACTTTCCAGTAACTGTTTGATCCATGCAATATTTGAGCAATTTGCGACAACAACAACATACTCTGCTTCTGCAGTAGACTGAGAGATGCATCCTTGCTTCTTGCTAATCCATGTGACAAGTCTGTCACCCATAAAGAATGCTCCTCCAGTTGTTCTCTTCCGGTCATCAAGATTTCCAGCCCAATCAGCGTCGGTAAACACCTTAAGTTCAAATTTTCCTTCTCTTATATACCATAAGCCATATTCCTCAATATTCTTTAAATATCTTAAAATCCTTTTCACAGTAGTCATATGTGATTCCCTGGGGTTAGAAAAAAATCTAGCAACTATTCCTACTGCATGTGCAATATCTGGTCTAGTGTGTACAACATACATGAGTTTTCCAATCATTGATCTGTACAAAGTCTGATTTACCTCTATTGTCTTGTCCTCCTTTTTCAACTTACATCTAGTAACCATCAGTGTTCTGACTAGTTTGGAATCTTCCATCTTGAATATTTTCAAGACCTCTTTAATGTATTTTGAATGTGAAATGAAAATACCTTCACTTTGTTGAATGATCTATAGACCAAGAAAGAAGTTGATCTCTCCAAACATAGTCATCTCAAACTCTTTGCTCATCTCATTAGCAAATGATTTGCATACAATATCATTGCCTCCAAATATGATGTAATCAACAAGTATTTTAGCAATCAAAGTGTTAGCATCAGTATCTTCCTTTAAATAAAGATTACTATTTTCACTAGTCCTTACAAATCCAATACTTATAAGATAGGAATGAAGTCATTCATACCAGGCTCTAGGAGCTTATTTTAATCCATACAAGGCTTTGTGAAGTCCACATACCATGTTTCTCTTGTCTGAATCTAGAAACCCTTCTGGTTGCTCAATGTATACCTCTTCTTCAAGAATTCCATTTAGGAATGCTGACTTGACATCCATCTAGTATACCTTGAATCCTTTGAATGTAGTATAAGCAAGTAGTATTATTACACCTTCTAGCCTAGAAATGGTTGCAAAGGTTTCTCCATAGTCAATACCTTCCTCTTGCGCATACCCCTTGCATACTAGTCTTTTTTTGTTTCTTGTGATTTCTCCATTCTCATTCAGCTTATTCCTTGATGGCATATAACTGAATTAATATTTGATAATGTTAAGTTGAAGATAATGCAAGGCAGTAAATGAATTAATGGTTTGTATTGTCATTGATGTCAACTTGATATCATCTATACAGTCATGTACATAATGCCAAAGAATTCATAGAATCAATGGAACAAAGGTTATGCTTTCAGCACTGCATAAAAGTCAGTATTCACTAAGTAACATACAACACCGACATGGTGCACACCATCGGTAAAGCCAAAGAAGAAAAGTCACAGTGATACCCGATGAGCTAAAGACAGTGTTGCCTGATGAAGCAAACCACAGGTTGCCTGATGAGCTAAAAACAGAGTTACCCAATGAGTAAAAATCCAACAATGCCCGACGGATGGAGATCCCAAAGCTAACTAGAGTCACACCGATGGAATTGGCAGTTGTAACTAGAGACTAATTGAAGAGTTGACCGACGAAATAGAGAGTTTAGAAAATGACAAAATATCTAGTTGGCAAGAGCTAAAGATAGACTTAACTAGTTGTTTTCATTATTTTATTTGACTAGAGTTAAGTGATTGATTTAAAGATAATTTGTATAGTTGGCAAGAAGATAACTACGAGATAAATTAGGAGTTATGCTTTAAATTAGATTGGCTGGATTGTTTTTCATGCCAAGAATCAAGAATCAAGAATTAAGGAATATCATGTCTATATAAGAGACAATCATTATTCATTTCAAATATACATGGAAGGGGAGTGGATCGAAAGAGGATGCTGAAGAAAAACTGATGAAGGATAACTTCATACAGTCCTGATCAATCAAGCTAAGGGAGAGCTAAAGAATTCTGTAGACACTAACAAACAGTGAGCACAACATCACAGAGCAGAAAGTGTGGAGCACAAAGAATTGAATTGATATATTGATCAGAGAGGTAATGTACTCAAATAGATCTAAAAATCTGTAATTCAAGTTGCATTAGAAATAGGTCATTTTGTTTCAATTTAACCAATGAAGCATTAAGTCTCTAAATAGAGCAGGACTTAACAATCTTCTATATATTGAGGTACATCCCAAGGAGTGCCAAAAAGGTTGATTCATGAAAGTAGCACTAGATTTGCCTAAGCCTATTGACAGTCTAAGAAAGAGGCTGATTCAAGGATGGTAGAAAACTAAGTTGCCCGATACTAAGTGACAACCTATATGTATAAAATCCTCTAACAAGGTCACACCTAATAGTGTGTTTTTAACCTTTAACAGGGTTGGCTCTTAACTAGGCTCACTTCAGAAGAGTGAAAATTTGGGGTACCGGTCCTAGTGGTTTTTTCCCTCAACAAGGTTTCCATGTTAAAATCCAAGTGTTATGTGTGTATAGTTTATTACTTTACTATTTTACATTTCACATATGCATTTATGGATATATCGGTATACTCTACTTATTTATTATTTTTCGATAAATAGTTATACTGCATATCGGTAATCAAAGAGAATAAGGACAGACAAGGAAACCTGACATACATTTAATCATTATAAGTATTTCATGGCATACATCTTGTAGGGACTTAATAATCTGAGGTTTATTTGATTGGTGGTTAGTGATTAAAGGATAAAAATTTGAGGCCACTGATTCACCCCCCCTCTCAGTTATTACTAAAAATTGGTATCAGAGCTTGTGTGATTAGAAGGAAGGTTTCAAGACCTAAGTCAAAGAGCACAAGATGAACAGACGAGATGTGCCCAAGTTGAACAAAGATAATTTTGCTTCATGGAAAAGCAGAATAAGAATCCACCTATCAGGTATTGGTAATGATGTTACTCAATTCCTTGAAACTGAATATGTGTTGCCCACAGGAGCACCAAAAGTTGAACAAATGAGAGAGAAGCATGAACACAACGACATGATGATAGAGCTTGCTTCTTCACTATCCGATGCTGAATTTGAAGATGTCAAAGAATGCAAATCCGCAAAGCTGAAGTGGGAAAAATTGAAGCTTGTACATGGTGGTGACAAAAATGTTTTAGCCAAGGCAGAAAGCCTTAGAGAAAAGTTTTATGATCTCAAAATGAAAGAAGGAGAAAACATCACTCAGTACAACACAATAATTAAAGAGGTAGTCAATGCTATCCAAGGAGTTGGAGGTGTACTAGAAGAAGATATAGTGGTAAGTAAAATTATAAGAATCTTACTGCCTACCTATGCTATTAGAGTATCTTCCATTCAAGAAATGAGAGTAGTAACAAATAGAAATGTTACTCTAGACAGTTTAATTGGAAGACTGGTTTCATTTGAAATGAATAACTTTGATAATAATGTCTTACCAAACATAGAGTCTGCATTCAAAACTTCTATGAGAATAAGTAAATCAAGTCACAGAGACACTATAAGAAGAGATAGTGATAGTGAAAATGAGGAAGATGACCTTGATGAAATTGAAGCACTTATGGCCAAAAGAATGCTGAGAGGCAAACCTAAATATAAAGGTAAATTGCCACTTGTTTGTTTTAATTGCAAAGAGATTAGACACTTTGCTGCAAGATGCACTAACAAAAGAAAAGATGACAGAAGTAATGACATATCTTTTGAGAAAAGGTCTGATAGAGGTGATTATAGAAGCTACCAACAATCAGAAAGAAGAGATACCTGAGACTAAAAGGACAAAGGAAAGAAGGTCAGCTACCTAGCAAAATGTAAGGATGATGATATTGACACTGAAGCTGATGAAGATATTGAGATGGTGTTTGTGGTTGTAAAGGATGATTTAGATGATGATGAAGAAAGGTATGTAGAAATATATCTCATATCTAAAATTAGTAAAAATGATGTTTGGATCATAGATAGTGGCTGCACTCATTATATGATTGGTGATAAGCAAAATTTTGAGACTTTTGAATACTACAAAGGTGGATCAGTAAGAATGGAAAATGACACACCTTGTCTAGTTGAAGGTAGAGGAACAATAATGTTGAATAAACAAATAAAGTGTGAAAATGATTATTGGGTAAATGGATTGAATTATAATATGTTGAGTGTTTCTTAGTTGAATAATTTAGGTCACAAAGCAGCATTTGAAAATAAGAAGGTAAAAATTTTCAACAAATCTGGAAATCTGATTGGTACTGGTGAGCAGACAAAAGGTAACTTATTCTATCTGAATGATACTGACTCCACTTGTTTGATTACTACGAATGAGGACATATGGTTGTGGAAAAAAATATTGTGTCATGTGAATCTTGACAACATGATTAAAATTAGCAAAAAGAGAAATGTCAGAGGCTTACCGACAATGACCAAGCCCGACAACATCATGTGTAAAAACTGTCAAAAAGGTAAAATAACAAAGTCTAGTTTCAAAAGCAGAATTCATACATCTGATGCAATTCTAGAATTAGTCCATACCAATTTATGTGGACCTATGAGGACAAAGAGTTATTATGGAGATAGATATTTTATTCTCTTTGTTGATGATTACTCTAGAATGATGACAGCCATATTTCTAAAAGATAAATCTGAAGCATTCAAGATGTTTAAATGGTATAAGGCTTTGGTAGAGAAACAAAGTGGTAAGGATATACAATTTTTGAGATCAGATAGAGGAGGTGAGTTTATATCAGATGAATTCACTAACTTTTGTAATGAGCATGGTATAAAAAGATAGGTTTCTGCACTAAGAACACCACAGCAAAATGGGATTGCTGAAAGAAGGAACAAATCAATAGTTGACTGTGTTAGAACATTGATGATAGAAAAAGGAATTACCCAAATATTCTAGAGAGAAGTTGTCAGCACTGCTGTTTACACACTAAACAGAGTACAATTGAAGAAAGACACCAAGAAGACACCTTATGAGCTATGGTATGGATACACACCAAATGTGAGTTATTTCAAAATTTTTGGCAGTTAATGTTATATCTTAAAAGATGATAGAAATGGAAAAATTGACTCCAAGAGTGATGAAGGAATTTTTCTAGGGTATTCTACCAAGAGAGAGGCATACAAATGTCTAAACAAAGCCTCTAACAAAATTATTGAAAGTGCAAATGTAAAGATAGATGAATTTGCAGAGAAGAATGAACAAGAAAGCACTAAAGAACCAGAGGACTACAATAAGTTCACTTACAATGAGGAACCTGACACTCTACCCTACCAACAATGTAGAGCACCTAAGTTGCAAATCACTGCTCCAGAGCATCGGGCTACAAATTGGTCAGTATAATGATAAAGAAAATATGCAAGGTGATGAAGAACAAAATGAAGATCAAAATAATGATCAAGATAATAAATAAAGGACTGTACCTATACTTGCAAGATATGTAAGGAAGAACCATCCAGAGGTCCAAATCATAGGAGATAAGAAAGTTGGTACAAGAATAAGAAGTAAGTCTTTAAACTCAAGTTGCTTAATTTGTGAGTTTGAGCCAAAATATGTCAATGTTGCACTAGATAATGAGGAATGGATAAGTGCTATGAATGATGAGATTGAGAAGAACAAAATATGGTCACTTGTGCCAAGACCAGATGACAAGAATGTCATTGGTACAAAATGGATATTCAGGAATAAGATGAATGAGAATGGAGAAGTCACAAGGAACAAAGAAAGACTAGTATGCAAAGGGTATGCACAAGAGGAAGGTATAGAATATGGTGAGACCTTTGCACCTATTGTTAGGCTAGAAAGAGTGAGAATACTACTTGCTTATGCTGCATACAAAGGATTCAAAGTATATCAAATGGATGTCAAGTCAACATTCCTAAATGGAATACTTGAAGAAGAGGTATACATTGAGCAACCA
>MU227639.1:908872-920565 GCA_018584345.1 Thuja plicata
AGTGTCCAATCTCTTTACAATTAAAGAATACAAGTGGTAACTTGCCTTTGTATTTACCTTTTCCTCTCTGCATTCTTCTAGCCATAAGTGCTTCTATTTCATCTAGATCTTCTTCTTCACTTTCACTATCTCTTCTAGATGTGTGTCTATGACTTGATTTTCTTATTCTCATAGAAGACTTAAATGCAAACTCTAAGTTTGGTAAGAAACTATTATCAAAGTTATTCATCTCAAATGAAATTAGTCAACCAATTAAACTATCAAGAGTAACTATATTGTTTTCTACTGCTCTCATTTCTTGAATGGCAGAAACTCTAATAGCATATACAGGTAGTAAGGTTCTTAAGATTTTACTTACCACTGTCTCCTCTTCAAGTGTACCTCCAACTCCTCATATAGCATTGACTACTTATTTTATTCTTGTGCTATACTATTTGATGTTTTCTCCTTATTTCATTCTGAGATCATCAAATTTTCCTCTAAGGCTTTCTGCCTTGGCTCTCAGAATATTTGTATCACCTCCATGTACAAGCTTTAGTTTGTCCCACATCTTCTTTGTAGTTTTGCAATCCTTGACATCTTCAAATTCAACATCAGAGAGTGAGGAAGAAAGCTCTATGAGCATGCAATTGTGTTCATGCTTCTCTCTCAATTGATCTACTATTAATGATCCTATGGGAAACACATATTCAGTATCTAGGAATTGAGTAACATCATTACCAATACCTGATAAGTGGAGTCTTATCCTGCTTTGCCATGAAACAAAGTTTTGTTTGTTCAAATTGGGCACATCTCATATGTTCATCTTGTGATCTTAACTTAGGTCTTTGAAACCTTCCTTTCTAAGAACACAAGCTTCGATACCAATTGTTAGTAATAACTGAGTGGGGGGGGGGGGNGGGTGAATCAGTAGCTTCAATTTTTATCCTTCAAACTTAACCACCAATCTATAAACCTTAGATTATTATGTCCCTACAAGATGCATGCCATGAAATACTAATAATGATTAAATTTCTATTAGTTTGCTCTGTCAATCCTTATTGTTTTTTGATCATCGATAAGCAGTATAACTATTTACCAAAACTCAGTAAATAAGTAGAGTATACTGATCAATTGAGAGTTAGCTATGTAAGATACAAAATAGTAAAGAAATGAATCATACACATATAACACATGAATTTTTAACATGGAAACCTTTTTAAGGGAAAAAACCACTGGGACCGGTACCCCAAATTTTCAGTCTTCTAAAGTGAGCCTTGTTAGGAGCCAACCCTGTTAAAGGTTACAAACACACTGTTAAGTGCGACCTTGTTAGAGGATTTTATACATAGAGGTTGTCACTTAGTATCAAGCATCTATTTCTACCATCTTTGAATCATCCTCCTTAGACTTTCAATAGGTATCGGGAAAATCCAATGCTACTTTCATGAATCAACCTTTTTGGCACTCCTTGGGATGTACCTCAATATATAGAAGACTATTAAGTCCTGCTTGGTTAAGAGAATTGATGCTTCAATGGTTAAACTGAAACACTATGACCTATTCATATTGGAACTTTGAATTGTAGATTTTTAGATCTATTTAAGTACATTACCTCTCTGATCAATGTATCAATTCAATAATTTGTGCTCCATAATTTCTGCTTTGTGATGCTGTGCTTCACTATTCATCGGTGTCTGCATAATTCCTTAGCTCTTCCTTCAACTTGTTTGATCAGGACTGCATGAAGTTGTTCTTCATCAATTTCTCTTCAACATCCTCTTTCTATTCACTCCCCTTAATCCTGTTCGTAAATTAATTAAGCTTGTCTCTTATATAGACATGATATTCACTATTTCTTGATTATTGATTCTTGATTCTTGGCGTGAAAATAAATCTTGCCAATTAGATTGAAAGCATAACTCCTGATTTTTCTCATAGATATCTTCTTGCCAATTGTACAAATCAGCTTTAAATCAATCACTTATCTTTAGTCAAATAAAACAAAGTAGACAACTAGTGAAGTCTATCTTTAGCTCTCCCAGCTAGATATTATGTCATTTTCTAAACTTTCTATTTCGTCGGTCACCACTACAGTTAGTTGTTGGTGACAACTGATAGTTCTATTGGTGAGACTCCAGTTAGCTTCGTGATCTCTGTCCATTGGGAAACCTTCTGACTTTGCTCATCGGGCATCACTGTGGCTTTGCTTCATCGAGCAACACTATGCTTCTGATCATTGGGTATCACTGTGACTATTCTTCTTTGCTCTGACTGTTGGTGTGCACTCTGTCAGTGTTGTTTGTTACTAGGTGAATACTTGAATTTTATGTATTGCTAAAAGCATAACCTTTGTTACATTGATTCTCTGAAGTCTTTAGCATTATGTACATGACCCTACAGATGATATCAAGTTGACATTAATGACAATATAATACATTAACTAATTTAATGCCTTGCATTATCTTCAACTTAACATTGTCAAACATTCAATTAGTTACATGTCATCATAAACATGTAATAGATTGTGGATGTGTGACATGCTAAGTGGAAAAGATAGACAATATGAAACTAGACGTATCCTCTCTAAGATCTCGAATGCTATGACAAAATGATGTGCAAGCTTAGAGCCCTTTCATGAACATATTGGAATCTAGTGCAAACACACTCTCAAGAATACTCTATGTCCAATCCTATAGTCTTTATCAATCCTCTTTGCATCTACATATTTATTATTCGTATCCTGTGATGATAATATTTTGTCATTAATATACAAAGGAAGTTTTTGAACTGTCGATAACATGATCAACAAAAGACAGGTTTATAGGGCAACCTGACACAACAGTTCACAAAGGTCACCAAAAATGTTAAGTGCAAGAGAACACCGAAACTAGTCTTCACTGACAGACAAGTTCACAGAGGAACCCGATAGAAATGTTCACAGTGAACACCAACAGTCAGTCTACAAAGAAAACCAAGAAGCAGAATATCTACATAGACATCATCGATGAAAGACTATAGAGAAACCTGAGCACCAGTCTACCAAGAGACAACTTTAATTTTCAGAAATGTGGATCTGAGTTACACGTCAGATAAAACAATTGAGTTTTATATTTAGCTTTAAATTTTATCTTTAAAACCATTTCTTGAGGGACAATTAAAGCATATGTAATTGTTTTAATCAGTCTAACTGATTGTAAACATGCAAACTAGGAGATCAAGGTCAAGTTGTAAACCTTTGATCATAGAGTTATCATTGTATAGTGTGAAACCTATTTCGGTCAATTCATTGTATAAATAGATGTGTAATCAATCAGAACAAGATGATGTGATGATGATTGTAGCTGAAGAGCACATCTAAGGATTAGACAAATTTTTTTATGCAAAAGGACAACAAAAGATGAAATCAGTTTTGAAGAACAAGATTCAAGGATACCGAGCATAAAAGAGGTATTAATCAATCACTATAGGTGATATATAATATTGTGAACTTAAAGGATATGTACTCAACACATTTAAGATTGCATATAATTAGGTCAATAAGTATTTTTGACTATATTCTAACAAGTGTAGAAAATAGAAGAAATCCTTTAAGAAGGTGGATTTAACAATCCTTATGCAAATCTCTTAACTGAGTGCACACTAAACAATGTTTCTAAATGTCTTAACCAATTAGACCTAACCATTCTAAAATGTTACTCCTAACAGGGTAAGATCATCAGAAGTGATCAAACTTGTAGCCTTAACTGACACCTTCCATTCTGCAGATAGTGAAGCTTTGTGGGTTTCATCCCCACCACATTTTTTACCTTCTAAAAGGGTTTTTCTGCATTACCAATTCTTGTATCATGTGTCATTACATTTCATGAATGTTTATATGAATGTTTACATGCAAATTAAGTTTATGATTTGATATTACATGCATAAAGATAAGAATAACATCTATGGTCGGTAATGCAAGGAATTGATTACTAAAGGATTAAAGGTTAATTGATAAAAAGTTTTAAGGGTACTGATTCACCCCTCCCCTCTCAGTACACACCATTCCATTATTCTAACAATTGGCATCAGAGCTAGATCTCTTATTTGGAAAAGTTTAAATCACTTGAGAGAAAATATCATACAATGGAAAGGTATAATCTAGACAAGAATATGTAGAATCAGAAGTTGCAGATACAAATCTTCTATGAGAAATACAAACAAGCTAGAATCAAGATGAGAGAGCTACTAGATGAAAGAAAGATTATGAAATCTTGCTTTAATGAAATAAACTATCATGAAGAAGAGATACCTGATTTGTTTGAGTCATTAGGATCTACATTTAGCAATACATCAGACACATTAGAAGGAAGCATTACAAGTCTGAATGAAATCAATCAACATCTGGATGGACAAGTGAAATTACTAGAGATTGGTCAAGAGACACATATGGTAAGAATGATTGATGTTATGAATGATGCTAGACAAGCTGAACAAGAAAGAACAATAGCTATTGATGATAGGAGGAAGATCACTGATAATATACAAGAGAGAGAATCAGAGATACAAAGACTTACTGAAAATCATCATGAGATCACCAATCAGATAGTTCTTATGAGTCAAGAGGCAAACTGACTGAACATAGAACTCAATGGAAAATTGGAAGCCATTGGTGAGCTAAGAGAAAAAAATGAAAAACTAAAGCATGAAGTAAGAATTTGACAACATAATGATATGATCAAGAAAGCTGAAGAAAGCACAAAAAGAATGGATGATTTCTTGAATGGTCAAAGAAGACTCAACAATAATACTGATTTAGGGTGTGTATTTTGTGGATCTGCTAGCTGCAACACAACACTTCAATATGAAATTGCATTAGTGAAATAACATGAAATATCAAAGGAAAAGCACATATATATCACCAAAATTGACATATTTCTCCCTATCTAAGAAGAGTATGAAATATGCTATAATTACCCTCAGATTATGCATAAATCAGTAACAACATCATTCTTAGAAAGGAAGATTTAATCTAAATGAAAGCTAAAATACTCAATCAAAGTTCATTTTAGAGCTCCAATTGAAAGATTATAACAATGCTAAATGTTAGAGCTAAAATGCAATAAGAAATCTCTAAGAATATGAGCAACATAAGTTTTCAAATGAATTCTAAAATTAGGGGTAGCATAAGAATGCTTTCAACAATTAAGGAATTAGGGGCCTATTGAGCTCAAAATTCATTCCATTTATAGAATAATTTGAGGAATGAGAGGTTAGGATTGAAAGTTTAAGAGAGGTGGAGATTAAATCTTTGGTGATCCATGTGAGGTGATCCAAGTGATTTAAATCTCATTGGCTAGGGAATTGACTTTCCCTTTTGCAACTGAGGAGTTGTAATTAGGATTTTATTTAATTACTTTTAATTAATTACCTATTGAGCTCAAAATTCATTCCATTTATAGAAGAATTTGAGGAATGAGAGGTTAGGATTGAAAGTTTAAGAGAGGTGGAGATTAAATCTTTGGTCATCCATGTGAGGTGATCCAAGTGATTTAAATCTCATTGGCTAGGGAATTGACTTTCCCTTTTGCAAGTGAGGAGTTGTAATTAGGATTTTATTTAATTACCTTAGCCATATATATACATATAATTTAATTGATTTGATTTGATTTAATTGGCTAAGGCAATTAATGTATTTTAGTGAAAATATCACTAAGGAGATTAAATTTTATTTAAATAAATTATTCCAATTATTGAAGCATTGTCTTGAAATAATTAGGGGTATGATCACAGTTAGGAAAAATAGGGTCTATGGTCAGAGAAGAACAAATTAGGGTGGTTACATTTGCCCATCTTTGAATTGATGTGAGACCAACACAGTGATTCAAAGAAAGTTTGATGTTGACTTCAAAAAGTTTGAGAATTCCGCACTTGATTGAATGAAATGTCTGATGAGATTAGTCTCACACTTGATTGAACTAAGATTGATAGTATTGACTTTGAACTGGATCAAACAAAGGTAAACAAAGATCTTGAAGATACCAATTCTGAACTTGATTGAACAAGAATTGATAATACTGAGTCTGAACTTGATCAAATGAAGGTTAGAATGAAGCTCCCAGGAGCTTAATAAGAATATAAGAATATGTAGACATAGATATATAGCTTGTGAGAACCGAAGCCTTCTATCCAACAGTCCCTACTTTGTCGAGGGAAACTACCATGCCCTTAGTATTTTGATGATGAAGTCATTTTAGTGTGTTTTAAGCAAGAATTTGAATGATTTAAGTGTGATCATGTCCCCTTGGGAACGAAATCAAAGGAAAAAAGAATAAAATCCCTCTTTTAGAATGATCTATCAGTTGAACTGATCGATTGGATCGAGAAAGAATCAATTTAGAAGAAATTATGAAGCGAAGGTGTGTTAATAGAAAACACAATTTTAGCAAGTTAATTACATGAAAATGTGAGTTCTGAGTCTGATAAAATGATGTACGACCAAGATTTTGATGAATAATGTGTCATTTGGTGATAGAGAACCTGGAAAATTGATTGCGTAAAGCTTGCCAATCATTTTTAGAACATGTATAACAAATCTACATTTTTGGGAAGCTGTCGTAAAATGTGTACTATGGTGTTAAAAACATTGTCTGTGCATTTGATTTCATTCCCAATAGATCAGAGAGGAACAAATTTGAATTTTGATAGTCTGGGAGGAGTTCTAGAGCTCCTAAATAGCTCAAAAAGGTTAATATATATCCCAAAATTCACCTTTTTCCCATTCATTTTCACTTTTGTCTGTAGTAAATTCATAGCTCTGTAGAGAATATGGTGGTCCCCGTGGAGAAAAATTGATTCGATCTCACCTATCGACATTAGCACCTAGTCGATTACACACCCCCAGTGAGTACCTCAAAACCTACCTTTCCATGTTTTCTATTTTTCCTTTTGTCCATTTTTGAAATAGTTATTAAGCTTTCAATTCTGCGTTGCACCCCATGTATGGGTTTGCGTCCGGTTAATCCCACATCACATCAAGGCTAGGGTTGCCACATTAGAGGCTTTACTGGAAGAGAAAGATAGTCAATTTGAGTGCTTGAGAGCATAGTGAGATGCACAGGCCCGCATAGAGACACATCAGGATAGAGCTATGTATTAATTTGGTTTGTATTATGCTGCAGTTCTAGAGGGACATAGAGCTCCTTATTCTCGAGTAGCACAACAATCTGAGGGAGAGATGCCTCCACCAATTCATCCTGCACCACCTCCTCCTCCTCCTGATTAGGGAGAGGGTGGCAGTCAGACCTGATTTTGTACTTGTGATATTTGGAACATTTTGTATATATTGATCTTATTGTAATCATCCATTGTACTAAATAATCTTAATACTTGATATCTATTTCACATTGATATTCTAATACTCATTTGTACATTTTTGATTAGTTCCATTATTGATATATCTGAGATAGTTGTTCTTGATCTTGATATGTTCATGGGTTCTCTTTGCTTTGATAAATGTTTAGATTGATGCACATGTGATTATGTACTTGGTCTCTTGATGAGTTTAGAATAGATTCATGTGATGACATCATTTATTCTCTTTGATTTATTACTGATATATAAACGCGTTTCAATGATACTAAGTGAATATGAAAATGTATGTTTTTTGGAATTTTATTTATGCAAATATATGTATGGATGCTCTTAGGATATAAAAGTACATGCAATGCTTGAATGTTTTGTTTTTGTATTTTCTCTTTCTCATTTATGAATGCATAATGTATGAAATGGATATGCAATGACATTGTGATATCAGTAATATAGATTATGTAAGTAACTTGGATTTCAAATGAACCAGGAAATCACTTTGAGCTCAAGTCCTTATGCTATTTTTCAAAAATGAATCATGCAATCTTTAAATGCATCTACATGTGGACTCTTAGGAATGTCACTGATTTGTATACATTGTAGCATTTTTATCATCATTGGGAATATTTGCAACGGGTATCATCAAATAGTACAACTGTCACTAATACCCAATGGTATCACGAAAGTATGAATACCATGTGTATTGGATGCAATGTTAGAAATAAACCTAAGCATCAAGGCATAGAGGCTAGGATGAAAAGTCAGTGATCTCATTTTTCTTTTAAGAATTAGGTTCTTTTCAAGTGTAATGTAAGATATGTGACCTGCAATGACCATCAATATTCATATCCTTGGGTACATAATGTGTTGTACACCTTACTGGGAATTTGATTTAGAAACAGACAAGGAAATTGGTTCAACCTCATTGTAGTTTACACATAACTAGGATCGAGATATATGCAGCTATCCACTCATGTTGACAACTCTTACCATAAACATCCAAGTTTGGTGAAAGTTATAGGATCATTGAAACAATCACCATATGTAGAAAACCAAGAAAAAATTATGCCCATATCCTTGTGAGTCTTTGTCTTTGAATAGTCATGGAGTAACTCGAAAGACATAACAATCACCAATTGATAATCAATCAAAGAAAATTCATAACAGCTTACATGCCCTTAGTTTGACACATCACAGGAACATAAAAGAGTCATAATCAAACCAAGATCAATCTATGTGTTTAAGGAGTATTGATAAATATTATTGATTCATTTTTAAAGCACAGTAGAGAATCATCAATCAGAATTTGGAATCAAGCAATATGTTTTTCATGTCTGAATATATGAGATTAACTTTGTCAACAATTGCAATCCAATGTAGTGTTTAGGAAAACTGGTTGATTAAAGTGTTGAGAAACACTAGTGTGATTAAAGTGTGTTTAAAGTGTTGAGAAACACTAGTACGTTTAAAGTGTTGAGAACACTAGTATGATGTCTGTTACAGGTAGGTGGTGCTGAAGAAACACCCTTGTTTGTGATAGTGATGTTTTGATGCAAGTATTGAGAAATACTATTTTGAGAGGAAAACCATCCTAGACAGGAACCTAGGACAACCTAGCAGACGCATACTAAATATGCTAGAAAAGATGCCCCCAGTGCAGAATGACTATTCCTAAGAAACAAATGCAGACCAATTCTAGGCAAGGATATGAAATTTGTAAGGAATCAAAGTCAACCAATAGCATAGGCGCGATTGTGAAGGATTAGGATTAGTAGTGCATTGATAGATGGAGCACAAAGTATGAGTGATGCCTGTTTGCCAGGTTTTCGGCAAGGCACTTTTCTCTTTTTCAAATATTTTATTCTTTTTTCTCTTTTTTATTTTTATTTTTAGTATCAAGGCGCATGTTTGCTAGTTTTTCATCAGGGATAGCCTTTTTTAAGGACTTTTTCCACTATTTTTGGATTTCTTCAAGATCAATTTTTTGATTTTTTTGGTATTTTCTAAAATTTTTCACTGCACAGGCTCTGTTAGCTAGATGTCAAGCATGGAACCACTTCAAATGTAGAGTATTAATGAGATTAGGAAGAACATATCCCTCAGGGGTAGCTAACTGATACGCTCCAGTCCCATAATTTGTAGTAATGACATAAGGACCCATCTAGTTGGGTTCAAATTTTCCTTTTTGTTCTCTCTTTGGATGGTTCTTAGGATTCTCTTTTAGAATAAGATCCCCCACTTGAAATTGTCATGGTTTGACCTTCTTATTGTACCCTTTTGACTTTCATTTTTGGTACACTTTGAGATGATCGAACGCTTGTTTTCTGTGCTCATCAAGTAGTTCTAGTGCATTAACCCGATCAATGCAGTATGTTTCATCTGTAAAAAGACCTTGGAGAGATACCCACAAAGATGTAATTTCCACTTCAATAGGTAGCAGTGCTTCTGTGCCATAAACTAGGGAAAATGGCGTGGCTCCAATTGGTGTTCTAATACTTGTTCTGTAGGCCCATAGTGCCAGATTTAGTTGCAAATGCTAGTCTCTGCCAGACTTACTCACAGTTCTGTGTAAGATTTTAAGAATGTTCTTGTTTGATGCCTCAGCTTGTCCATTACCTTGAGGATAATAGATTGAAGAACAATGCTAAGTGATATGAAATTGTGTGCAAAGTCCTTTGATGTCTTGGTTTTTAAACTGACCCCCATTATCTGTTACAATAAAAGAGGGTATCCCATACCTACAAATGATGTAGTTCAAGATGAACATAGCCACCTATTTTCCAGTGGATTTGATTAGTAGCACAGCTTTGACCCACTTAGTGAAATACTCAGTGGTCATAATGATGTACTTGTGTCCACTCGAAGAATTAGTATAAATTTTTCCAACCAAATCAAAGGCCCATTTCTGAAATGGCCAATGTGTTATAAATGGTATGAGTTCTCTAGCAGGAGCATGGATAAGATTTCCATGTGTTTGACATTTGTGACATATTTTTGAAAATAGAACAACATCTTTTTCCATTATGGGCCAATAGTAACCAACTCTTAGTAGTTTTTTAGCTAATGAAAATTCATTCGAGTGCGATCCACATACACCTTTGTGAACCTCTTTTAATGCGCAATCTAAATCTTCTTGTTCTAAACACCTAAGAAGTGTATCGTCAAGACCTCATCTATATAAGTTATTTTTGATGAGGACATAACTTGATGCTGTCCTAATTAAATTTCATTTTTCATTCCTTGATAGGCCATTAGGTATAGTTTGGTCAGTAAGATATGTAATGATTTTGGCATACCGGGAATGGTCCTAGGCATTCAAACACTAATACATTTGGGGTCAATTTGCGATGGCTATGTGTCGCAATTGGGACAGCCATGTGTCTCAATTGCGACAGGGATAGACGTCGCTATTTTTTAGTCGCAAAATACGACGTCTTTCCTTTTCCATCGCAATTACGAATACAACCCGTCGCTATGTAACCCTATCAACCCTGACATTTGGGCATTGCCAAGATAGAAAATCTGTCGTAATTGCGACGCAAACTCAAGCAACTGTGACAGTTTTTGGGCGTCGCCAATACAGGAAATCTGTCGCAATTGCAACGAACACCCAAGCAACTGCGGCAGTTTTTGGGTGTCGCCAATACAGCGACCCCATCGTAATTCTTGACGTGAATGTCGCAATTGCGACGAACACCCAAGAAACTGCGACGGTTTTTGGGCGTTGCCAATACAGCGACCCCGTCATAATTCTTGGGGTCAACGTTGCAATTACGACGGATTCAGGATTGAATTAAAAAAAAAATAATATCCTCTTCCTAATGAATACATGAGCTTTATTTTCTATCACGTCTTTGAATGTGTAACGGTGCTTGTGCATCTACCACTCACATTACTATTGCACGTTCAATATGAGTCAAGTAAATTAGATGGATTAGTGTATTAGTTAGTAAATTTCTCTCCATGCAAACTCCTACGCTTGGCATGGATCACTAACCAAGAATTGCGGAGTATATCAAGACATGTTAAAAGAAAAGACCATGCATGTTTATAAATATCATGAAATTCTTCTTAAATTGCATAGCAAAAACTCATGAAGCAAACATACCAGTATTTATAGGAGAATATTACACTTTTATTTTAGCAATTTGAAAAATTAAAGAAAAGGGAAAACTCTATTGGACAATATGAAGGCACTTACCATAATAGAATACATCTAGAATGGTCCCATGTTCATAGGTGAAATCTGTGATACCTGGCATGGTTACATTACAAGAGGTGGCTTGCTGAGGAAACACTAGACATGAAGATTGAATCATTCCATCAAAGAAAAAAAGATGGGGATATTAGCACCACAAAGAGTTTGA
>MU227639.1:929127-948968 GCA_018584345.1 Thuja plicata
ATAAAAGAAAATTGATTCATTTCATTCAGGTAAGGTTATCGCTTACCTTCATTTCATTCAGGTAAGGGAAGGTGAGGTGCTGGTTCACTAGCGTCATCAGCTAGCTCTACAACTTGAACTCCCAACCGGAGACCCTGCTACAGTCTATACTACCTCTTCTTCTTTTGGGGATCTGAGGTTGGGGCCCTACTATTGAAAGGGGTCTCCTCGAATATGCTTTGCTACCTTTGTCTCTAGTGCCAAAACAGTCACTTATACTAGGGCTCTCTCTGCTACTGGGTGATCAACCACCTCCTATGTCCCTACAAGTGGTGCCCACCCATTATATATAGGGCCCAATCAACCGGGTCTTCTTATTCCCTTCAACTAGTAGGACTAGTGTTGTTACTTCAATTGGTGGTGCCAGTCTGCTGGATACGGATCCAAAACTGGCGGGCTAGAGTTTCTTCAACCCCATAGAATTTGAGGGGCTCGATCTCGATGTGCCACTAGTAATGGTGCTGATTTGGAAGCTACTGCAGATAGCTATAATTATCTACTGTTGTTGGAGCTGATTTAAGGAAGGGATGGCAAGAATATTGAGCTATCTTCACAACCGGGACTGGGCAATAGGCAATGCTGAATCGATCCTTCTGGCTTTCTATCTATCTTTTGAGAATCTATCTCAATGCCAATCCAAAGTTTAAAATCCCTAGTCTCGGCGCTATTGAACATATAAATGACCAACATTTTCTTTTTTTTTTCCTTATATCCCGTTAATGTCGCAATTGCGACATTGTCAGGTTATAATTGAAAAAAAAAAGCCAAAAACACATAAAATTTGCCCACCGTCGCAAATTGCCGTCGCAATTTCACCCCAAATGTATTAGTGAAAACACAAATCACTTGGGATTTAGGTGTATCAAAGGTTGGATAGGATAATTCTTCCACCAAGAAGTCATAGCAGAAATGATGTTCTTCCAGTTGTAACATGGATGTCAGTGTATCCATAGCATTTGCAGCTTTGTTTTCTAATCTTGGTATTCGCTAAAATGTGACGAAGACAAAGTAATTTTTCAAGTCTTCAACCAGTTGCTTTTAAGGAATTAATTTATCATCTTTGGTCTGATAATCTTCATTTAATTGGTTTATAATGAGTTGAGAGTCACCATACATATGTAACTCTACAATCTTCCATTCCATAGCCAGCTTAAGACCATTCACCAATGATTCATATTTAGAAATGTTATTTGTGCATAGAAACATTAGTTTATATGCTTTGGGTATCTTGTAGCCTTGAGAAGTGATGAATAGTACCCCTGATCCAGATCCTTGTTGTGTAAAAGAGCCATCAAAATACATCTTCCATGGATGTTCAGTTAAATGCATGATTGTTTCATCTGAAAATTCAATTATCAAAGGTGTGTCATCTTGTAAGGGTGAATAAGCTAATTGATATGCTAGGACTTGTCCTTTAATATCCCTTCTGTCCACATACTCAATATCAAATTCACTTAGAATCAGGACCCACTTTGCTAATCATCTTGTTAATGTTGTTTTTCTTAAGAGATATTTGAGAGGATCTTTTTTTGCAATAATCTTTACAGTATGGGACAACATATAGTGTCTCAATTTATATGATGCAAAGACAACTGCTAAGAAAGATTTTTCAATTATAATGTAATTGAGTTCATAAGAAACCAGGGTCATGTTGATATAGTAGATTCTTCTTTCCTTTTTATTTTCATCCTCTTGTGCTAGCAATACTCCTAGGGATGTAGCTGTAGCTGAGATATATAGGAGTAATGGCTTTCCATGAATAGGTGTTATGAGAATGGGAGGAGTAGCCAAGTAATCCTTTAATTCTTTGAATTTTTTTTCACAATGCTCGTGCCATTTAAAGGTAACACCTTTATGCAACAATTTAGTGAAAGGTTGTGCTCTGTCTGCTAGTTGTGACATAAATCTCTTGATGGATTGGAGTATTTCTTGCAGTGTCCTCATTTGACTAACATTGCATGGAGGTGACATTTCCAGTATAGATTTTACTTTTTTAGGGTCCACCTCAATTCCTTTTACTAATACAATAAACCCTAGGAGCTTCCTTGATTGGAATCCAAAGGCACTTTTTTTGGATTATGCCTTAGTTGAAATTGTTCCATGCAATCTAGTATCTTTCTTAGGTCTTCAATATGAGTAGTCTTTGTTTTTGAATTGGCTAAGGTATTTTCCACATAGTCCTCCATGTTTTTATGTATCATATCATGGAATATGGTTGTCATAGCTCTTTGGTATGTAGCGCTAACATTATTTAATCCAAATGGCATGACGTTCCAACAAAATGTTTCCCAGGAACATGTGAATGCTATCTTTTCTTGGTCCTCAGGAGAAATATTAATCTGGTTATAGCCTGAGAATCCATCCATGAGTGAGTACATCTGATAGCCTGATGTTAGATCTATAATCATATCAATGTTTGGTAGGGGAAAATCATCTTTAGGACGTGCTTTTTTTAAGTCTCTAAATTTTATGAAAATCCTGATAGATTTAACTATTTTAGATATTGGTACCATATTAGAAATCCATTGTGCATAAGTGATGACTCTTATGAATCTAGCTTTCAATAGTTTTTCTAGCTCTACTTTCACTAGTAATGCAACATGAGGATGCATCTTTCTTAATTTTTGTTTCATGGGTTTGATCCCAGGAGCTATAGATAAATGATGCATTATTAATTCAGGATCAAGTCTAGGTATATCATTGTAAGACCATGCAAAGTTGATCTTTTTCTCTTTCTGAAACTCAGTGAATTGTACCTTTTCCTCTTCTGATAAGGATTTTGCTAAATGAAAAAATTTAGGAGCTTCTACTCTTCCCAATTTAACCAGTTACGTTGGTTCTATCAAAACCAAAGATCTTTCTTGAAAGTTCTTAGGGAGGATATCAAGAATCTCATCTTTTGGCACCTTTGGGAGGTTTTCACCATCATATATGTCTTTTATTTTTACTTTTTTAGAATTTGATACTGCCACAACATGGTTTTCACCATCTGTTCTTTTCTTCTTTTTATTTTTCAATTTGTGACTAAGAAACTTGATATCCTCCTCTGTCATGTTCATGCTCCTTGCATTGGTGGAAGAAGATAAGGTTCACAAGAATTTAGATAACATGCCAAAGTATAGTCATTGGGAAATTTCACGATAGGAGTAGGATCTAGATGAGTCTAATAAATTAAGTCAGGGTTTATTAAGGATAATGATTTAGATCTTGGTAAGGATATCATCATGTTAGCGCCAAAACTATTAACTGACAAGACATGTTCGGTTAAGTTAGCTTCTATAGAGTTTAGATCATCAAGAGTCAAATTGTCATTAATAGGGTAATTGTTAGTAATATGCAGACCTTACTCTAGCAACTCATCAGTTGATATTTCTTCTTTTTCTCTCATCAAATTGAAACTCATAGCTTGTATCCTTTGAATGTCCTCTAGACCTATTAAAACACCAATTTTTCCATCAAAAATCCTAGTTAGTGGTATCTCATATGATTCTGGAACAAAACCAGTGTTAGGGGAAGTGTTAGAACTCTCTCCTCTCTCCAATAGATATGAAAATTTGTGAATCACATCTACCTCAATGTCCATAGTATCATTAGACAGGTTATCCCATTCATAATCATGCGAGTCTGTTATTTCATCATCAGATCTGTTTAAGAACTCAACAATAGTTACCTGATGTACCCTATTAGCCACTTGTAGATCAATGTGAGGCAAATCTAGGACATGTGAAATTGTGACCAACTTCCCCTAGTTAGGATGTATATCTTGTTTTTGGGGTATTTCTTTAGGAGTTTCTTCTATCAGTGGGACTTCTGAAGAGTCTTTTGTTGTTTCCTCTACTTCTTGGACAATATCTTGTGACAATAAAGAAACATGAGGCTCTTGTTGTGCTACAAAATTAGGTACATATCTTTCTCCTTGATATTTGGGATACTCTATACATATATGTAATAATCTCTCATAGGTCCATGGTTCTAATATTGTTTATTCTTATTCATCATCACTTCCTTCATCAAAGATTGGACCATCTCTTGAAGTAGGGTTTTCAGAGTTGTTATTGAATCCTAAACCTGTTTTGTCTTTGGTGTTTCTATATTCCATGTGTATAGGTTCAAAAATTCCTTTTCCTTTATCTCCTAAAGGTCCCTTCCCTTTATATCCCATTTGTTTGAGAAGATCATATCCTTTACCATACTTTTCTGGGCATATCTCCACATGTTTTACCTTATTCTCTTTTGGTTCTCCTTTGTAAAGCCAAGCCAAGATTGCTTTATCTTCTTTATCATCCTCTTGAGAAGTAGAGGCTCAAACCATACTAGTTTCTTTATGAATGTCTTATTCTTTTGATGTTGTAGGTGTGAAAGATGATGAGGGTTTCCCTAAAGATCTTGGAGACATAAGAAGTTCTATCAATGATGGGGTCATGTCTAGCTTGTATTCTCCCATACTAGTTTCTTCAAGTTTTAGTGTCTTTCCAAAGCTTCTCATCACCATGTCCTTAGACATTTCAGGTACATATTCTTTTGGGATTTCCTTATTATGAGGAACCATACTATCTGCTTTAACATTGTTGCAAGTATAGCTTGAATCTACATGAATTGTTACTTTCACCCCATTATGTGGGAATTTGATGCATTGGTGGTAAGTGGATGGTACTTCTTGCATTTCATGTATCCAAGGTCTCCCTAGTAAAATTTTATAGGCCAATGGTAGATCAAGAACTTGACAGATCACATTTTGTTCAATTGGTCCTATTTTGATTGGTTGAACAATGAGTCCTTTGGATGATCTTTCTTCTTCATCTTAAAATTTGATAGTTATCTTACTCCTTGAGTCAATGGTTTGTTCTGAAAGTCCCAACTTCTTTATTAGATTAAGAGTGCATATGTTCAATCTTGTGCCTCCATCTATCAATACACGTCTAACACGAGATTTGTGAATCAAGACTTCAATGTGTAGAGGTTGGTTATGCGGATGAGTCAATGATTTGTCATATTCTTCCGAAAAAGATAGGTAATGTGGAGTTGAGATATGATTAACCATTGCCTGGAACTTGTCTACATCAATGAATTTTGGAATATTTGAAGAATGTAGGGCTTGTTTAAGAACTTCCCTATGCATTGAAGAGATCTTTTGTAGCTCAAATATATAAATTTGAGCCAAGGTTCTTTGTAGTTGATCTACCAAGTTATAATTTGCAAATGGGATAGTAACTATTTGTCTTGTTGCTGTTAGTTTGGGAATTGTGACAACAGGTACTTTGGAAGATGTTGCTTGTTTGGATGAGGATGTGCCCCTTTGATAAAATTTTCCAACATGTTGATCAAATTGTCGTTATTGGAGTAGGTGTAATTTACTTTATTTCCTTTTCCTTTAGAAGCTTCCCCTTTTTTCATAGTTAGGGAACGGTTTGTTAAATGTCGTATGGTCTTCGTTAGTGGTATGTCCTTCCACTTTGATTTTGCCTCCTTCAATAAGGTCTTGTATAATGTGTTTAAGATTAACACAATTATTAGTCTTATGTCCCTTTTTTTTATGAAATAAACAATAAGAATTGTCATCCCACCATCTTGGTTTAACTTCTGGTTCCCAAGGTTTTGAATCGGGAATCACGAGGAATTTATTATCGAAGAGTGTCTTCAAAACTATCTCAAGAGGTTCTCCCAATGGAGTAAATGTTCTTTGAGGTCTAGTCCATGGTTTTCTCTCGTTATTCTCTTTGTTTTCTCTTGGTATTGTATTTTTTACCTTAGCCTCTTTGTTTTCTTGTAATCTTTTCATTAGATTGAACACTTCTAGTTTAGGATTACATTGGATGCATCTACCACTCCATCAATAACAACATTCTTGTTTTGTTTACACCATTTAGGCATGTTGTTGTAGTTGGTAGATTTGTTATCACTTTGGAGTGTGATTTCTCCTTTCTTAACCATGACATCTTCAACACATATGACATTATTGATCATCCTATCAAACCTTGGTGAATCTTGTATTTTCAATGCATATTTCATTTCAGGTACCAAGTTGTTAATAAATATTTTCATATTTTCTAATTCGGGTATTGCTCTTGAGTACCTAGCAAATATTTTCCTCCACCTTTGTAAAAAGTATGTAAAGGATTCATCGGTTCATTGCTTTGTGTTACATAGGTCCATCATGGTTACATTATGTTGTATATTATAGGAGTAATGTTGAATAAAACATTGAATTAACTCCTCAAAAGACTTCACACTTGGTGTGAGTTTGGAGAACCACTCCAGAGAATTTCCACCTAAACTTCCAAGAAATAGCCTCATCAGGTATGTAGGTTCATGCATGTACTCAATGCTTAGAGCACAAAATTCTCTCACATGGTCATGTGGATCAGTTTCTCCCATGTACTTGCCATATTTGGGTCTTGCCATGTTGGGAGGAAATGGAACCATGTTGATACTCTTAACAAAAGGGAATGGACATATATGATCCAAAGAGTATTTATTTGTTGGTTTGACCTTTTCTTGCTTAAGTGTTGCAAGTTAGTCTTGCATTAAGGTCAGTTATTTGGTGAGAATAGAAATATGTGTTGGTACCCCTTTCTCTTTTAGTCTCTCAACATCATAATCTTTAGGGAGTTTGACTCCAAGAGATGCTAGATGTAGGAAGTACTTCTCCTTGTCTTCACCAATGATTCTTTCCAATGTCCTTTGGAATTTTCTACTTTGTCTAAGCTTGTTGTAATCTTCCTCAGGTACGTCTCTGTCACTATCTAAGTCAAACAAAGGATGGTTGATATGTAGTTCTTCTTCACTACTGCTATCTTGATCTTTTTGGTTTTGTGTATTGTTGTATTCCTCAGAATCTCTAGTCCATTCTTGATGAGGAGCGCCCATTGCGGGTGAGTCTTGATTGAATAGGGGATTAAGAGATGTCTCTCCTTGATGATATTGTAGTAATATAGGAGGTACTTCTAATTTTTTGGCAATATAATTGTTACGTCGTGTTAACCATGAAAGCCGGATCTCAACTTTGTCAAAGTTTTTCAATAGTGTCAAATAGAGTCTCAAATTGTCCAAGTAAGTGTGTCCAAGTATAAGTTTTTTTATGTTTGGTGGAAGTGAATGAATTCAGGATCAGAGGGTTAGAACTCCCTGATAATGAGCTGAGAATCAAGAGGTTTTGATATATGAGAAGATCACACATTTTGAGACCTATTATGAGAGTCTAAGAGGACATGCAAGGTAGACTCTTAAGAAAGTTGTAAAATAGAAATAGGTGGACCAGTAAGAGCAACATGACCAGAATGAAGAGCCAAAAGGGTATCCAAAAGTACTAAATTTATCTAAGAAATATGTGTGTAAGGGTCCACTATCCTAGATGCAACCCCCTAAATGCGAGGCTTGATTTTCCAAATGCAAGCTTTTGTTTTACCAGATGCAAGCTTTAATTTACTGAATGCGAGCAAGTGTCATGTATGCAAGCTAGGAATGACCATAAGCAATGAAATACCCTAGATGCAAGAGAGTGCAACCAGATGCAAGCTAAGACTGACCAAAAATGAGCCTCTGATGGTTTTGATATTTTTGTCAGTTTTGTCTTGAAATGCACGAAATTTGTTTGACAATAGAGGTTTTTTGAGACTTTCCAATGAGTTGTAAACATGTATGTCTGAGAATGAAAATTATTGCTTGTTTTAGGAGTTATCTTTTTAATGAGTCTTTTGGACACATCAAGCAATGTTATTTTGTTAAGGGTGATCAAACACTTTCCATATTCCCTAGATTCTAAGCATAGAATGAAAATATTTGCTCGTAGACTCAGGTACACACTCACATGCTAATCCGAATACGACCATCACCAAGAACACAATGGCTCTAGTCATGATGCTATATTAGCCGAATCCAAAAACAAGTGAGGGCACGAAATGATCAGTATCTTGGGGAAATTACTATTTTCCTTGCATAAAGATGACCACCCTTTCGGAGATAAATCAGGTTATTTTGACTACAAGTGTTTATTATGTTGGGGAATCTATTCAAAATTGTCTCCCATAGTATTGCACAAGGATAAATTGAGGCATATAGCCGTATGAGTACTAGAATGTGTGTAGTCTCACAAAAAATATTCAAGTGAATCTTCTCTACACACACTCAAGCATGTTAAAGGAATGATGTCAAAATTTCAAGAACAAAACTGACTACGTCTTTCAAGGTTTTGGCTTACAAGGAGGCATATTGATTATAGTGAGTTGGAAGGGTTGGCGTAAACCTGTCCTCACTTGGGTCATCCCGAGAGATTTATTCCTCAATCGGCAGGCCCTCTAATTTTTTGAAAGAAATGAAAAGGATTGGCAAGCTAAGGAGTCTAGACTTCTGATTCTTTAATAGAAGAAGAGCATACTCTCCTATTCCATGTTTTTTTCTCCCACAAACACACCAAACATGTTCATTTCCTCAAACTACTTCACTCAAAACTCAATCTCCCATGATGAGTCTTTGATTCCTCCACTTAAAAAGAAGAGAAAATCCTCTAGTGAGACTAAGTAGGAAGATTAAGTTTGAATTTAAGTTCCTATTTTAAGAAAGAACAAAGCAATTGGAAAGCAAATATGTGTTGTTCAATTTCCCCAAATTAGGTGATTTTCTTGTTCATTTACTTTTCCCGAAAATAGACAATGAGAGTTTACTTTGTTCAAAATTTCCACAAGATTTAGTGCTTTGCTTGTTCAATTACTATCCAAAAAGAATTATACAATTTAACTTGTTCATTTAACCACAATATTTAGTGCTTTGATTGTTCAATTACTATCCCAAAAGAATTAAACAATGTGAGTTTTCTTTGTTCAATTTACTCCAAATTCTTCTCAAATCTTAAATTAACTTTTGACTTTTTGATTTTCCTTAAAGGAAAAGAGAATAATCCTCTGGTCAATTTAGTAAGTGATTGGAAAATGTAATTAGTTTTAAATCTTTGAACAAATAAAATCAAATTAAACAATTCTACAACCTACAAACCACAAGTTAGTAGTTACTTTCCACCTTTTTGAAAAAAAGGCTCTGATAGCAACCAACAATCAAAAGTTAGGCTGTTTAAAGGACAAAAATAGACAAGGTCACAAGATTAGTGGTTAGACATTCAAGTTTGAAAATCAAATAACCATATGTGATTGCATTTCCTAGATGCGAGCCTAGACATACTGTATGCGAGGCCCTTTCCTGAATGCGATGCTTTGCACAAAAGGCAATACAAAATCTTACCAGATATGACCCTTTACCAGGTGATATAAAAATCACCAAATGCAAGTTTAGAAACCCATAATGTGATTTGATTTCCCATATGTGAGGCCCTTTCCTGAATGCAATCCTTGATCAACTAGAGGCGGCTCTGGACCTGGAAACAAAGAACCAAAATCAGCCAAAAATGATTAGAAAATGAGGTAAAATCTGAGGATTGGCCCCACGGTGGGTGCCAGAAATGTGTGTGTATTCTGTGGATCTGCTAGCTGCAACACAATACTTTAATATGTCATTGCATTAGTGAAATAACATGAAATATAAAAGGAAAAGCACATATATATCACCAAAATCTACATATTGCTCCCTATCTAAGAAGATTATGAAATATGCTATAATTGCCCTCAGATTATGCATAAATCAGTGACAACATCATGCTTAGAATGGAAGATTTAATCTAAATGCAAGCTAAAATACTCAATCAAATTTCATTTTAGAGCTCCAATTGAAAAATTATAACAATGCTAAATGTTAGAGCTAAAATGCAATAAGAAATCTCTAAGAATATGAGCAGCATAAGTTTGCAAATGAATTCTAAAATTAGGGTCAGCATAAGAATGCTTTCAACAATTAAGGAATTAGGGGCCTATTGAGCTCAAAATTCATTCCATTTATAGAAGGATTTGAGGAATGAGAGGTTAGGATTGAAAGTTGAAGAGAGGTGGAGATTGAATCTGTGTGTGTGAGATTACACCTTCATGAAATTAGGATTAGTAACAACTCTATGGAAATAAAATTCTATTTAATATAAGAATTGAAGTTAAACTCATGACATCTCATGGTTCTCTATCTAAGCTTTGTTAAGAGAGCTCTCAGCCTTAATCTCTCTCAAGGAAAATCCTAGAATGAGAAGAAAATGATAAACATGCTCTAATCTAGCTCAAATGCTCAAAAATATGTGTGCTTGCTATTCAAATGCTCATGGTTCATGCTATGAAATCAAAAAATGCTTCTAAAATGATGCTCTAAATGCTATTCAAATGCTGAAATGCTATCAAAAGCTCTCAAATTCTCTCCAAATGCCTATAATAAGGATGCTTTTATCTTGAATTTCTTGGATCCCAAACATAAAGAAAATGGCTTGTATTTATATCAATTTCCCAAGGGTAGGGGGTAGAGTGAGTTGATCATGGTCAAACCTTTGTTGAGTAAAAAGCTTTGAGGTGTTTTCAAATGGAGGGAAAATTGAGTGGTTGTCCTCAAATAAATTAGGAATTATTTAATTCAATCATTTAATTAATTTAGCCATGTAAGGGTGAATGGGTTGGATTTGATTTTTTTGTTTTAAACTATACAATTAATTGATTAAAATCAATTGCATAATTTGATTAATCTATTTTAGGCTTGAATTTAATTATTTGATTTCATGATTATTTAATCCTTTGATTTAATTTGATTTTTGTCCACTTTGCTTGATAAATGTCCATTTGATTTGATTTTGATCCATTTTAATGCATTTTGATGAGATTTGAGGTAATTGGCTGAGATTTGCAAATTTGAATGTTTAAGATACACCTGGTCAAATTTAGGTGTCTACAAATGCCTCTCTTCGAATTGATGTGCGAGGCACATTGATTCAAAGAAAACTTGATGTCCTGATCGTTGATTTGATACTGATGTCTGATTGATGCAAAACCTAATATTGATTTGATACAAAACCCTGATATGAAACCCTAATGTGAAACCCTGATGTGAAACTTGATATAGAATTTGATGTGAAACCTTGATATGAAACCTTGATGTGTAACTTGATGCGAAAACCTAATGTGAAACTTGATTTGATGCTCCATAGATAAAAGTTTGAATTTTTAATGCCCCAGATTTGGTATAAGATATGATGCAGAATCCCAGTTTAAAGTTTGAATTTTTAATGCCCCAAATTTGGTATAAGATATGATGCAAAATCCCAGTTTGATGATATGATAATGCCCCCTCAGAAATGAAAGCATATTGATCTCAGATATGAGGAATTTGATGAACACTGCTGATAGAATAGATCCAAGATGATTGCATTTCTGATAAACAATGATGCTGAAAAGATGTCGAACAAATGCCCCAGTGTGCAAAATATGTAGATTTGGTTTGACTGGGTCAAAAATCTCACAAAATTAGGGTAAAATAGCTTAAATAGGTTGAAAAACCCAAATTTACTATTCATTTTCACTTTTCACTGTTGAGATTTTTCTTTGATCCTTTGATGATTGACAGCGATGGTGGTCCCTATTCGAGAGCATTAGTTTGAGCGAGCACATCGATATCAGAGACCTCCTGACTATGGGCCTCCGATGAGTGGTTCAAACCTTCCTAGTGCATTTATTGCTCATTAAATAGCATTTATCGCTTGTTTTTAATGCTTTCTAGATAGAAATTTTGTGAAATGTTGTGTAGGATAGTTAAAAAGATGCCTAGGGTAGGGAAAAGCTGCCTCCACACATGTAAGAGCCACGTTGGAGAAATCCACAGCCGCCTAGGAATTAGGTCAAAAATGCAACCCAATTAGCTTAAAAACTGCCTAAAAAACCCTATATTTTAAAGGCCACCTAGGAAACTTAAAAAGCCACGTAGGACTTTAAAAGGCCGCCTATTAAGCAAAGCACCACCTTCGATGAGTAAAGTGTCGTGTGTAAGGTTTTAAACACCGTGGGGCTTAAAAGGCCACGTACACTTATTAAAGTGCCGCCTACCATAAAGTTTGAAAACATGAGATAGAATAGATGAATTGCCTTTGATTGATCGTCTAGATAACTCAAATGAATTCCAAGTTAGAAAATGTACGTCCATAATGTCACTTAGTGTTTAGGATATTAGAAAAATCATATTGATGAATGTTTGATATGCCAATCAGATTGATTAAAATGAGTACAAATTGTCCATATGTCTCAAGATCTAGAGGTTAGGAACAATAGGTTGATGCGCTAAAAATAGAGAAAGGAAAGATTTAATGTGTTTGATTGACTTAGAATGATCCACCAATAGAAAGACTAATATGATTCACTTTGTTTCAAAATGTAGGAACATTACTGCAAGTTGTGGGTACGAGGTGTTGTCTCTTAGATTTTTGATTTGGTTGATGAGCTCACACCTCCTGAGCGACGGACTATCGAGACATGTGGTCTTAGTTTCCTTCTTGATCTCCCTCAGTTTCAGCTGAACCAAGGTTTTTTGACAGCTATAGCAGAGTGATGGCACTCTGACCATAACATATTCCATCTACCCCTTGATGAGATGACCATCATGCCTGAGGATGTATATATATTATTGAGGATCTCGACTCATAGAGAGCGGGTATATTATGATTCAGTTTATGATAGCAACGTATGTAGACAGGTGTTTGGAGATAACACCATTGCTAATGATTGTATTACTTGGGCACAATTTGCTTCATTTCCTACTTTGCTAGCATTGTTAGGAGCAGTGATTGGAGGATTACTTCTTCCAGATAGGAGAGGTAGTGGATTTACGGTCAGATGGGGCCATATACTGGAGGATTTGATTGCACATCCTTAGAGATTTAATTGGGATTCTTGTGTACTGGCCCAGCTATATCATGATTTACATGAGGTCGTATACAGATGCAGTGCATCTCTTTCAGCAGGTGTAGTTTTGTTATAGTTGTGGTCTTGGGAGCATATCCCTATCATGAGACTAGTTTTAGCACAAGTGCAGGCTTAAGGGTATCCATATGCATTTTTATATGATGGCATAGTTGTCCAACATCGTCTGGGCAAGGTTGAGTTTTGGCGATGCACTATTGATGACATTGATCAGGTCATCTGGAGATTGTATTTTCTCTGAGAGAGGTGGCAAGGGGACGATGATGAGTTACCATATATGTTTTCCCCTTGGTGGATGATTGGTTAATTGCCACTATTTATCAAGAAATTTTTCTTTGAGAGAGTGCTCTGTCAGTACGACCAGTTTCAGGACATGCCCCAGGGTATGGCACTTTATGTGAGAGTATAGGTAGAGAGATCTATGTGGGGAGCACAAGTTGACTATCAGTTGGACTGTTTATAGATTGATTAGCTAGGATATGTTATGTGGGATATGATGACTTAGGTATCTAATGTAGGGATGTCTGCTGAGTATCGAGAGTAGTTCTTGTGACATTGCTTTGTTATATTCACAGATCTGGCAGAGCCTATTCCTGATGTTGATGAGCTTTCTGATGATGATGGAGATGATGATGATGATGGTGATGACAATAGGAGACCTCAGAGATAGAGAGTTCAGAGGGAACCTAGGGCTCCTAGGGCACAGAGATCTATAGGATCTTGGATGCGGGGTGGTCATGTTAGAGGCTGAGGTGGTGGATTTAGGCAGCCTAGACAGAGATTAATGCATGCACAGGTACCTCAGAGATGGGATCCTACCAAAGTTGGTGCAGAGTGGGCTAGGCAGAGACATAGATGGGTCCAAGTGGCTAGGAAGGTTCCATTATAGGGACTGATTCCTCAAGTTGATCCATAGAGTAGCACGACCCTGGTGATACCATAGGTTCCATTAGCGCTCAGGCACCTCAGGCTCCTCCAGCATCACAGGCACCTCTAGTTCCTTCCATTATGGATGGCTTAGTTTAGGATGTTAGAGGTTTATAGGTAGGGATGACTATAGTTACTGGTCGATTAGATCAGGTTACAACTATATTGCAGTAGTTTTTGGTGACATTAGCTCAGTTACCTACTAGTGCGAGCACTAGTCAGACACCACCTTCTACACAGGATAGAGCAGGTGACAGGGATCCTGATGGTGTAGGGGGTTCAAGTACTGGTATTGCTGGAGATGGATCAGGTGCCCCTGCTGGGTCATGAGACAGATTGGGAGCTATGATATCTGGATATTGTATTGATGTCTCATTTGATTGTTGATCAGGAGTTTGATTATATGGATCATTTATTGACATACCTTTGATATATAGATTTATGTTAAAGACATTGATGGTGGACATTTATCTATGATGGTCTTTGATTCCCATTTTGATGATGTTGTTATGAGATTTCTTTTATGCATATCTACATGCTTCTATGATGCATTTATTTCTATTATGCTATGGATGCAATGTCTTAGAGTAGGACATAGATAAATGGATGCAAATGATGTTAATGCAACATAATTCTATATGATTTTCTGATTTAATCATGATGTATGGATTATGCAATGCAATGATATGGATGCAATACTTAGTGCAATGATAAATTAATGCAACTATCTTTTTTGGTTTTTGATGTATGTAATTTAATTTATGATGCAATTCTAAATGATTTGGATAAATGACTAATGATTAATGTTTCTTTTCTTTGCTTTTCACTTTATATGAATATATAATGAATAATGATTAATGCTTTATCAATTCAAAAAGAACAATCTCATATTGATGATTTGAAACCATTAAATTGATGAAGTGTTGTCAACATTAATTCCCCCCCTTGATCTTGGAAAAGTGCTAGAAATACAAGCCATTTTAATCTAACTTGAAAATGCAATTAATCTAACATGAAGATGCAATGCAACTAATTATCCTTGAGGTTTGTGAAATAAATGCAAACAGAGATATATTTTCATCATTGAGCATTGTGGAACTAGGAGTCGATACAATCCTTACTGGTGCCACTGCGACGATAAGAATATGAATATGACTTTCATCTCATGTGGTAAGCCCTTCTGCAAAACCAAGTACAACCCTCACTAGTTGAATGACCAACTATGGGAGTATGAATACCAGTTTGATCGGATTCAATGTTGCAAGTGGATGTTGGTATTAAGATATTGAAAATATAAATAGCCAAGGTATCCTTTTGTGTGAACAAACAAAGGTTAACCCTCCTTCTTATATGAATGTCCTCAATGGTACTTTGATGACCATTTCATTAGACTAATTCACACAAGTTAAAAATATTTCCTCAAGATAGTCACATAGAAGCCTAATAAAACATCATGTCTCCATCATTTCCAATCTAGTCAAAACATCATCGATTAGCTAAAAAGAAAATGACTCGAAAAAGGTCAATGAAAAATGCATCAAAATTTCCCAAGTGTTTGTGAAATGTATCAAGATTTTCAAATAAGAATTCCAGATAGTCTGATCATTTAGGGTTTGTCAATTTTTAATCCTGATAAAATAAGTCAATGCAACTCAAGGATCATGTTATGCGATCAAACTATTTAGGGTTGAACAATGATATCTATCAAAGGTTCCAAAATATCTCTCTTCTGACTTTGAAAATCTTCTTCTAATATGTGAACAAGATGTTGCACTATTGAATCCATTTGGTACCAGAAATCCATGATGCGTGCCCCCAAGTGATAAATGTGATCAAAGTGAAACTTAGGGCAACTGAACCTAGAATGTGACAAAATACAGCTCTGAGACTTTATTAGGACCATGCACAAATGACAGATGCAATGAGGATATGGACAAATGAGATGATGAAACACAATATGTACAAATGTGACTAGGAAAGACCTAAGGGACAAAAGGCGCCTATTTCCAAGTTTTCACCTTTTGGGATTATTTCTCTTTTTTCTTTTTTTGCTACCAAGGTGCCTATTGCTAGGTTTTCACCAAGGCACTTTTTTCTCTTTTTTCAATTTTTTTTTTCTCTTTTTGATTTTTTGGCTTTTAAACTTTCTGATTTTTTTTTGTATTTTGATCTTTTCTCATTTTTTTTGTACTTTTGACTTTTTCCATGGACAAAGGTGATGCTGAATCATCTGATACTCTCAACTTATACTCTTTCCTCTGAATTAAGTGTGAAACCTCTTAAGATGAATGATATTGATAGGTTCTTGCAATTCATCTCCATCACAATTGGCCAATTTGTAGGTCCCCATTCCAAAAGAAGAAACAATGACAAAAAGGACGAAGCCAATTTTCTTCCCACTTTCCTTTCTTTTCTCTATCAACCCGATTTTTTGGATTTTCTCTCAATACTAGATCTCCCACTTGAAAGGTTCTTGGTCTAAAATGCTTTTTATAGTTCCTTGAAATTCGATTCTGATACACTTTTAAATGATCATAGGCTTGAGTTTGATGTTCCTCCAACATATCCAATTGTTGAATTTGAGCAACTCTATAATCCTCATCCGTGATTAATCCATGCAATGATACTCTTAGGGATGGTATTTCAACTTCTAAAGGTAGAACAACTTCGGCCCCATAAACCAATGAAAAAGGTGTAGCTCCTGTCAGAGTGTGAATACTATTCCTATAGGCCCATAATGCTTGATTGATTTGAAGATGCCAATCTTTTCCTGACTTTCCAATGGATCTCTTAAAGATTTTAAGGATGTTCTTGTTGGTAGCTTCTGTTTGTCCGTTACCTTGGGGATAATAAATGGATGAAGAGTGATGTGTAATATGGAATGTGTCACAAAGTTCATCAACATCTTTGTTCTTAACTATTTTCCATTATCCATGATGATGGCATGAGATATGCCATATCTACAAATGATATGATTTAGGATAAACATGGAAATTTGCTTCCCCGTTGTAGTTGTTAAAGGGACAACCTCAACCCATTTAGTGAAGTACTTTGTTGCCATGATTATATACTTGTGTCCATTTGAAGAAGGTGGATAAATCATGCCAATCAAATCAAAGCCCCATTGAGAGAATGGCCATGGTGTTACAAAAGGGTGTAACTCTTATGCTGGTGCATGAATCATGTCTCCATGGTATTGACATTTTGCACAAACTTTGACAAACTGACAAGCATCTCTTTCTAAGGTTTTCCAAAAGTACCCCATGCGTAGGATTTTCTTAGCTAGGTTTAAACCACTCAAATGTGACCCACAAATCCCGTCGTGGATGTATTTTAAAGCTAACTTCAATTCATCTTCCTCTATACATCTAAGGAGTGTTCCATCAAGACCTTTACGATATAATGTGTCAGAAAGGATGGTATAACGAGCCATTTGTCTTATGAAATTTTGCTTTTGAGCATGTGTTTGGTTTATAGGTAAGGTTTGGTCTTTTAGGTAGGCATAGATGGGTCCATACCATGGTGATTCATGTCCATTTAAAAGGGAAATAATTTGGGTATCAGGTAGGTCAAATGCTGGTTTAACCAATTCTTCCACCAAGAACTCATACTTTTCATTTTGAATGGGCATTTAAAGTAAAGCTTCCAAAGTAGCCATTGCATCTGCTGCTCTATTCTTATCTCTTGGATTTTGTTCAAAAGTTATCAAAGCAAATTACTTTTTCCATTCATCCACCAATCTTTTGTAAGGCATCAATTTTTCATCCTTGGTATTATATTCATCATTAACTTGATTGATGACTAATTGAGAGTCCCCATAGACTTGTAATTCTGTGACATTCCATTCCAAGGCCATCTTGATACCTATGACCAAAGCTTCATACTCTGCTATGTTATTGGTGCAAGGGAACAATAACTTGTAAGATTTTGGGATTGTGTAACATTGTGGTGTAATCAAAAGAATGCTTTCTCCACTACCATTTTGGGTGTAAGATCCATCAAAGTATAAAGTCCATGTCTTAGCTGCCACATTAACAATTTTAGAATCCAGAAACTCCACTTAAATAGGATGTGTATATTCTTGAAGATATTCAACCAATTGATCAGCAATAACTTGACCTTTGATTTCTTTCCTATCAACATATTCAATGTCAAATTCAGTAAGCACCATTACCCACTTTTCAATCCTTCTAGTTAAAGCTGTTTTGTAAAGTAAGTATTTCAAGGGATCAATTTTGGCTATGATCTTCACTTTATGCAAAAACATATAATGTCTTAACTTTTGAGAGGCAAATACCACTGCTAGGAAAGCCCTTTCCATGAAGCTATAGTTTAATTCATATTTGATCAATGTTCTACTCAAGTAGATAGCTCTTTCTTTTCCTTCATCATCTTCTTGTACCAATAAGACTCCTAAAGATTTTTCTTTTGCTGAAATATAGAGTATCAAAGGTTTTCCTTGAATTGGTGACATCAAGATAGGTGGATTCATCAAGTATGTTTTCAACAATGTAAAGGCTTTATTGCACTCCTCATCCCATGTGAAGATGGTGTCTTTATGTAGTAACCTTGTGAAAGAATGGAATTTTTCCGCCAATTGAGAAATGAACCTCCTTATGGATTGAAGCCTTCCTTGAAGTGACCTCATTTGACTAATATTCTTTGCAATGTCCATGTCCATTATTTCTTGTACTTTCTTAGGATCTACTTCAATGCCTTTTGCTGAAATAATGTACCCTAGGAGTTTTCCAGATTGTACCCCAAAAGCACATTTCTTTGGGTTGAGTCTCACTTTGAATTGTTCTAGCCTTGTAAAAATATTTTTAAGTGTGGATAAATGATCTTTTCTTTTATGTGACTTAGCTAGAATGTCATCCACATAATCTTCCATAAAGGTTGCATCATGTCATGGAAAATGGTAGTCATTGCTCTTTGATAAGTGGCTCTGACATTTTTGAGACCGAATGACATTACATTCCAACAAAAATAACCCCATGGGCATGTAAAGGCTATCTTCTCTTGATCCTTAGGTGCAATGCAAATTTGATTATACCCTCTAAATCCATCCATAAGTGAAAACATAGAATGACGCACAGTGAGATCCACAATAGCATCAATGCTTGGTAATGGAAAGTCATCTTTTGGACAAGCAAGGTTTAAATCTATGAAATCCAAGCAAACTCTTATGGTTTTATCATGTTTGGTAACTGGTACAATGTTGGAGATCCATTCGGCATATGCAATTACTATTATAAATCCCGCCTTGAGTAATTTTTCCAATTCTTCTTTGACTAAAAGGGCTACATGTGGATGCATTTTTCTCAACTTCTACTTGACGGGCTTAACCCCAGGCTTCAAATTTAAATGATGCATTATGAAACTTGGATCTAATTCGGGCATGTCAGCATATGACCATGCAAAGTTGATTTTTTTTGCTTGAAAGAATTTAATGAATTCTTTTCTCTCCAAGGGACTCAAAGATGCTGCCAAGTGAATAAATTTAGGATCCTCTTCTGTTCCAATGTTAACCTTTTCTATGGGTTCAATAAGTACATGTGATATTTCATCTTCATGAGTTGGTAAGGTGTCCAACCTCTCTCCCTTAGGTGCTATAGTTGGATTTTCACCTTCGGAAACATCCTTTATTTTTACTTTTTTTGGGTCTAGCACTGCCACATGGTGGTTTTCACCACTAGACCTTCTCATTTTTTTATATATTTTCTCTTCATTTTTATGATTAAGAGGTTGAACACCTACCCCTATCATTGTGTTCAGAGTGAATTCATTGATGGAAGTATTGGGTTCAACCGCATTGAGGTATAAGGCCATTGCATTGTCATTTGGGAAGTAGAGTAAGTCATTTGGCTCAAAAAGATTCCAATCAATAAGTTCAGGGTGCATTAAGGACAAGGATTCATTGGATGGGTTTTAATTTGAAGGATTTAAGGACATGACTTCATTTTATGGTTCATACATTGTATCATCAAGGTCTATGACATGTGCCTCTTCAAGATGGTCCATGGAAGAAGGATCAAAATCCTCTTCATTAGAGTC
>MU227639.1:950749-965374 GCA_018584345.1 Thuja plicata
ATAGTATTGTCATAAGTATGAGCAAAGTTAACATTATTATTGCCTCTTGCATTATTCGCACTGTTTCCTCCATTGTTTGAGTTGGAAGATTCTCCTTTTTCATGTTTATAGAAAGGAGTCTTAAAGGTCATGTGATCTTCATTAGTTTGAGGGCCTTCCACTTTTATCACGCCATTGTCTATGAGATCTGTTACCACATGTCTAAGACACATGCAATCATTGGTCTTATGTCCCCGATTTCTATGGTACTCACAATGATTATTCTCACTCCATAAATTTGGCTTGATTTGAGGTTCGTATGGTTGAACCTTTGGTAGGTCAATAAGTTTATTTTCAATAAGTGTCCTTAATGCATTTTCCAATGGTTTACCCAAGTTAGTGAATGTCCTTTTGTGTTTAGGTGCAAAGAAAGGTTTAGGTTTGTAAGCCCCTTGATTATTCCCAAAGTTGTTATTAGTGTTGTTGTTGTTAAAGGGTAATTTGGGTGCTTGATTCAAATTATTGGCTTGAACTGAATTTTGAGTGAGATTGAAAGGAGTAGCCTTTAAAGTGTTAGCCTCTACCACTCCATCATTAATCACTCCTTTATTTTTTTTATTATTCATCAAAAATTGGTTGTTGTTAGGGGGATTGCGATTTTGATTGGTGTTGGAGGTATTGTTGTTGTTGTTATTCTTGTTATCCTTGTAAAGTTTAATTTCTCCACTTTTTACCAATACCTAGGACATTGTAGCCTTAATCGATAGTTCATTTCATGATTCAAGCTATTTACAATAATATCCATCTTCTCCTTTTCAGGTACACTTCGAGGGTATCTAGAAAATACCGCTCTCCATCATTGTAGGAAAAGTAGGAATCCCTCTCCTTCTCTTTGTTTGGTGTTACATAAATTAAGCATTGTAACCTCATGTTTGATGTTATAGGAATAATGAGTTACAAACTTAGAAGCCAATTCTTCAAAGGTTTGAATGCCAGAGGGTAACTTTGAAAACCACTCCATTGCCATACCTCCCAAACTTCTAGGGAATAACCTCATTAGGTAAGTTGTGTCATGCATGAACTCTAGAGTTAATGCACAAAATTCCCTTAAGTGATCTTGAGGATCAGTTGTTCCTTCATATTTGTCATATTTAGGAAAAATAGCATTTGTTGGAAATTGAACCATGATTAAAGACTTATCAAATGGAAATGGACACAAAGCTTCAATAGAAAAGGGTTTAGGAGCCCCACTTTGTTTTATCCTGTCCAATTGCATTTGGAAAAGTTGGAATTATTTTTTCATGATGTCAATGGGATTAGCCTCAGCTTCTTCTTGTTTAATTTTGTTGACATCATAATCATGTGGAAGTTTGAGACCTGTTTGTGCTAGGTCTAAAAAGAACTTTTCCTTGTCTTTTTTCAACACTTTTTCCATAAGCTTCATGAAGAAAGGACTTTGCATAGCTTCATTAACCTTTTCATTAGTTAACTCCTCATCATTAGGGTCAATGTTGCCCCCACTATTATTATTGTTCAACCCTTGATTGTTAGGATCATTGTTTGCTCCTCCATTGTTGTTTTTATTAGATCCTTGGTTGTTAGGATCAGCATTTCCCCCTCCATTGTTGTTCATATCCTTGTTTACATGGTTGATTTGATCAGGATCTATATGACCAAATGGAAAATACATTGTTGGTTCTATTTCTTTGATGGGTTCTTGTAAGGGTCTTAAAGAACTAAAAGGATCACCCAGAAAAGGACACTCCTACCTTAGATAAGATCCATCTGATTGTAGGGTAGCCTTAATGTAATGAGATCACATAAAAATTGGCATTAACATAAATCAAATGAAGAGCCTAGGCTTTTATCTCACTTAAGTGATCAATCCGTGGATGATTTTGCAAAAATATCTAATAATGGCAGATTTTGATCTAGTTGAGTATACACAGAGGTAAAACGTCCAAAAGGGTATCCAAAAATGGAATTTTCTTGTTTTCAAACCCTCAGTATATATCCACTATTTTCCCTTCTTTGTTTCTGGGAAGCTCTTGCCTGTGTGTAGGCGGCCTTTAATTGTTGATACACAGTCACTAGAATTCTTGTACGCGGCACTCTGCGGTTAGCAGGCGGCGTTTGCCTGGTTATAGGTAGTTTTAAATTGTTGACATGTGGCACTTTCCAGTGGCTTACACAACTTTTGAATGTTTACAAGTGGTGTTTCAAAGTTGTAAGCGATCCAAGATTGTTTGTATGTGGTTTTGAATTGTTGGTATGCAGCTCTTTGCAAATCAAAGTTGAAATCGTCAATTTTTTTGTTATTTTTTGGATTTAAAATTTTAAAGGCTTTGATAAGATTTGTCAAAAAAGAATCTTGCATGAAAATAGAGTACAAGCTCAACACACACATCAAAATTTTACCATATCCCTAAAACAACACTAAAAGTGTATGTTCTCGGATGTTTTTATAGGTATGCACAAGAATTTCTTCCAAATAATCTACCTTAGAGTCAAACAAATTTGGCTTTTAACAATGGCTCTAAAAAGGTAGGTTTGATATTTTATCAAGATTTTAAATCACTTCTGTTCTAAATCTTGCCAAGATCCTTTACCCCCTTGCGGGATTCCCACACGCACGAAAGTATGATTTTGCGCAATCCTGAAGGACTACTCGAGGAAGTGAGGATGACTTGCACAAAGTTTAGTCACTTTTCGATTAAGGTAAAGTGCATTTATTCATAGTGGGTCAGATGATATCATGGAAACAATGAATATCTCCCACTTTGGGTCGTTCCCTCTCACCGTCCTCGTAAGGCAAATCTAGGGAGGCATGCCCTTTAAAGCTCTATTCTATCTAGCATGTATATGGAAAGCAAGAATTGAACTTAGTCCAACAAGTTTGGGAATTTGATTCACTCAAAGAGTGAAGAGAATATCCCTATTGTCTTCCTTTGTTCCAAACACCTCAAGCAAAAATTGTTCATTTTCAAGCTCTTGACAAGGAGGTTCTTAAAATTGAGATGTGTGGTTCAATTCCTTATCCTTTTCTTTGCACTAAATTGACTTTGCATGTTTGGCTTTTTGATTCACTTCAAAAAGTGAAGAACATATGCCTAATGCTTGTTCAATTTAGACAATTAGAAGGATTTTCCTAATTATACCAGATTTAAATGAAATGCCACAATTTAATCAATGCAAGCTTGATAAGATAAATACCTCATCTTCATAGCTAGCAAAGGCTAGGCACATTTTTGATTGATTTGTGCTTATTTTCAACTCACCTAGTGGCAATCGTTCCCACTCCAGCTCCTCCAACAAGTTAGTCAACACAATCAAAACAAAGTGAAGAAAGACTTGGAAAATAAATTGACCATTTTACTCCTAAAAGCTCTTTTTAAATCAAATCTGTCAAATCAAAGCTTAAAGAACTTAAGAATGAAAATCAATCAAAGAGTAGGAAATTTTTCTTGATGAGCAAAAAACACTTTAATATAGTGATCATAAAGGTGTTCTTCTTCGAATAAGCTCTCTAAAAGATTAGATGCATGTATTTGCTTATCATGTTTAGTCTTAATCCTTACCTCTTTGCTAGGCCTTGTGACTCGCTTCTCTGGTTTATGCACTTTCGGATGATTTTTCATTTGTAGCAATGAAAAACACAGAGAGTTAAATCAATGAGCAAATCATTAAAGCATAAAGATCTATGCGACATTTAACAGCTAATACGTGGCTTTTAATTGTTACTACGTGTAAATGAAAACTTTGAAAGTAGCTTTTAAATCTTAAAAGGCGGCTCAGGAAAATCCACAGGCAGCCAAATAAAAACCACAGGCGACACAGAAAGTGCAAAGTGTAGTCAAACATTGCTAGTAAGTGGCTCTTGGAAGTTCACAAGCGGTCTTTGGTGTCTAACAGGTGGCGCTTTACCAATCTAGGCAGCACACTTTATCTCACAGGTGGCCCAATTTATCTCACAAGCAGCCTAAGAAAGAAAGACATAGACAAAAGAAACTCTGTATGTGGCGCTTTACTGTTCACAGGTGGCTCTGAATTCTTTGTAGGTGGCTCTTCTCTTATTTCCTGCAAAATAACATGAAGAATAATGCAAAACACACAAAATATTAAGATAAAAATATTAGAAATGAGGTCTAAAGCCCCATGGTGGGTGCCATTTGTGTGTGTGAGATTACACCTTCATGAAATTAGGATTAGTAACAACAACTATATGGAAAGAAAATGCTATTTAATCTAAGAATTTGAGTTAAACCCATGACATCTCATGGTTCTCTATCTAAGATTTGTTAAGAGATCTCTCAGCCTTAATCTCTCTCAAGGACAATCCTAGAATGAGAAGAAAATGATAAACATTCTCTAATCTAGCTCAAATGCTCAAAAATATGTGTGCTTGCTATTCAAATGCTAATGGTTCATGCTATGAAATCAACAAATGCTTCTAAAATGATGCTCTAAATGCTATGCAAATGCTGAAATTATATCAAAAGCTCTCAAATGATCTCCAAATGCCTATAATAAGGATGCTTTGCTCTTGAATTTCTTGGATCCCAAACACAGAAAATGGCTTGTATTTATAGCGATTTCCCAAGGGTAGGGGGTGGAGTGAGTTGATCATGGTCAAACCTTGGTTGAGTAAAATTTTTTGAGGTGTTTTCAAATGGAGGGAAAGTTGAGTGGTTGTCCTCACAGAAATTAGGAATTATTTAATTCAATCATTTAATTAATTTAGCCATGTAAGGGTGAATGGGTTGGATTTGATTTTTTTGTTTTAAACTATACAATTAATTGATTAAAATCAGTTGCATAATTTGATTCATCCCTTTTAGGCTTGAATTTAATTATTTGATTTCATGATTATTTAATCCTTTGATTTAATTTGATTTTTGTCCACTTTGCTTGATAAATGTCCATTTGATTTGATTTTGATCCATTTTAATGCATTTTGATGAGATTTGAGGTAATTGGCTGAGATTTGCAAATTTGAATGTTTAAGATACACCTGGTCAAATTTAGGTGTCTACAGAATCTTTGGTGATCCATGTCAGGTGATCCAAGTGATTTAACTCTCATTGGCTAGGGAATTGACTTTCCCTTTTGCAAGTGAGGAGTTGTAATTAGGATTTTGTTTAATTCCTTTTAATTAATTACCTTAGCCATATATTTGATTGTTTTTTTATTTAATTGATTTAATTTGGTTTAATTAGATAAGGCAATAAATGTAATTTAGTGATAAGATCACTTAGGAGATTAAATTTGATTTAACTGAATTATGGCAATTATTGAAGCATTGTCTTGAAATAATTAGCGGTATGATCACACTTAGGAAAAATAGGGTCTATGGTTAGAGCAGACCAAATTAGGGTGGTTACATCGAGAATGGAGAATCATCATACCAAGCTGATCCAAAAGATGTCTACACAAATCCAAGACCAAGGAAGAAGTCATGCAATCACTATGGAAAACCAGGCCACACATCAAATGTTTGTAGGAGAAAAGCTAAAGGTATTCCTAAATCCACATCTACATTCATGGGAATTTTTTATAACTGTGACAAGAAAGGACACAAAGCACATGAATGCAGATCTAAGGTGAAACAACCAAATAAGGAAACCTACATGGAAAAATACTGTTCTACTTGCAAAATGCATGGGCACACATCTCTTGAATGTAGGAAGAAGAAAAGGCAAGCATGGAAACGAAAAGAACAAGAAAATTCTCATCAACTGAGAAGAGTCAGTAACTCATATGTGTGGGATTAAAACACATGGGAAAATTGAACATCATGTGGTAGATATGGACACATAGCTGTAAACTACATGAGAAAATGGATGAGAAAGTCTAGAAACTAGACTAACCTTGGAATGGCATGCTTAAATTGTCATAGGCTCAGTCATCTAAGAAAGGACTGCAGAGATTGAGTGACAGAGTCAAGCACTTTTTCCAATGGAAATACCATTGAAGATATCAAAAAAATGAGAAATAAAATGTGGAGGAAAGCTACAAACACAGATGATGCTGGACCAAGCAATACAATTGGTGACACCTTATCCAATGGATTTAGTGATATCACTACCCCCACCTAAGCAGAACAAGTAAGTATGGAACTATACTATACCAAGTTATATTTTACATCAGTTCTAATATACATTGATAATATGCCAAATTAGCATAAATAAAGATGCACTATGGTATTACTAGTTATGAATTTGTGAATCCAATCTCGTTGGTCAATACACACCAAGAATTGTCGGTATACATATAAAAGCTAAGTTGTTAATGTAAACTGAGCATCATCGGTAATCATTTAAAAAGACAATATAGTCTTCGCTACATACCGAGCTTCATTGGTGAACATGTGAAAGGTTAATTGAATTGAAACTTACCTTGAGCATCACACTCTCACTGAGGAATAAGTTGGTATGTTACCTGATTGAATCCATCTTTGAACACTAAGAAGTGGGTAAAAGGGTGATGGAAAAGTGATTAAGAGCGAAGAGCAGAGTGAAAAAAAATGACTAGATTGTAGAGTGACTCACAAGCATATTCATGGTATTTAGACAGATTAAAAGTAGCTACAACAGATCAAGTGAATATCTAAGACTCACCGAGCTCACATTTTGTTTACAGGAAAAGCCCTAAATCTCTAGAAAAATGGCAACCACATATCGTGTTTCCAAGATCAAGAATGGAAAGGATAAGAAATTTAATCTAATCAAGAACTCTACATGTGAAGAGCCTAAGTACAAATTATGTCCAGAGGTTGATTCACAACCCGATGATGCTGGAGCATTCTCAAGCATACCACCTAGGGTTTTTCTTGTCAAGGATGTCTAAGCCTATATCCACTCTAAGGTTGCAGAGATAGGAGATCTCAAAGTTGAGGAAGCTTGCAAGAATCTTTGCACAGATGGAAACATCAAGGATGAACATAAACATATTGAGGTGAAAGGGTTGACAAATGCCCTAATATTCCCAAATTAATTCAAAACTGAGTTGATCTAGATAGTTATTATCCAGGTACATGACTGAAAGATGTGGCTGGATGAGCCAAAACCAATCACCAAGGATGTAATACACACAGTAACCGGTTATCCAGTAACCGACAAGGAAAAAACACTCAAACATCCTCCTCGCCTCAACATAGAAAAGATGGTAGGTGCAATATAAGATGGTAGAGGATTGAAGGTAAATTCCACCACCAATCTAGAATTGAAATTTGGCAGATGTGTGCTAGGATACAAGGTATTCCAAGCCAACAAACTAAATAGCATTGCATGTGGATCAGTTGACACTTCTCACAAGTTTGTGAAGAAGGGATTATAGTTGGACATATCTGAGCTTATACTAAAGAAATTAGAGGAGAACATGAGGACAATAAGGCCAACAAGGTTCAATTCATGTAAGTTTGGATCACTCCTCATGTGTACATTTATCTATTTCCATAACTTCTTCCCATCTTTTGGTAATGTCAATTGGGACCCGAACTAGTGACAATACAAATTAGTGAATTTATTAAGTCACTAGGAGACAATTTTACATCTGTCATGGATGCATACTTCACTAATTTTAAGAACAGAATGCAGAAAAGGATGAGGATACCAGAACAACTGGTGGATCAATATAAAGATGATATTTGTTTCATGGTGGACACCAATACAACTTTGATCAAACCAGTTGTACCGAGGACAACATGGTTAGCAACAATTGAATATGAGATAAATATAGATCAGACCACAAATGCTATTGAAACATTATTGAATGAGCCACTAGAAAAATCATCACCAAGATTTGGCACCTATGAAGAAGCTAAGGCTAGAATAAAAATAGGATTAGTTGCTAAAATTATATACAAAAAGAAGAGCAAAATGGTGAAAACACTTGAAAAGAAGCTGTCGGTAAATGATGAAGAAACAAAACAATAAGAAGCCACCGAGGGACATTCATCCGTCGGTGAAGGTGAAAAATTGAGTGACTCCAAATAAATAGAGTTTGATGCACCACCCCCAACGAAACCAAGGACAACTACTGCATCAAGAACAAGTAGTCAAACTACAAAAGTAGACTCACCACTAGTTAAGAAAGGACAAGTGAGGACTTATAAAAGAAAACCTCAAACCGGGAAAACATAAGAACCAAAGAGAAGAAGGAGATTAATCCAAAGTAAGGAAGATAAGGAAGACATTGAACAAGATGAACACCCTAAAAAGAACAAAGTTCCTACCATAATTTATGAGATTGCTGCATCAATCATCAAGTCAGGTAGAATATCAGATCCTAAGATTAGACAATGGCTAACTCTAAAACCCAAGGATCATAATAAGATAGAAGAAGCCATCATCAAGACAATATGTGTGTTCAAATATGTACTTGTATAGTTTGATAAGATGATGCCACAAGAACTTCAAGATAGGTTATCAACAAGGTGGACATATGCACTAAATAATAAAAGACAAATAAGGGAAATATCCCTAGTTTCAATTATGCCACCCGAGTCAAAGATGGAAGAAATAGATGAAATGATGAAGAAGAATTCAAAGAATTTCTCAACAAAATTGAGAGGCTATAAAGTACTACAAGGAAGCTTAATAGATCTTGAAAAAGAAAGTGATAAAGCTTGGAGAGAAATACTCAATCTACCTAAAGAGGATACAAGCCCTGAGAAGGTATTAGCTCTTACCGAGAAGCCTCACAATGAAGAGAAAGAGGCAACACCGAGCCCTAAACACATCTTAATAAATGACATTGAGGATGTAAATCTAATTGATCTGACACCATAGGAAAGTCAGACCATGGATGACATACCACAGATCTTACAATCATTAAAGGATACTACATATGACAAAAGCAAAGATATAACAATAATAGATATCACTGGAAGTGATCCTGCTAATGAGGTAAAGAAAGATGAAGATGTCATCATTACCACTGAGAAAACCAAGGAACATGATACAAAAAGAGATACTGCATAGGTTAATATACTAGGACACATGCCATTATTGATACAAGTTATCAATATCATCTCAAAAAAGGAGAAGTCACCCGACCATGATGTAAGCATACCCAAGGATAAGGGTGAAGAGGAGCACAAAGAGCACAAATGATGAACAAAAGGTAACAGATGGAGAGAAGAAAGATGCAAGTGAAGAAAAAGGTGATGCCACTCCAAAGGATGCCGAAGGAGAAGCTGTAGATAAAGCTAATGTTGACATGGAGATGTCTACAACCAACTGACAGGTGAATACCGAGAAATAGGTAAAAGCAACAACACCTCCAAAGCCTTCACCAAGTACATCAGAGAAAGAAAAATATCTTTCTATGGTACTACATACAACTACCTCACGACAATTGCAAAGAAAAGGAAGAAGAAGAGAAAATATCTAGTTACATTGGATGAAATCATTGACATACCAGACTGTGATCCTAGGACATTGGATCTAGAGTCACTAAAAAAGTATGGTGAATTGTGTAAAAGGAAATCCATACAAGATAAGCTCAAAAGGAGAACAAGGACACATAGGTGCTAGAAACTAGAAAATAAATACTATTATAGATTGTACCTAATAGTGAAATTGATCAAAATGCTCCTATACTTGATCAATTAGCAGTTCTTACCGAAGCCATCACATCACAGAATGTATATGCAAAGAAGGTAATAAAAGAACATGTAGAGCAGAAAAATCGATACAAGATAACAAAGAAAATCAACCATGAAGGGGCATAGAAAAAGGTAAAGATATCTAAATTGGTCAATACATTGGAACCAATTAATTTAGAAGTTACAACCTTAGTTCAAAAGTTATCCACCACAGAGAAATTCACTAAGGAGAGTAGTGAAAATATTGTAAAGATAGATGCAGATCTTAATGCTAGTGCCTCTCACAACCAATGACAATGCATTGAAGCAGCATTATGACAATATTATGGAAACAAAAAGGTTGAGACTTAATATTCAAGAGGAAGAATCCAAGTTTAGAGATGAGGTAATAGAGCTCCAAGCTCTACTACTACCAAAGCTCACATTACTGCAACAACATATGACTTTAGCAAGAACATTGATTGCCACCCTGGAAATGTCTGTAACCGAAAGCATATATGATATGCATGCAGGAATCACCTTGGAAATCATGACCATTGCGAACCTTAAAGAACAATGGGAAAAGAAAATAGAGGACATTAAAAAATCCCATTCCCACATTTTTGACAAATTGTAAGTATTACACCTTTGTCATTATTATAAAAAAGGGGGAATTAATATGATAAAAGGAGAAATGATTTGGTGAGATAAGGTTGAAGGGGGAAATGATGAAAGGGGGGAAATATATGTATAAAGGAAAATGTGTATACATGTACATATACTATACCAAGGATGGCACATAGGGGGAGTCATATTGACAAGGCAAACACATGGTGTATATACTAAACATTTTAGTTTTTCACATATTAGTTTTTGATGCTAATGCCAAAGGGGGAGATTTATGATCATATTTTGTCATTAGTATACAAAGGAAATAGTTTTTAAACTATCGGTGACATGATCACTGAAAGACAAGTTTATAGTGCAACCCGACACAACAGTTCATAGAGGTCACCAAAAATGTTAAGTGTAAGAGAACACCAAAACCAGTCTTCACCGATAGACAAGTGATGACATGTAATTGATTGAATGTTTGAAGATGTTAAGTTGATCACCAAAATGTAGAAAAATAATGCAAGACATTAAATCATTTAATGGATTGTATTGTCATTAATGTCAACTTGATATAATCTAATCGGTTATAATCCAAGTGTCAAAGACTTCAGAGAATTAGATAGAGAAAGATTATGCTTTCAGTAATGCATAAAATAAAAGAATTCACTAAGTGACTTCAAACACCAACAGCTAGTGGAACCCAACAAACAAAGATAACCAAAATTTAAGTCACAGTAATGCCTGAGAAAAGAAACTGACGAGTATTATCGAAGAGCAGAATCAAAAGCATTACCGACGGAAAAAATTACAGTGTTAACCGACGAGCAAAACTTTGTAGTGTAGCCTGAAGGATAGACAACCCTGATGGAGAAGATCAAGGAGAACTGAAGTTTTTACCGAAGCTATAAAAGAGTTAAAACACTAAAGTTAAATGGATTTCAGAAACAAAAAATATCTAGCAGGTAGAGCTAAAAATAGACTTAACTAGTTGTTATCATTATTTTCATCGACAAGATAAAGCCAGAGATAAGTAAAAGATTTAAAGCTATTTTATCCAGTTGGAAACAAGATTTCTATGAGATTAAACAAGATTTATGCTTTAAATTAGGATTGGCTAAGATTGTGGATCACGCCAAGAACAAGAAAATCAAGAAGAGAGAAACGGTGATATCATGTCTATAAAAAGACAACTTAATTCATTATGAATTAAGGGGAGTGAATGAAAAAGAGGATGCTGAAGAGAAACTGATGAAGAAAAAATTCATACAATCTTAATCAATCAAGCTGAGGAAAGAGCTAAAGATTTTTATGGACACTGAGCAATAGAGAAAAACATCACGGAGTAGAAAAAAAAAGTGGAGCAAAGGTATTGAAAAGATATATTGATCAGAATGGTTTAATGAGCTTACAATAGATCTAAAAATTCTAAAGTAAAAGTTGTATATGTGAACAGATCATTTAATCTTTTAGTTTAACCATTGATTCAGAAAATCTCTTAACTGGGAAGGATTTAAAGATCCTTTCTATATTGAGATACATCCCAAGGAGTATCAAAAAGTTTGATCATGAAGATAACATGAGATGCTAGATACCATTTGACAAACCAAGGTTTGGTCATATAAGGTAGCATAGAGATGCATGATATCAAGTGACAAACTAATCTTTTAAATCCTCTAACAAGGTCACACCTAATAGTGTGTTTGTAACCTTTAATAGGGTTGGCTCTTCACTGAGCTCACTTCAGAAGAGTGAAAATTTTGGGTTACCGGTCCCATGTGGTTTTTCCCTTAACAAGGTTTCCATGTTAAAATCCATGTGTCTATGAGTCATTACTTAAGTGTTTCACATTACACATAACTAATCTAGATTGATTGGTATACACTAAGCTATTTACTATTTTTCGGTAAATGAAAGACTACATTCAGTAAAAATTAAGAATAAGGTTTAACAGAGCACTCTGAACAGTAGTTATTTGATAAGTATATTTGAAGGCATACATCTTGTAGGACTAAAGATAAATAGAGGCTTAATATTGTGGTACTAATTTTTTGGGTTGATTAATTGGAATATTTTTGAGGCCACTGATTCACCCCCCCTCTTAGTTATTACTAACAATTGGTATCAGAGCTTGTGTGCTTAGAAAGGGAGTTTAACAGCTCAAGCAAAAGATCACAAGATGAACAAATGAGATGTGCCCAAGTTGAATAAAGACAACTTTGCATCATGGAAAAGCATAATAAGACTCCACCTATCAGGTATTGGTAATAATGTTACTCAACACCTTGATACTAAATATGTATTTCCTACAAGACCTCATACTATTGACCAATTAAGAGAAAAACATGAGCATAATTGCATGATGATAGAACTTGCCTCATCACTCTTCGATGCTTATTTTGAAGATATCAAAACCCGCACCTCTACAAAGAAAATGTGGGATAATTTGAAGCTGGTACATGGAGGAGATGATAATTTACTAAGAGCCAAGGTAGAAAGCCTAAGAGGGAGGTTTGATGACCTAAGGATGAAAGAAGGAGAAAATGTCACTCAGTATAGCTACAGAATCAAAGAGGTAGTCAATGCTATCTGAGGAGTTGGAGGTGTACTTGAAGAGGAGATAGTGGTAAGTAAAATCTTAAGAACCTTACTGCCTGTATATGCTATTAGAGTTTCTTCTATTCAAGAAATGAGAGTAGTTGCAAACAATACAGTTAATCTAGATAGTCGAATTGGTAGACTGATTTCATTTGAGATGAATAACTTTGATAATAGTGTCTTACCATCTATAGAATCTACATTCAAATATTCTTTGAGAATAAGTAAGTCAAGTCATAGACATGCTATTAGAAATGATAGTGAAAGTGATAATGAGCATCAAGGACTTGATGATATTGAAGCACTAATGGCAAGAAGATTGTAGAGAGGAAAAGGCAGATACAAAGGTAAATTATCACTTGTATGTTTTAATTATAAAGAGGTTGGACACTTTGCTGCAAGATGTCCTAATAGAAGAAAAGATGATAGAAGTAATGAAAAAACATATGAAAAGAAGTTTGACCGAGGTGCTAACAGAGATTACCAAAGAAACTGACAATCTAAAAGAAGAGATACCCGAGACTACAAGGACAAAGGCAAGAAATCTTGTTACCTAGCTGAGAATAGAGCTGATGATACTGACACCGAATCTGAAGAAGACATCGAGATGGTATTTGTATCCATGAAGGATGATTCAGATGAAGAATAAGAAAGGTATGTAGAAACTACACTCATATCTAAGGTTAGTAAGAATGATGTCTGGATCATAGATAGTGGTTGCACTCACCACATGACCGGTGATAATAAAAAGTTTGAAAATTTTGAATACTATAATGGTGGTTCAGTAAGAATGGGTAATGACACACCTTGTCCAGTTGAAGGTAAAGGAACCATAATGTTGAATAACCTGATCAAATGTGAAAATTATTACTGGGAAAATTGACTGAATTATAATCTATTAAGTGTTTCATAGCTGAACAATATAGGTCACTGAGTAGCATTTGAGAATAAGAAGGCAAAGATATTCAATGAATCAGGAAGGTTGATTGGAACTGGTGAGCAGAAAAAAGGTAAAATTTTCTATCTTGATGACATTAACACCACTTTTTTAATGGCTAGAAATGAAGACATATGGTTGTGGCACAAAATATTGTGTCATGTGAATTTTGACAACATGATAAAGATAAGCAATAAAAGGAATGTCATAGGCTTACCGAGTATGTCAAATCCTGAGCATATCATGTGCAAGAACTGTCAAAAAGGTAAGATGACAAAGTCTAGTTTCAAGAGTAAAGCCCATACATCTAATTCAATTCTAGAATTATTCCATACCGATCTATGTGGACCCATGAGGACAAAGAGTTACTATGGAGATATGTATTTTATCCTCTTTGTTGATGATTATTCTAGAATGATGACAATTATATTCTTAAAAGATAAATCAGAAGCATTCAAGATGTTTAAATGGCATAAGACTATGGTAGAAAAACAAAGTGATAAGAAATTAAAATGCTTAAGGTTAGATAGAGGAGGGGAATTTATTTCAGATGAATTCACTAATTTCTGTAATGAGCATGGAATTAAAAGACAAGTTTCTGCACCAAGAACACCACAACAAAATGGAATTGCTAAGAGAAGAAAAAAATCAATTGTTGACTGTGCAAGAACATTGATGATTGAGAAAAGCATCACTCAAAATTTCTAGAGGGAAGCTATCAGTACTGCTGTCTACACATTGAACAGAGTACAATTGAAGAAGGATACAAAGAAGACACCCTATGAGCTTTGGTATGGTTACACACCCAATATAAGTTACTTCAGAATCTTTGGTAGTCAATGTTATATTTTGAAGGATGATAGAAATGGAAAGCTTGACTCCAAAAGTGATGAAGGTATCTTTCTAGGGTATT
>MU227639.1:965424-977288 GCA_018584345.1 Thuja plicata
ATTTTGAAGGATGATAGAAATGGAAAGCTTGACTCCAAAAGTGATGAAGGTATCTTTCTAGGGTATTCCACCAAAAGCAAGGCTTATAAATGTCTTAACAAGTCATCTAACAAGATCATTGAAAGTGTAAATGTAAAGATAGATGAATTTAGAGAAAAGAATGAAAAGGAAATCAGAAAAGGACTAGAGGACTACAATAGGTTTATTTATACAGAAGAACCTGGCACTCTACCTGAGAAACAATGTATTGCTCCTGAGCAACATAACATTGCACCCGAGCATCAAGCTGCAATTACCAAAAATCAGGATAATACTCAAGATGATGTACCAAGCAATGGAGATCATAATGAAGGTCAAGAATATGATCAGAATGATGGACAAAGAGATGAACCAAAACTTGCCAATTATGTTAGAAGACATTATCCACAGAACAAATCATAGGAGATAAGAAGGCTGAAATGAGAACAAGAAGTAAGTCACTAAACACTAGATGTTTACTTTGTAATTTTGAGCCTAAATCTGTTAATACTACACTTGAGAATGAAGAATGGGTCAGTGCTATGAATGAAGAAATAGAACAGATTGAGAAGAATAGTACATGGACACTAGTACCGAGACCTAATGACAAGAATGTCATCGGAACCAAATGGACATTCAGAAACAAGCTGAATGAGAATGGAGAAGTCACAAGAAACAAAGCAAGATTAGTATGCAAGGGGTATGCACAAGAAGAAGGTATTGATTATGGAGAAAAAATTGCACCCATTTCTAGACTAGAGGGAGTAAGAATATTACTTACTTATGCTGCATTCAAAGGATTCAAGGTATACCAGATGGATGTCAAATCTGCATTCCTAAATGGAATACTAGAAGAAGAGGTATACATTGAACAACCAAAATGGTTTGTTGATTTAGACAAGAGGAACATGGTATGTAGACTACATAAAGCCTTGTATGGATTAAAACAAGCACATAGAGCTTGGTATGAAAGACTTCACTCCTATCTCATTAGCATTGAATTTGTAAGAACAAGAAAAAATAGCAATCTATACTTAAAAGAAGATATCGATGGTAATATTTTGATTGTTGAAATATTTGTTGATGATATCATTTTTGGGGGAAATGAAATGTTATGAAAATCCTTTCCTAATGAAATGAGAAAATAATTTGAAATGTCTATGTTTGTGGAGATCAAATTCTTTCTTGGTCTATAGATTCTTCAACAAGATGCAGACATATATATCACTCAGTCCAAATACATCAAGGAAGTGTTGAAGATATTCAAGATGGAGGATTCCAAGCCATTTGGAACATCTATGGCTACTAGATGTAAGCTGAAAAAAGAAGACAAATCAAATGAGTTAAATCAAACCTTGTATAGATTGATGATTGGAAAACTAATGAATGTTGTTCATACAAGAACATATATAGCACACACAACTGGAATAGTGGCAAGATTCTCTGCTAATCCCAAGGAATCACATATGACTGCTATTAAGAGAATTCTGAGATGTCTAAAGAACACCAAGGACTATGGCTTATGGTATAAAAGAGAAGGAAAATTTGAGCTACAAGTCTATACAGATGCTGATTAGGCTAGAAACATTGATGATCGAAAGAGCAAAACTGGAGGAGCATTCTTCATGGGTGACAGACTTGTCACATGGATCAAAAAGAAGCAAGGATGCATCTCTTAGTATACTATAGAAGAAAAATATGTGGCTACTACTGTAAATTGCTCAAATATTGCATGGATCAAATAGTTGCTGGAAGGTATGAATATGAAGATTCTTGAACCAGTGATTATATATTGTGATAATACGAGTGCAATTAAAATTTCTATGAATCCAGTTATGCATGCTAAGACTAAGCATATTGCTATCAAGTATCACTATCCAAGAGAACAAGTGCAAGAAAAAGAGGTGATACTAGAATATGTTCAATCAAAGGAACAACTAGCTGACATCTTTACCAAGCCATTACCGAAAGATACATTTGAGTACTTGAGATAGAGACTAGGGGTACAACACTTGTCTATCGGTGAGTAAGCTAACTAGGAGGCTGGATCAGCCTACACATAATCAGAAGATCACTCATGTTGATGCAAGTACCAAGATGGATAACGATAGATACATCTTTACATAGCTAGGTACAGATCTGCACCGAACACTAGAGACATTGTATTGCTGATGGATAGGGAAATTCAAGGAGTATACTATAAAAGGGAATGGAAGATGATATACAAGAAAATTGTTTGGCATTGTTTTCAAAGAGAGAGATTATCTAATTATCAGAAAGAGATTATATCATTATCCATGAAGAGAAGTTCCTAAGAATCAAAAGGAAAAGTTAATCTTTATCCATACGGAGAGATTACATATGAAATATCCATCTAAGGGAGAGAAGTAACAAAGGGAGAGAGTTCATACAAAGGGAGAGATTGCTGTGAAAGGAAAAAGAGATTATCAAGATGAGGAACAGTCAAGGTGGAGAACATATCAGTAATAGAGACATGAGCTACTACATTTATCCAGTGAAGGGATTGAAGATTGAAGAACCCACTCTACAAGAAACAAATCTAAGCTATACGAGCTTACCGAGAACCAGACATTTGTAATAGTTACATTAGGAAAGATTGATGAAACTGTTATATTTCATATTGTATTAGTAATAATATAGTGTGATAATGTAGTGTGTTGCCATCAATGCCAAAGGGAGAGATTGATGACATGTAACTGATTGAATGTTTGAAGATGTTAAGTTGATCACCAAAATGGAAAAAGATAATGAAAGACATTAAATTAGTTAATCAATTGTATTGTGATTGATGTCAACTTGATATAATCTAATTAGTTATAATCAAAGTGTCAAAGAATTCAGAGAATCAGATAGAGAAAGATTATGCTTTCAGTAATGCATAAAAGACAAGCATTCACTAAGTGACTTCAAACACCGATGGCTAGTGGAACCCGATGAATAGAGACAACCAAAGGTTAATTCACAGTAATTCCTGAGCAAAGAAACTGATGAGAATTACTGAAGAGAAGAATTACAAGCATTACTGATGACCAAAATTATAGTGTTTACCGACAAGCATAAATTTGCAGTGAAGCCTGAAGGACAGACAAATCCGATGGATAGACAACCCCAATGGAGAATCCCAAGGAGAACTAAAGTGTTGACCAAAGCTATCAAAGAGTTAAAACACCAAAGTTAACTAGAGTTCAAAAATGACAAAATATCTAGCTGGAAGAGCTAAAACAAGACTTAACTGGTTGTTATCATTATTTTCATCGACAAGATAAAGCCAGAGATAAGTAAATGATTTAAAGCTATTTTATCCAGTTGGAAAGAAGATTTCTATGAGATAAAACAAGAGTTATGCTTTAAATCAGGATTGGCTAAGATTGTCGATCACACCAAGAACCAAAAAATCAAGAAGAGAGAAATGGTGATATCATGTCTATAAAGAGACAACTTAATTCATTATGAATTAAGGGGAGTGAAAGAAAAAGAGGATGTTGAAGAGAAACTGATGAAGAACAACTTCATAGAGTCTTGATCAATCAAGCTATGGAAAGAGTGAAATATTTCTGCAGACACCGAGCCATAGAGCACAACATCACCGAGTAGAAACAAAAAGTGGAGCAAAGGTATTGAAAGGATATATTGATCAAAATGGTCTAATGAGCTTACAATAGATCTGAAAATATACAAGTACAAGTTGTATATGTGAATATATCATTTAATGTTTTAGTTTAACCATTGATTCAAAAAGTCTCTTAACCGAACATGATTTAAAGATCCTTTCTATATTGAGATACATCCCAAGGAGTATCAAAAATTTTGATCATGAAGGTAGCATGAGATGCCAGATACCATTTGACAAACCAGGTTTTGGTCATAGAAGGTAGCATAGAGATGCCCGATATCAAGTGACAAACTAATCTTTAAAATCCTCTAACAAGGTTACACCTAACAGTGTATTTGTAACCTTTAACATGGTTGGCTCTTCACCGAGCTCACTTCAGAAGAGTGAAAATTTTGGGTTACCAATCCCAAGTGGTTTTTCCCTTAACATGGTTTCCACATTAAAAATCCACGTGTCAATGTGTCTATGAGTCATTAATTTAGTGTTTTGCATTACACATAACTAATTTGGATTGATCGGTATACACTAAGCTATTTACTATTTTTAGTAAATAAAAGACTGCTATTTGGTAAACATTAAGAATAAGGTTTAACAGAGCACTTCAAGCAGTATTTATTTGATAAGTATATTTGAAGGCATACATCTTGTAGGACTAAAGATAACTAGAGGCTTAATATTATGGTACTAATTTTTTGGGTTGATTAATTGGAATATTTTTGAGGCCACTGATTCACCCCCCCTCTCAGTTATTACTAACAAAAAGTTCATAGAGAAACCCAACGGAAAATTTCATAGTGAACACCGACATTCAGTCTATAGAGAAAACCTAGAAGCATAATGTCTGCAAAGACATCACCGATGAAAGACTACAGAGAAACCCGAGCACCAGTATACCAAGAGGCAATTTTAATTCTAAGAAATGTGGATCTGAGTTACATGTCAGATAAAACACTTGAGTTTTATATTTATCTTTAAAGTTTATCTTTAAAACCATTTCTTGAGGGACAAGTAAAGCATATGTAATTGTTTCAATCAGTCTAACTGATTGTAAAAATGCAAACTAGGAGATCAAGGTCAATTTGTAAACCTTTGATCATAGAGTTATTATTTTATAGCGTGAAACCTATTTAGGTCAATTCATTGTATAAATAGATGTGTAATAAATCAGAACAAGATGATGTGATGATGATTGTAGCCGAAGAGAACATCTAAGGATCAGACAAAATTTTTTATGCAGAAGGACAACAAAAGATGAAATCAGTTATGAAGAACAAGATTCAAGGCTATCGAGAAGAACAAAGGTATTAATCAATTACTATAGGTGATATATCATATTGTGAACTTAAAGGATCTGTACTCAAAAAATTCAAGATTGCATATAATCAGGTCAATAATTATTTTTGATTACATTCTAACAAGTGTAGGAAATTGAATAAATCCTTTAAGAAGGTGGATTTAACAATCCTTTTGTAAATCTCTTTACTGAGTGCACATTAAACAATGTTGCTAAATCTCTTAAATGAGTAGACCTAAATAGTATAAATTTTTATTCCTAACAAGTAAGATCATTAGAAGTGATCAAACTTGTAGCCTTAATTGACACCTTCCATTATGCAGATAGTGAAGCTTTGTGGGTTTCATCTCCACTGCAATTTTTACCTTCTAACAAGAGTTTTCTACGTTACCAATTCTTGTGTCATGTGTCATTACATTTCATGAATGTGTCTATGAAATTTTACATGCAAATTAAGTTTATGATTTGATATTACATGCATAAAGATAAGAATAGCATCTATGTTCGGTAATGCAAGGAATTAATTACTAAAGGATTAAAGGTTAATTGATAAATTTTTTTAAGGGTACTGATTCACCCCTCCCCTCTTAGTACAAACCATTCCATTATTCTAACATCTTATGCCTCTCTAAGACGTTTCCTTATTAAGAATACATGTTTCTCTATATCCCTGTCTAACTCTAGCCCAATGAAAACTCTATCCTCAATTATGTCTCAACTCAAAGGTGTCCTATATGGTCTACCATATAAAGCTTGATAAGGAGGCATACCCAATGATGCATGATGCCCATTATTATAGGAAACCTCAACTAAGTGTAGGTACTCCTCCTATCTAGACTGGTGATCCATCACATATATGCGTATCATATCCTCCAACACCTGGTTGACTCTCTCTGTCTGCCCATCTGTCTCTCGGTGATAGGTTGTACTAAAATTGAGCCTAGTGCCCAATTATGCCTATAAATCTCTTCAAAAGGAGGATGTGAAGACAAAATCCATGTCTAATATGATCTTACAGGGTATTCCATGAAGTCTAAAAATGTCCCACAAGAACACTTGTGCCACTGCTGGTGCTGTGAATGTAGTACGCACAAGTGAAAAGTGGGCGGCTTTAGTCAACTTCTCAACCATCCCTATGATGGAATCATGGTGGTGAGAAGACATGGGAATACCAACAATAAATTCCATAGAAATGGTGTCCCACTTCCACTCTGGTATCTCATGTAGCTGAAGAAGCCCACTAGGATGGCAGTGCTCGACCTTAACCCTCTGACACTCCAAGCATCTAGCCATAATCCTAGCAAACTGCAATCTCATTCCTGGCCAATGATAAAGCTGCCTCAAATCTACATGTAACTTCTCAACCTCGGGATGTGTTGCATAAGATTCTCTATGAGCCTCAAGTATAATAAAATCATGCAATGCTCCAAAAGAAGGTACATAAATGCGTCCTCTATGACGTAAAAGTCTATCAAGATCTAGGGAAAAATATGAACATATCCCCTCAAGGGGTCTCTGATATCATACCAACTTACATATCTCTGAATAAAAATCATCCTCATGCAAATGTTTCAATATACGGTCTCTCAAATCTATGCCAGTGGACATAGAAGAAAGCTCATGGCACCTCCTACTCAATGCATCAACAACCGCATTCTCCTTCCCCTTGATGTAATGAACATCAAAATTATACTCGCATAGGAACTCCATCCATGTCCTCTATCTAGCATAAAGGTTCAACTGATTAAATATTTGATGTAGGCTTTGATGATCAAAATGAAGCTCAAAATGGTGACCCAAGTGGAAGTGTCACCATCTCACTAAAGAGTGAACCACTACTGCTAGCTCAAGGTCATCGGTAGGATAGTTAAGCTCATGAGTCTTAAGTTTCCTAGAATCATAGGAAATAGCTCAACCACCATGCATAAGGATGACTCCCAGACCATCTAAAGAGGTATCTGTGTATACCAAAAAAAATTCTAAAGGATCTTGCATTGGAAGGATATGTGCACTCATGAGAGCTCTCTTGAGCTCCTGAAATGCTCTCTCACACTTTTTTGTCCACTCAAACTTATTTCCCTTTCTCTGAAGGAATGTGATAGGGTGTACCACTCTAGAAAACCCCTCAAAATATTGTCTATAATAGCCTACTAAACCCATGGAGCTCCTGACCTTAGTCATAAGGGAAGGTGCTGGCCAATCAATAATGGCTCTAAACTTTGATGGGTCAACTGCAATCCCATCACCTGATATCACGTATCCAAGATAATGGAACCTTGATCTAAAATTTGCACACTTCGACAAGATGCCATATAACTGGTTATCTATTAAACACCACAAAATCTATCTCAGGTGATCCTCATGCTCCTCCTCATTCTGAGAGTAAATCAAGGTATCAGCCAGGAACACTACTACAAATCTATCCAAAAATATATGGAATACTCCATTCATGAGACTCATGAATACATTTTGAGCATTCGTGAGGCCAAATAGAACCATAGTAAACTTGTAGTAACCATACCTCATATGAAAATAAGTATTGTAGATATCACTCTCCATAATCTGTAATAAATGATACCCTGACTTTAGATCTATCTTTGAGAACACTCGGGTACCCTGAAGCTAGTCAAACAAAGCATTAATCCTAGGAAGTGGATATCGATTCTTAATGGTTACTTTATTCAACTGGCGATAATCTATACACAACCTAAGAGATCCTTCCTTCTTCTTAATGAAGATGACAAGTTCACCCCAAGGTGAAACACTAGGATGAATATTCCCTTTCCCCAAGGGCTCCTCCAATGAAACCTTGAGATCATTGAGTGCATGAGTGGTCATCCTATAAGGTGCTCTAGATACTGGCTTAGCTCCTGGCACAAGGTCTATATGAAATTCAACTTTCCTAGGTGGCAGCATACCAAGTATCTCTGAAGGGAAAATATCTACAAACTCCTACAATATAGGATGGTGATCGAGGAAAGGATCTCCCTCCTTCTCCTCCTCTCTCTCACTGATGTAAATAGATAATAACTGACATCCCTTACACATGCACCACTTAAGATGAATATCAGAGATCACACAAAGAGATATCTCTTGAAATAATTGTGGGAGTACCAAAATCATCCACACACTCTACCCTTTTTTGTTTACAGTCCATCTTCACGATGTGGGTGAAAAGCCAATCCATGCCAAGAACCATCATAACAACCTAGAGGGGTAATATGAAGGTCAGTTGTAGTATTCATGCCTCCTATCTATATATGTGAATCTATGACAAGGGATCTAATAGACACTCTAGCTCCCAAGGCTAACTCAACCTACCAACTAAAATCATGCCCAGCTATAACTAGCCCACACCACTCCACTACCAATGGATAAATAAATGAATTGATATCTCCTGAATTAAAAAAATACTAAAGCTAATACCACAAATCATTCTTGTAGCCTCTATAATAGTGGCCTTGTGCTCGACCTGACAGTTATCAACCGCTGCAAAAAATCTATGAGATCTACCCATGTCTCCCACTGTGGGTTCTGAAGTGGCCACTCTCTAAGTGCCAGTTGCCTGCCCTATCAAAGAGTCCCTAGTTATATTCCACATGGCACCACATAAGTAATGAGGTCCTCATTCCTGAATCTGTATCCCCTATGGCCTAGATTGTTGATGTCCCCCAGTCCTATTGGACCCACTGAATCACCCCTATTGGACTACTATGTTCTAGCTGGAGTTGTACAGGGTGCCTATGACCTCTTGTCTCATTTGGGGCCCTATGACTACCATTTTTTAGGCTTAGAGCCCTATTGTCCCTATGGTGGCCTAGACCTCTGACTCTACTGAGTCTACTATTACTGGGGCTGAGGGGTTCTAAAAGTCCTCGATGAATGTCTCTGATTCCCTTTCCAATGGGGTCTCTGATAATCAGAATTCTGAAGGTAGGATTACTGTTCTAAGACTTGTCCCTTGAATCATGTGATCTAGTATGAATCTCCTTGACCACCATGGCCCTCTCAATAGTAAAACATAAGTATCATAGAGGTACCATGCATACCATACCTAATATAGCATGATTCAATCCCTTAATGACGTGATTGACTTTTAGTTTCTCATCGTGCATGTAGTCTACATATGGAAGGAGCTCAAGAAACTTTCTCTCATACTGGGCCACTATGAGTCCCCTCTAGTAGAGTTCATGGAACTCATCTATCTCAAGTTGTTTGAAGTGCTCTAATATATATTTGTCTCTAAATCTCTCTATAAAATTCTCCCAAGGGAGGGTTTTTATGACCAAATGACTCTTAAACTCTTCTTTCTTCCACCATGTAGAAGCAGTCCCTCTCAGCAAGTGAATAGAAAATTGTTCCTTTAGGTTTCTCCCATAAGGATGCAACCCAAAGAAATGATCCAAGATCAACAACTAAGCCTCAACCTCAGTCCCATCTATAGATCCTATAAATGGTGGTGGATGAAGGTGTAGAAGCTCACTAATATGGTCCCCTGCATCCTGGGTTGTTCTCTCAACCTCTCAAGCCACTATCCCTAGTGGTGGATCTGACATATGCACTGACTCAACCTCATGGTTTGCATGTCCCTAAACACGACTAGGTGGAGGGCTCCTACTCTTCTCTCTAGTAGCAGTCCTATGACCCTCTGTCTCCTTTTGATCTACTAATGGTGGCAGTCTCTCCTGAATAATACCAACAAGGTTCTATAAGGCTGCCAAGATTTCCTAATTTAGATTCAAAGGGGGTTCAGGAGGGGGATCCTGGTTTCCTCAAAGAACCTCTACCTTAGGCTCAACATCCTCTTGTGTCGAGGGGGTATGTCTACGACCTCTCCCATGTTTGTGAGCATTACGCATGATCAGAGGCATCCTACACAAGGGTTGAAAGATTATGAGTTGTTACGTAATGGGTTTAGGTTCCTAGCATCAAATCTATGCTCTGATACCAAAATGGCGTGCCCAAAATTTAAGGGCAAAACACACCAACAATTTAAAAAAAAAAACTAAAAGTTTACTACAGTTACAAGTTGTGGTGATGTACACCAATATTTACTTGGTTAGCTAGCCAAATGTTAATACAAGTTTATCCTCAAGGGGAATCATGATAAGCATTGGTTTGCCAATGTCCCTTGATAGATTAAATCCAATTAGGTTTAGTAGCTTGTTCAACTAGGTTTCAAAACTAAACTTAGCATAACTTTGTGAGTTTGAGTTAAATAATTAACTTTAATAATAAGGGATAAGAGTAATCAAGAGTATTTAATCAATAAGATTTACCCTTTTAAATAATTAGATTTAATAAACTCAAATCACATTAACCCGTAAGGAATCAACTAGGTTGTGTTGTTAATTAATGTTTGCAAGGTTATATTAGGCATTATTTTAATCCATAATTAATGTTGCACAATAAAAATCAATTAATTAAATCTTAACTGACGTAAGGTCTAACCCTTCTTTGTTACTAATGCTATTAATTGTTTAATTTAATAAATTCCATATACTATAAATTGAAATTTCCTCTATTAATTTAATTAATAAAAGAATCATCATTTTACCCTCTAATAAGATTAAAATTGAATTTGTTAATTTATGCCACGAGAGGAACATTAAGTTCCAACTTGAATTATCTATAATGTTCAACCCTAGGTTAATTTTAATTCCACTTACAAGTGTAGCTCTTTAATTATTTTCATTTATTTAACCAATTGACATTAATGGCTTCATAAAATAACTAATCGCAAATTCAAGGTCACTATGAAATATTTTGTTACTTAATTACCTAAATATTAATAATTTTTAACTTGCAATAATAAAATTACATTTATTTCAACTTCATTACCACATTTTAAATTTCAAATTAATAAAGTTACCCAAAGTTTTTAATTTAATTAAATCACTTAATTATTTTCTAAATTACAATCACAACATTGGTCCATTGAAAATTTTCTCATTAATTATAAAATCATTTGATTTAATCAAAAATATAATTATCAACGTTAAATAATTACCAGGTTAAATTTCCCACCAAAAGTCTAATTAAAAATTTACATCCTCTTTAAAATTTTAATTAACAACCAATTAAAATAAATCCTCCCACTTAATAATCCACATCCTCATTTAAAAAAAATTAACAAACAACTTAAGAAAAAAAGTCAACCCACTAAATGAAATTTCATTAAATTGGAAATTTAAAAAAAAAAATTCACATTATAATATTAGTTAAATTTCCAACTGCCCCTTTTAGGTTAGACCTAACCCTAATTCAAAATTAGGGTTGGGGATAAGCTATAAGTTCAAAATTTAAACCCTAAAATCATTTTCCTCCCCTCGTCACTCTCTTCCAAAACTCAAAACCCTAATCGTCATTTTTTTAAATTTTTGCAAGCATTGAGAAAGAGCTTCCATGGAGGGAGAGAGAAACGAGATACACACACACACATTTATGTATATGTATATATGTGTGTGTGTGTGTGTGTATATGTATATATATATATTAAAGAGTGGGATTTGATAATGTGTAGGAGGTGGTGATATTATTGGTCGCGGGCTTGAAATGGGCTGCAGGGTGACACTGTAACTCATTGGATGCATAGTGGTGTTTTCCTGTTAAGTTGGCGGTTGTAGTGTGGGGAGGGGTTTCCCTCACTGCGATGAGCCACGACACCCATGACCCTGCCCGCAGACAGTGACCAAGCTACTGCTACGACAGTAGCTGTGGCTATGGCCATTGTAGGGGGTGGAGGTTGATTCCCCCCCCCGTGACCTCCTTCAAAGGGGCCTCGCGGGGAGAGGGTTTGGCCTCCCCACCTCCCAAATATTTGATTAATTTTATTTTTTATTAAATGTTTTTTCTAAGGTTAAGTTTTATATATATATAAAACAACAAGAATATGTTATTAAAAATGTTATATATATA
>MU227639.1:982395-1001194 GCA_018584345.1 Thuja plicata
TATATATATATATATATATATATATATATATGCAACATTAATGATAACATAAAACACATCTATTAATGACTTGCATTTTCACAATAACATTAGAAATTCAATTTTCTCATGCGGTACATGCACTCATATTATAATATTTTTTAAATCTCATCATCATGTAATTTCTCAAATTCAACTATCACAAGCATCCTAAAGTATTTGCATAATCAAGACAACACATAATTTTAAATTGACATCATTTTTACTTTGAATTACATTTCATGAATCCATACCAAATCAAAATGTAATATGTAGAATTCAATTTTCCCTCTATATCATATCATCAAGATAATTCAATCAAAACAAAGTATATTAGAGAATGGTGGAACATTGAAGTGGAAGGTACTACAATGTTCATCATGGCTAAGAAACTGGCCAATGCCAAGAAAAATATCAAAAGTTGGAACAAGAATGTGTTCGGGGACATCTTCAAAACCAAAGATAAAATTAAATTGGAATTAAAGGAAATTCAAGAGGAAATCCAATCTGAGGGTTTATCAGAGAATCTGAGATCTAAAGAGCAGCAGGTTCTTGTGGATTACCACAATATAATTTCCAAAGAGGAAACTTTCTGGAGACAAAGATCTAGATCATTATGGCTCAAAGCTGGAGATAAGAACACTAGATTCTTTCACCTTACTACTCTCAAACACAAAGCTTCAAACAAGATTCATTCTTTATCAGCTCCTAGAGGAATCATCGTTGAGGAAGACGAAATCAGAAAGGAAATGATGGAGTACTTCATGGAACTCCTAAATAAGGACTAGAATCTTAGTCACGAGGATCAAAGAAAACTTCTTGACTGTATTCCTAGTATTTTGGATAACCAGCGTAACTCCTTTCTCAAAGCTATACCCAAGGAAGCTGAAATTTGGAAGGCCATTCTATCATTTGAAGGAGAAAAATCCCCAGGGCCTGATGGCTTTCAGATGTTCTTCTTCCAACACTTCTGGGAAATTAATGGTAAAAATGTTTGCTTTGTAGTTAAGGAATTCTTTGGGTCTAAAAATATCCTCAAAGAGCTCAATGCTACTTTCATAGCTCTTATTCTGAAAAAATTGGGAGCTGACACTGTGGACGACTTTAGACCAATAAGCCTGTGCAAATCTTTTTATAAAATCATATCTAAAGTCCTTACTTCTAGATTTTTGAGCATCCTTCCTAACTTTATTTGTCCATAGCAGAATGGCTTTGTGCCAGGGAGGCAGATTCTGGACTCGATCATGGTAGTTCATGAGAATATCCATTCTCTCTCAGCATCCAAAAAAAAGGTTTTCTGATGAAATTGGATTTGTCCAAAGCTTATGATAGAGTGGATTGGGAATTCCTCCCCTGTGTCTTGAGTTCTTTTGGTTTTGATGAGGGAGTGATAAAACTCATAATGCAGTTGGTTACTATGGTTTCCTCCTCTATTTTGGTTAATGGGGGCTTTTCTCACTTCTTCCACCCTTCTAGAGGCCTGAGACAAGGAGACCCCATCTCTCCTATTTTGTTTTCTATCATGGTGGAGAGTCTGGGTAGATTTATCCAAAGCCTTGTGAACAAAGGGATGATCTTTGGGATTCAACCCTCTTCTGCCCAGCTGAGATGCTCGCATGAGAAATTTGTTGATGATACAATTATGATGGGAGAAGCTTCAGTTAAAGAAGCTAGAAATATGAAAATGGCGTTGAATACTTATACTGGAGCTTCTGGCCAACTAATAAATTGGGAAAAAAGCTCCCTCTTTTTCTGTAACACTCCTGAAGATAGACAAAGAAAGATATCCTCTATTTTAGGTTGTAAGATCGGGGTTCTCCCGACTCCTTACCTGGGCCTCCCTCTTTGCATTAAACCTGATGATATTTTTTGGAATAAGATCATTGATAGATTTCACAATAAGCTTGCAGGCTAGAAAGGAGCAACCCTTAGCCTTGCTGGGAAAGTCCAACTTCTTAAGTCTACTCTTCAGAATCTCCCAATATATTCTCTAAGCCTCTTTAAGATCCCTAATAAGTTTACAGAACTGATAGAAAAAATCCAAAGGCGATTCTTATGGTTAGGGGTAGAGGAAAAAAAGAAATTTAGTCTTGTAGCTTGGGAGGTGGTTTGTAAACCTAAAAAATGAGGAGGATTGGGGATCAGAAGCATAAAGAATACTAATAAGGCTCTATGGCTAAACAGTGCTGGAGAATCTTTGAGGAAGAAAAGGAATGGAATTCTATTCTGAAAAGGAAATACCATATCCACTCTCTAGAGGACATGCTTAATAACTCCCAGGAAGTTAATGGATCCTTTATATGGAATAGTATTTGTAGAGGTAAAGAGCTAATAAAAAAGAGAGTAAGATGGAAACTGGGAAATGGTAGGAAGATAAATCTATGGCAGGACAAATGGCTGGAAAATAAAGCCCTGAAAGAGAATGAAGAGTGGAGCTTGGCGATTCTTGACTACCAAGATATTGTGGGAGAAAAGGTGGCAGATTACTGGATTAATGAAAAATGGGTGGACCTTGGTACCTTTGAAGGAATACCAGCTCAAATCAATGCCCAACTCAACTCTTGGTTTCCTACAAACACTTTGGATTCTTTGATTTGGAGCCCGGAACCTAATGGAAAATTCTCTGTTGCTTCAGCTTCAGCCCTTCTACTCTCTAATAGCTCCCAGCCTCTTAGTGTTCAGGTTTGGAATTCCAACCTTATCCCTAAAATTAACATGTTTTTTTGGCTCTTGACACAGGATAAAATCCTTACGGTGGAAAATATTCGTAAAAGAGGTTTCATCATGCCAAACAGATGTTACCTTTGCCTTTCTGAAGCTAAAAACTATAACCATCTATTGATACACTGTGCCTTCTCTAATCATGTCTGGGACTTAGTGTTTAAGTATTTCAATGTGGATTGGGTCAAACCTTATAGTGCACAGGAGCTGATTACTCAATGGATGTGTCCTAGAAAGGGTAAAGACTATAAGGAGATGTGGAAGCTCTTCCTCCCCTACTTCTCATGGAGGATATGGAAGGAGAGGAATAATAGGGTCTTCAGAGAGAAAAAATCCTCCCATTTAGTTGTGGCTAGTCATATAATAAGAGGAATGCTGGAAAAATTTAATGTGTCTTTCCCTCAAAGGAGTAACATTTTGAACCTACAGGAAATATCAAGTTCTGAATGGGGGAACCCTGGAAAACAAGAGAATAAGACCTTAGATAAGAGGGAAAATACAAGATGGTCTGCTCTGCCTTATGGTTGGGCGAAAGGCAACTTTGATGGAGCTGCTAAGGGGAATCCGAGAAAAGCTGGAGGTGGTGGATGCATAAGAGATAGTGCTGGGAATTGTCTAGGAGCAGTAGCTGCTCCTTTTGGAAATCAAATGAACCATGTAGCCAAAGCAATGGTGGCTCTTATGATTGTTAGTCAGGCTAAAGAAAAAGGAATTTTGAAATTCTGGTTGGAGGGAGACTCATTAAACATCATTAACTGTATTAAAGGTAAAGTTAAAGCTTCCTGGACTATAGCTCATATAATAGACAAAATCAAATTGACTCTGATTCTTTTTGAAGAAAGTTATGTTTCCCACGTGTACAAGGAAGGAAATAGGGTTGTGAACAGTTTAGCCAACGTGGGTGTTAATTGTGAAACAATGATATCATGGAATGGGGAGGTGGATTTAAGTTTTGAGATTTCGCATCTCATCAAGTACGACAAAGTGAATCAAAATGAAGGCTTACCGCAAATAAGTATTAATAATGATTATGACAGCTAAGTTTAATGATGGCATTTACCATCAGCCGAGGCTTGTGGGTTTGAAAGAAATTGACTACTCACACAGATTGTGGGTCACAAATAGTAAATGAAACCAGAGAAAGCTTAAGCTCCACTCTCTGTCAAACAGTAGCCTATTAGTTCAAGTTTTAACAACAATGGGGGGGTTTGAAGAGGGAGGAGTTGATGGATTGCTTGAAATGGAAGTGAAAGAAGAAAGTTTGGAGAAGAATCAGAAATGGAGTTACAAACTTCATGGAATGCCTGCATGGTGCAGATAAGGAAATCATGAAGAAATTTATAGATGGATGGAAGAATGGGAGGGTGAATCTATGGGGTAAATCTATCCCACTTACCTTGAATCTCATATCTAAAACAACAGGCATTCCTATTGAAGGAATGAAGTTTTATAGAGATGATAAGAGGATGGGTACTCAAGGCTTCAAGACATTCCCAAAAAATGAAGAAGAGAAAGCCCTTTTGACCAAAAGCAGGGGATATTATGTAGACATAAAGAAGATTAAAATCCACTAGGCTAACATCCTCACAGTGATGATCGAATACTTTACTCTGGATGGTAGGTATTCAAAAATCTATAACTTCCATTTCATCCTTGCAAATCAATTTAGGCACCAGAAGTTTGTCTTGTTCCCCTACTACTTGCTCAGCTCTCTGAATAATAGTATTAGTCAACATAAGAAAAAAGCATCAAACCTGATTCTGCATGAAGGTTTTATTATGCTTATTTATGATTATGTTAAAAATCATGTCTCAGACCCAATCCCTCAAAGGGTCAAAGGGAACTTCAGAAAGTTGAACCGGGATATCAAGAAAGTGAAAACTAAGAAAAGGGTTCACAGAAAGATCAAGAAAAAGGAGATTATAAAGGAAGAGATGGAGGACAACCCTAACACCCAGAGCAATGAGGAGGAGAAAACCCAGGATGAGGATAAAATGGAAGAGCTTGAAATTAATGAGGTTGAATCGGGAAACCCCAAGAAGAACCAGGCTGAAGACGATGAGGATTCCAATAAATAGGATGATAACATAGTAGCGGAAGACATTAATTTGAATGAGGAAGATGAGAACAGGGAGAAGGAAGTGGACAACCTCAAGCAGAATGAGGAAGATGAAAACAGGGAGAACGAAGATGGAGAGGATGAAAAAGAAAAAAGGGAGGAGAACAAAGAAACTGAAATGGAGGAGAATAGAAGCCTGAGGATAGAAGGTAAGAAGAAGAAAAAACAAAAACGTGACTCTGACTACAAAATGGTTGGTTTTGAGGCTGATGAGAGAATCCCAAAATGTACAGAGGACTATGGGGCTAACATGGAGAAGTGGATTGGGGAGGAAATGAACATGATGAAACTACACCTCAAGAACATGCAAGAAGCTATGGAGCCTCTCAACTCTAGAATGGTGGAAATGGAGAAGGAGGTGAACATTAAGGTAAACAACAAAAATAAAGATGATGACCTTATTGTTAGGGTTAATGAAATAATGGAAGATAAGTTCAATGAGATGAAAGCCTAGATCAGTCATAATGGGCACATGATAAATATCATTTTGAAACATAGTAATGAAGGGCTGAAATTTTCTGTCCAGAATATGAAAGCTTTATACACCTACCTGGAAATGAGTCTACTAGAAAGAACCACTTTCACAGTGGAGGGTGATATTGAGAGTGGGGGCCTAAGCTCTAGAACTCGTAGAGGAGTAAAAATAAAATTTCCAGAGATCCCTAATGAGATGCTAAAGATGAAGGAGTCTATTGACTTGATGGAAAACATGCAGAAAGAGACTAAGGAATCCTATGAAAAAATGCAATAGGCAGGGAGCTGCACTAGACAGTCTGCTAGTTTTTTGCTGGTAGTTTTGCTGGTTTCTGTGCTTTTTTTATCTAGTTTTCTGCTTCTTCGGGTTGTGGGTTGTTTGTTTGGGTCCTTATCTTTTTTTCAAAGTAGGCATATCATGTTTGTATGGGTTCTCATTGGTTATCTTTAATCTCCTTTTGTAAAAGGTTTCAGGTACCTTTCAAAACCTATTTTTACCTTAATAAAAAACAAAGTATATCCTATCATCATCAACATAATATAAAAATCATCACATAAGGTCTATGATAAGAAGTCACTATCCAAATGTGTCTAATATATCAAAATATGAAAATTTCAGCTACATTATGACGGGTCGGGGTGAGGCCTCACATCCTCCCCCTAGGAATGAACTTCCTCCTAGAGATCATAAAAAATATGGGGGTACTCAAGTCTCATTTGTGCTGCATCCTCCCATGATGTTGTGACCTCATCATAACAATCCCACTAGTCTCTAACCTATTCCATCTCTTTGCCTTGAAGGGCCAATGTCTAAAATTCAACTATCATAAGCATCCTAAATTATTTGCATAATCAATACAACACATATAATTTTAAATTGACATCATTTTCACTTCAAATCACATTTCATGAATCGATACCAAATCAAAACGTAATATGCAAAATTCAATTTTCCCTCTATATCATATCATCAAGATCAGTCAATCAAAACATATAAAGTATATCCTAACATCATCAACATAATATAAAAATCATCACATAAGGTCTAATGATATGAAGTCACTATCCAAATGAGTCTAATATATCAAAATAGTGTATCATCATAATAATCAAAATATGAAAATGTCAGCTATGATATGAAGGGTCGATATAAGGCCTCACATATTAACACTTACCAAAAACCACATGAGGCTTATTACACCTCCCATCAGAATGATTATCCTCACACCTAGTGCCAAAACATGGGAAGCCTAGAAAATGTCACTTGTAGGGAGATATTATTGAATCTCCAAATAGAATTAAAGGCTATCGAGGAGGAATAAGAATACAACTGGTGGAAATAAGAGATTACTTACCAAGCTCAAATGATACAACAGAAAGTTGAGATCCTTAGAAAACAACAAGAGCAATTTCTTGCAGTACGAGCATGATGAAGGAAATTATAAGGACTTGTTTAAATTCCTCACCAATTATTGGTCTCATGTGTCGCATCAGTCAAGATGTGATATTAAATATTCTCACAAGGTTAGTGTGGATTTGACCCCTTACCCCTTTGGGGATATTCTATATATTTAAAATTTTAGCCTACGTGACCTTTTGAACTCTGGTTGGTGGTGCTACAACTTTTATTGCACTAGTAGGATTTTGTTTAGTTTGTTCACTTATTTCTTATGCTTGGTAATACTATGTATTGTTGTGCTAACTTTTATGCTTATAGGCTTTTGAATGATAACCTACATTTATCTACTTTATTAGCTTTTTTCTAGGTCTATTTTGATGTTTATATGGTGTTAGTGTAATGTGTCTGTGTGCCCTCTGGCAGTGGTGTTATAAGGGTCAACACCCTAGTTTTTGTTGCTGAATAATACTAAAAATATTTGAATACATAAGAATGATTATGATGTTAAAAATACCCTTCATTAATTTTAATTTTGTTGACTGAATATTTTTCAACTGACAATTTTTGGATCAATTGCAAAATAATAGTTTCAACCACAACACATGAGACAAAGTCTCTCACAGTTATAAGGGAAGGCTCATCTTATCTATTTCCACTAAAAATAAATAACACTAACTAGAACCTAAGATTATGTAAACTAAGCCAATCAATTGGGCATTGTATTCACCATATTCTCTTTCTTTAAAATAGGTGTTCTTCTTTCATCGTATCCTCTTATTTCAAGATAAATGTTCTTCTCTTACAACAAAATTTCAAGTAAAATCTAGAAAATTCAATGATGAAAATTCTCATGGGATACCAAAGAATTTTTGTGAATTATTACGTATATTCAAGAACAAAGGTATACATGCATCTCAAATACTATAACACATATTGCATCTTAAATGCAGAAATGCAAAAGATGAAAGCAACAAAAAGACTACAAATTAACTCTTAGTTGGAGTAAATGATGTTAAATTCAAACTTATCAACAACACAAAGACTACAAGATCAAGCCTGAAAACATAGCATTAACTATAAATACAATAAGTAGCTCAAAGACTACAAGATTGGATTCAAATAACCTTTTAGATGATGCCACAAGACTCACAGTCAGCTTTAGCTAATGTTTTCACATCATGACTTATTTCAACACAAAGTTTGGAAGCAACCTACCTCTTTTATTGACTGTAATTTTATTTTACATCCAAAATCAAAGTTTTAGAGTACATACACAAACTGGCAAAGCTTTGTTTCATTGCCAAAAGATACCTATTTACAATGAGCCCTCTCTTATTTATAGAGGAGAGGTTATGAGAAAAAGCTGGGAGAAACCTAACTTATTGTTGACTTATTCAACATTACATTCCTATTGTATTTTGAATTATAATGTGATTACATGTAATTGCATTTTACAATTCTACATCCGATGTGGTCACATGTAATTTTAATTTCTGACTTTACATGTAATTTTTCAAAACTAAATTACATATGCATAATTGAAACTATACTAAATGTCTGAAAGGACACAACTCTTATGAACATCATCCTTTGTCTTGAAGGTATTCATGTTGTCATAGGTTAGCCCATGCTTGATGTATTCAGGTTCAGTGAAGGCACTTTGTTCAAGACCACCAACTTTCATCATTGATAGTTCTTATGTCTTTTTACAATAAAGCCCCACCCCATCTTCTTGTATGGGGTGTAACTGGTCCTTCATGGGGAATTCTATCTATAATTTTGAGGTGAGAATCCCAGAGCACGAATGAGAGAATCTAAAATGGAGTCATAGCATTGGATTTCAAGGGTTTCCAAGTTTGGATGGTAACTTAAAATGAACTACGAGACGATGGAAAAAAATCTCAACTAAACATGAAAAAAAGAAACAATGACTAAAAAATGGACTAATTTTCAATTTTGGGGCTTTAAATATGCATTGCACATGAGGTTTAAACATATGTGTTCCTATTTATGTTACCCTGGGTTTCCAAGATGGGGGTACGAGGAAGCAAGTTTTTGGGACAATTTTTTTTGTGGAGCAGGGGACGACAATGAATGGCAGTGGGGACAACTATTTAAAAAATAGGGAAAATTTTAAATACATAGGTAAATTTTAAATAATTGTATGAAAACATAGATAAAGGATGCTTATATACATTATAGAACCTTAACATACAATGTTTGTGTTACATATTTTGAATTTAGAGTTCACATGAGAGTGGAAGTCAAATAAATTATCGAAATTCAAACATTAATTTTATGGGATAGCCAGGGCACGGATTTTTGAAAGTTTTCAAGTTTCTTGGATGTCCGTATTTCTTGAACGGGTCAAATTATGCCATAAATGCATCCCTAGGTCACACAGGTTCCTAGTTGTAATCATGATTAAAATTCTCAATTACACTAGTACATTGTGAAAGAGAAAATAATATGCAGCCAAAACTACAAGTTTTGACTACACATGGTGTAGAACTTTAAGTTGCAATCGAGATTAAAAGTCTCAATTGCAGTTTTAGTGTAGGTAAAAAAAGTATGCAGTTGGGAAAAAAAGTATCGACTACACATGATGGTGGAAAAACAAAAAGTTATAATTGGACTTGAAATTCCTAATTGCACTTGTAATTGTAAGTGTAATGTGTAATTGGAAAAAAAAATTGTGAGAACACAATAGAAAAATGAGTGTGGGATAATATGTAATCATGACTTTTTGTTTTTGAGCTTTGATTTCTGGGTTTTTGATTGTGTGTATTTTTAAGCATCAACGTTTCGGATCACACTCCGTGATCAAACTAATGACTTTTTGTTCTGATTACTCCGGTTTAATATAGGAGGTGTAATCGGAACAAAATGTTCAAATTACACATTGTATCAATTTTGTGATGAAGAATGTTATCAGGACTAAAACTCCCAAAAACACTTGGAGTAACAATGTATGTTGATATGACATCAGATTTTATTTCTCTAATTGCACACGGATTTCAAATCATTGTATTTAAAAATGCAATCAGAACTATAAACTCTGATTGCAGAAAGGGAACTTAATGCAAGGAAATCTATTGTCGCGGTTAAAAACCCACGATTGCACTAAGTTGTGCATGTCCAATGAATTTTATCAAGATTATAAATCCCAATCACATAGGTATAACAATATTGCAATTAGTGCAAATAGGAGTAAAGGCTCTAATGTTATAGGAGTTTAACGTTTTTGGAAATTTTATCTCTAGTTGGAAGTGTATACTAACAAACGTAATATGTATCTCTTGTAATAAAAAATAGAAATTCTCATTTCAATGAAGATGCTAAAGAAAATAAAACATGATATGAAGGTTTTTAAAATATGGTCTTCCAAAAATAATCCATAAACAAAAATAATGATGTAAATTGAAGCTAGAGAGACTATGGTTGAAAACAAACATTACAACACGAAAAAAGAACGAAGAAAAAAAAACAAGATGTTACTCAAAGAGGTCAAAATAATGTGTTCCCTAATTTCTTAAGATAAAGAAAAAGAAAGCCAAAACCTATTCAAGGAAGCAGAGAAATGACAGTGGTGAATTGTCCATACCTATAAGAGTGTAAAAAAATTGGGAGATAATGATTTGAAACAACTCCACAAAATATTTAATGCTTGTCAAGATCTTTGAAGAGAGATGGGAAGTGATAACGATCAAAAATAAAATCAAATAAAATATAAAAAGGGATGGTGAAGAATTTATAAAATGTTTAAAAAACTTGATAATATTTGAATTAAAAGCACATAGACTTGTGGGCAGAACTTTTAGTCCTGACTACAAGTAACATAAATGTCTTGTTTATGTATGTCGGGACTATAAGTTTGACCAACATATGTAGTTCAAAAATTTAAGCCACATTAACACAAATAATGCAAAACACATGCAGTGGAGTGAAAAACTTCTCATTTAGGAGTATGTACAAACTGACTTTAAAAATGATAAAAACCTATCAAAACGAAGATGAAAAGTAATGACCTTTCAACGATAATTGACATGAAGACCTAAAAATTGAAAAAAATGAAAATTGTACCTCCAAAATGTTCTTAGAGTTCATAGATTGTGATTTTGGGGAAAATTTTGTATAGTTTTTCTAAGATTTATGTCCTTATAAAAACTGGGGACGAGAAATTTCAGGATTATTGTATATGTGCTTCAACTATTTTATATGCATGAGAAACTATACTTGATGTGTGTATATATTGTAGTGATGAAAGGTACCACACATAAAATCCACTTATCTTCACAAGTCCGAGTGTATATTTATCCTTGATAATGGTTATAGGAGATAGTCACACTAGTCATTTATGATATTTAGCTAATATAGTTCCTAGTTGGGATGATGTATCTTTATTGCACTATTATACCTCCGACTACAATATAGGTGAAGTTTGAATTACCTTTGCATAATTTGTGAAAGAGGAATAAAATGTTGGTGCATTGTAGAGTTATCTGTAATTGGTCATGGTTGAGTTATTTAAATTAAATAGTATCTTAATTAATTTAATGTTAAATTTATGTTGTCGACAAATATGTCGTATATGTGTTTCATTTAATTAAAATTAAATAAATGTAATATTTGGAGCCTTAAGGTGTTTTATTTGGATTTTTAGTTTATTTGATTTAAGTGATTTTTAATTTAGTCAAATGACCTTTTCGAAAAAGACTTTTTATTTGAAAAGTGAATTCATTATTCATACTTAGCCTTTGTGAAATTGGAAATTCGCTCTCCAACCCTCATTGGATAAATTTGTTTTTTACTTGTTGTGAGAGATTGTGTTGCCAATTTTTTTTGGGTATTGGCTTGTTGGATTTGTGTCAAGTTTACTTTGTGTTGCTAGTAATTTTGTCAGCTCTTGCAAAGTGTGTGTGATTTCCTCTTATTTTAGGGTTTCTCTCCAATTTGAGGTAAGGAAACCTTGTTTCTCAATTTTTCTTCAATTTTAGTGTTTCTAAATTGTTGCACTTGCTTTGTGGGATAAAATAATTGCTAATACCTACTTTTTAAATTTGCTTTGATGTTCATTTGGGCGTGTATATAATTTGGGATTCAAAAATGTAAGTTTTGTGTTGTTATGCTTCCCTTTTTCCATGTGTGGATGGAACGAGAATTTTATTACATTTTTGTGATGTTGTTCACTTAGGAACCAATGGGTTTTCTTGGGATTTGGAGATTTTGAATTTGGATTTAGGGTGTTTTAGGATGTCCATCGATGGCGATGGCCTCCAAAACTAGTTTTTAGCCTTTATTTATATTTTTTCAAAGTTGAAATTGGATATTTTCTATGAGTTGATTTAATTTGGAATGTTAGTTTTAATTGTGGGATTTTTGGTTTAGGATCATTGGGATCCAAACTCTCAAGATTGTGACCAAATGTGCATGTTAGCAACTTCATATTTTTACAAATTATGAACTACTAATGAAAAATTTGACCATGTCATTCAGAGACACCCCTACAAAAAAAAAATTTAGTTGCCTACTTTGAAGGTTAATAACTGGAGGTTGAGTGATTTTCATGAAAAATTACTTGGTAGGGATACTCGTTCAACATATGTAAGTGTCCATATCCATTTTCAACTCCATATAGTCAAATTTGATCAGCCTTCAAAATGGCAAGTTGAAGGGTTCAAAGAAGGTTTACTGTCTGCACATTTTTACGTCTTTCGAAGTAGCCATTATCAGAGGTTTATATTTCATGATTATTTGATTTTAAAGTCAAACCAGTTATTTATTGTAATTCTCATAATCTTAGTGTACCCCTGTGTCCAATTTTAGAGCCCTATGATCTCATTTGATATTTTTATGAAGCCAAAAGCAAATGCAATTTACTGTGACGATTTGACTGCACGGTGTTAGGTTTGTCAAAGGACCAACTTTGAGAATTAATTATTTTGAACCAAGTGACCATCGAGTGAAGTGGATTGCTTCCCATGATTTTCATCGTGTTCATGTACTCTCTTGCACAATTGCAGGGTCTTAGAGTAAAGTTTGGTATTTTTCCATAGTAAAAACCAAACAAAGTTTTCAGAGTTTTGATATTTGCATGTCCATAAAAATTTTAGGAGGGTCAACTTTACCTTAATATCTTGCATAGGAAATGGGTTTGGGAAACTTTTGGAACACGGTCTCATTTCTCCTTCCCAGAGTGAGATTCAATATTTTTTCAAGGCAAGTGGTTAGTGAGTTTCACAAAGGTTTCGACATGCCTATTTACAGATATAGTTAAATGAGCAACTTTTACAATCAATATCTTGAAACCCTGATTGCGCTATGTGATGCCATCTAGTAGTTTTGGGTAAGTGTACCAAGATGGTGTGCAAAAAAGTGGCTACCCAACCAAAAAAACAACAAAAAAACCCTAACACAATTGGCTTACTTTAAATTCAAATAACCTGGTCACACTTAGGTTTGGTAAATTCCTAAGCCAAGAAAAAGGCTAGTTAATAGGCTTGGATACAAATGATGAGTCTCGAGAGTTTTATTTGCCTCCATTTCCCTCCCTTTTCATGTGTTTTGTTCCTCAAAATAGGTTTCTCAGCTTCATTATCAGGTTTACACCTAAACAATTGAGTATTTTTAAAGTACCACCATAATTTCACACATCTAATGAGATTTCTAACTATTTTTATTTTTATTTTTATTTTTGGACAATATTAACACACGATAGTTTAATTTGTTTTACCAGTGTCTCTATAGTTCTCAATGACATATGTTTACCATTTTTTAAATACCTTTTGATCTACTTGACCAAATTTAAAACAAATTATATATTATTGTTGTGTACTTGTTTCTTTACACTTTTTTAAAAATATTTTTTTATTTTTTATTATTTTGATGCAAGTTATGTCTTGCGTATAAACATGCATTCGATTTTCAGAATGTGCCCACTTCAAAAAATCATCAAAAAACAAGTACTCAACAAAAAATTACAAAAAGATAGACAACTTCTAGCTCTCACTCTTAACTATCTTTCTACAAAACGATTTTTTAAAATACTAAATCTAACTATGAATTTTTTATGCTTAGGCCAGACACTGCATTATATTTTTATTAAAAAATCAGGAATAGTTTTATGTGCGAATAAGATTTGACCCTCTTAATATTATCCATTTTTTTAAAAAAAACTAATAGTTTAGAAACTAGATTCATAGTACTACAATTCTTGTTCTTTTCATAGCTTCTAATTTTGAGTGCATCACTCTCAAATTTCTCTTCCAAGTTCAATTTTAATTGATTTCAAAAAAAAAAAAGTGGCTAATTATACCCCCTTTTTTGCGCACCGTCTTGGTGCACTTAACCTTTTATCCCCTTGTCATCAGTCAATATATCAGTGTATTTTTGTGGCTCTAAATGGATGTTTGATCAATTTTTCAAGGTGATTTTGGAGGCCACACAACTTGTTTTGATCAAAATGAAAATGTATCAAAAATTAGTTTTTAATGACACCCAACTTGATGTATTTTACTCCAAACGTACAAAGGGCCAGTTTCAAATCATTTTAAGGTCTAATTAATTGCAAATAATTTTTTTTTAAGCCTATCCCACAAAAGAACCCCACATACTCAATGACAATTGAAGTTGTTTTGAAATCAATATTAAATATTTCATTATTTGAATCATTTTTTTTATTTAAATAATAAAGTGCTTGGTGATAAATGGGTATATATGTGAAGATTCCCTATTTTCTCTCTAAAGATGGGTAAGGTAAATTTTGAAAAGTATTCCAAGGGGGATGAAATTATTAAAATCATTGTTAAAGTGATTTAAATATATTATGTATATGATTAAACCATTGTAGGAGCAAATATGCAAATGGTGGGCCAATTCATGTTGTCTTTAGGTAAAATTCATCATGCATTCCCGTCATTCTCAATTCAAAAGCATGATGTCAACTGCAAGAATGTGGGGAAGCAGTATGAATTGAAAATAAAAAATCAAAGTCTAAAAACTATAATGTAAAGCAAATAAAAAGTAGGGTCCATGAAATGTTTCAAAGTGGTAGGGTAAGGTGCTCTGTCATTCTACAGAGAAGGATATTCCCTAAAGGTTATGAACACATAGGATTTTTAAGGATGAATGATTGATTTTAATGACATCTAGGAGACAAAAATTAAAATCTCTTTCTAAGGTGTATCCCTCCCCTACTATTCTGTAGAGAAGAAGTGGAAATTTTTTAGCTAAGAAGTGACATTTTTGTGATGTTGTTCACTTGGGAACCAATGGGTTTTCTTGGGATTTTGAGATTCTGAGTTTGTAGTTTGGGCATTTTAGGAGGTCCATCGATGTGGATGGCCTCCAAAACTAATTTTTAGGCTTGATTGGCATTTTGTGAAAGTTGAAATTAGATATTTTCTATGAGTTGATTGAATGTGGAATGTCATTTTTAATTATGGTATTTCTAATTGAGGATTATTTGGATCCAAATTCTCTATATTGTGACCAAATGAGCATGTTAGCACCTTCATATTTTTGCAAAATATGAATTGTTGATGAAAAAGTAGACTATGGCAGTCAGAGGCACCCCTAAAAAAGATTTTTTGAGTTTCCTATGTTGGAAAGATACACTTCTCTTGATGGCTTGTATGTTGTTATTTATGGCTTATATACATGTTTCTCATGGTCACATATTATATTTTAGAGTTACTGAAGGATTGGATTCATAATCGACTGAGTATGGGTGAAAAGGAGCAGTATATAGGTTTCAGTATATGGTTCGGTATAGATAGGTATAATGTAGTTTTGGGATGGGAACCTAGGAGAAGCCTCAGTAAGGTATAATATAACATATTATATGTTCACAATAGTTGGTCATATCAAATGATCAAGTTATGATGCTCTATATAGCAATTTTCTACCTGTAAATGAAGAACAATGATATAGTTTGGTGGAACATTAAGGGATCCTATCACTCGATTAATTCATTGGTTTATCGGCTTAATTTGGTTGATCCAACATGGTAGATGAGATCTATGGAATTTTTTGAGGTTAGCATAACATTTTGATGGAGTATTTTGATCGAAACTTCACACAGTACATGTTATGCTTTGGAGGCCAATCAGTGAAGATATCATCTTTAGAGGATATATAAGATTAATTTTTTGTGGTGATTTGAAATAGAGATGGTGAGATATATTTCAATTATATGTTGTATATGTGAAGGAAAAATAATCAAAGGTTTGATTCAAAGTTGAGCATATTTTTTTATTGTGCTTACATGGATCTATACACGCATAGTTGATGATATTTATCAGTTGATTTTATTGGATTTTAGTCCAATCATTTTGTATGGTAGTGAGCCTTTATATGTTGTAATTGATGACATGTAACTGATTGAATGTTTGAACATGTTAATTTGATGATCATGCAAGGCATTAAATTAGTTAATGTATTGTATTGTCATTGATGTCAACTTGATATAATTTGTATGGTCATCAAAATACTGCCAAAGACTTCAAAGAACCAATGAATCAAAGGCTATGCTATTAGTAATGCATATAAGTCAAGTATTCACTAAGTGACTGTATACACCGATGGAGTGTACACTGACGGTCAGAGTAAAAGAGAAGAGTCACAATGTTACCCGATGATCTAATGCACAACATTACCAATGAGAAAAGTTATAGTGTTGACCGATGAGAAAAACACAGAGTAACCTGACAAAAACAATTTCAGTGTTGCCCGACGGAAAAGACAAGGATGAAGATCCTGATGACAACTGAAGTCACACTGATAAAACAATCAATTATCAGCAATGACTAACTAAAGTGTTGACTGATAGAACAGAGAGTTCATAAATGAAAAAATTCTTAGCTTTCAAAGAGCTATAAATAGACTTAATGGATACTTATCATTGTTTTGATCATCCAGATAAAGCTGGAGATAAGTAATTGATTTAAATCTGATTTGTCCAGTTGGAAAGAAGATCTCTTTGAGATAAAACTAGAGTTTTCTTTAAAATCTATTGGCGAGAATTGTGGATCACACCAAGAATCAAGAAATCCAAGAAAAGGTAAATCATATCTATATAGAGACAAACCCAATTCATTATGAAAGGGGGAATGTGGGGAGAAAAAGAGAAGAGGAAAGATGCAAAAGAAAATCTGAAGGAGAAGAAAGGCTTCATTCAGTCCTGATCAACAAGCTAAGGAAAGAGCTATATTCTATAGACACTGATGAATAATGAGACAACATCACATAGCAGAACAATGTGGAGCAAAGGTATAGAATTGATTATATTGATCAGAGACAAAATTGACTTATAATAGATCTAAAAATCTGTGATAGAGTTGCATGTATGAACATATCATTAGTGTTTCATTTTAACCATTGAAGCATCAAGTCTCTTAACTGAGCAGGGCTTAAAAGTCTTTTACAATTGAGATACATCCCAAGGAGTATCAAAAAGTTTGATCATAAAAGTAGCATTGGATATGCTTGATACCTATTGATAGGCCAAGTGAGTGTTTGATCAAGGATGGTAGCATTAGATGGCAGATACTAGGTGAAAAAATATCTTTTAAATCCTCTAACAAGGTCACACCTAACAGTGTGTTTGTAACCTTTGTATAGTCAAAAAATGGAAGCACTTCCATTGTAGACGTGTTTAGCCTTCCAATTCAGTGGTTTGGGGTCATGGAAAGTGCCTTGAATGGGTTCCTATTCTTGACATGGCTTTCCCCCCTGTTATGTCCCTTTTTCCACTCCTGTTTAGCCTAATTTCTGCATTCTAGATTGCAGACTAGTGATTCTGGGCTTCAGGGTCAGGGTCAAACTTTTAGGTCTATGTCGATATTGACCTTGACCTAGGTCAGGGTTGACCTTGACCCTAACCTAGGTCAGGTTCAACCTTGACCTTGACCCAGGGTTCAGATCCCGAGGTCTCACAGATTTTGGAGGTCGGCCTTTGCAAAAAGTATTTCCCACTTCCGGGTCAGCTGTTTCGGGTTCTGAAGCATTGATTCCTAAATTATATTTAATATAGGTCCTCTCCTAGGGGTAAAGGCTTTAATGGGAATTTAATCCTCCTATGTAGGCCTCCTTAGAGGATTGTTCCCTAATCTCATATAAAAGGGAAGCTTTCTCTCTCATTTTCTCTAAGTCTTCTAATCAAGCATCAAGCATTCCTAATTGAGATCAAGCTTTATCAAGTGAAGTTCAAGCAAGATAAGGAGCAAGATTTCAAGAAAGCATTCATCCACTCAAATATCCATTTCATGAAGGAGATCCATTGGAGGCCATTGACGGAGTGAAGCTACAAAGTGCCCTTTTGGTGATCTCTCCATCCACCTTCTTCCAAGCCTATTCCAAAGTCAAGAACCCATTCAAGACTTGGTGTTGGAGATCTACAAGCAAGAGATTGAAGACATCATACCTCTCTAAATTCCACATTTTGAATTATACTTGTGGATTCAAGGATTCGAATCTGCCACAAGGACTCTTTCAAGCAAGGTGAATTTATGCATTTACTTTGTCCATTTCTGCAATTTCAATTACATATATTTGAGGTTAATTCCAAAACTGGGGTTTGACCAAGGAAAACCCCTCCCCCACAAACAAAAAATCTCCTTTTTCTTGTAGGTACAGGTATAGAATAGTTGATTTGAGCCCAGATCTAGATACCCTTTTTGGCAAACTTTCAGGATCTGCAAACAGAGTCACGTTCGAATCTGTGCAGGTCAGGGTTGACATTATTGGGTTAGGGTTGACATTTGTGGGTCAAGGTTGACCTTTTTTTTAAGATGACATCGGAATGGAAAATGATTTCTGGGTTTTTTTTGTCTTTGCGTTTTAGTTTGGGATCAACTGTCAATTTTTCCAGAAACTCAACACAGACCTCAAAAAACAACATTCTTTGATCTGCAATATTCCAAGGTTAGTACATTTCTCCTACTTCTTCAATTACTATCATATATCATTTCTATACATATAGTTAACAGAATTTAAGTTATCTCTCTTGCTATTCTCCTTTCCAAATAGTTGATTCATTTATGCATTAGCCCTTCCTTGGGGTTGATCAA
>MU227639.1:1010165-1040059 GCA_018584345.1 Thuja plicata
GTGAAGGGTAGAAATTTGTTCATGAGTCCATGTGTGGCCATGGAACAAGATTATATATGTGGTACTTAGGAATTTTGAGCCCATGTGTGGCCTATTCCTAGTGTACGTATTTTTTATTATTGGCTTTTTCCTCTTGTGGTAGTGCTCTTTCACCCCTTTGTTTCAGGTCTTTTGGAGACCTATGTTTATCCTTGGGTATTGGGTATTTTCTTATGTTTTTATTTTCAGATTTGTGGTTGTTATGTGTGTATGTATCTTGGTTTAGTTCTGGATCCCCTAGCTTGGGGGTGGCCTTGTAAAGGCCTAGGTTGGGAGGTGAGCCTCCATGGTCAACCTTGATGTTCTTGTAGGTTCAGAGAAAGCTTTTGAAAGTTTAGCAGAAGTCTTGGTGTCTTGGATGAAATTTCTACCTCTAAGTCTTTTTCTGTTCAAGCTTCTCCCTTATAAAATTTGAAAGGGTTTTGGAAATTGTAATCTTCTTGTATTTTTTTTGGAATCAAAGTATGTTTATTTGTATTAATAAAATAATTATTTGGACCTTTATTTGAAATGATTGTTATCAAAAAATGAATTTATAGTTGTTTTACTAAATATAGTGGAAAAGGAACCTTAAGGTATATTACTCTAATTGATGTTGTTATTCTATATTAATCTTTCAATTAATTTAATTTCCAAAGGTTTAGAAAAGATTTTATTTCGTATAGTTAATATAACATGTTTAAATGAAAGTTTTAAGTTCATTTGGTTAAGGTTTTAGTGCTCAAATTTTGGGGCATGACACTTGGTATCAGAGCTCTGGGTTCCACTCTAGGGCCTAGAGTTCACTATGCTTAGTTTATGTATGTAATTAATAGTAATTAGTTGGCTTTCTGGTTGTCCTCACTTTCTACCTATTTTGTCTTCCTTTAAATATCTATTGTTAGGATGACTAAGCAATCCTTAAAATTATTGCTTAAAGGAGACAATAAAGTATTAAATTTCCCAAAGAATTCTTTATAGTAATTGTAAATATGTATAAATCTAAGGAAAGGTCTACCACTTTAATCATGCAATTAGTAATTGGGTTAACTACTAAAGAATCAAATTCTTTTATCAACTCTATTTGATGAGTTAGGTTAGATTCTTATAGTAAGAGTATGAGCCTCATTTTATATGCTTACCATAATTATATCTATAAAGCTTATTTTTTTTCCCTATTTAAGAAGCAAGATAATACACTTATATAGCTAACCCAACTTGCAAACTATTCTTAAATATAGTTGTTTTAAAACCAATTTTAAAACTATATTAAAAATATATTGTACTTATGAAAGATTATAAATATATGTTTATTATTGAATGAGTTGGGCATATATATAAACTTTAAAAAAAAAATTATTTAAAAATTAAACAAATAATGTTATAAACATGTATTTATTCATAAATTACATTATTAAACTATTGCTAAGAAAATCTATGTTTATATGCATTTCATTTATTTTTGTAGTCCAAATGCTATCTATTGTGTTACCTTTTATATATCATATCATAACAAAATGTTGAAACTACATTTCTTTATTTCACTTTTAACAAAAGATGAACAAAAAAATAAAATATAATTTTTTGCGATGGTTGTATTGGGGCAAGTGGGCCAAACCCTAACCCAACCCCTCTATTTTCGCAAGGGATGAGTGGGGGTGGCGGTCAAGCCCCACCACCACCCACTCCCTCCTCCCCTGTGCTCTCGCGCCTTCCCTAGATACCACCACTGTGTAATAACAGTGGGAGCGCCAGTCGAAGGCTGTGCAACCCACTATATTACACAATGGGCCGCCGACCCTTCACCACAACCCTTCCCCACTGTCCGCGCCCCTCTACCATTTTTTGTTAAACTTCTCCTCCTCTGTGGAAACTCCTCCCCTCGTGAGCCGCACCACCCCAACCTCCCCACCGTGCCGTCTTCCGGTTTGAAGCTCCCAGCCGCTGCCAACATCTATGGTGGCACCGCCACTATGGCCTCCACCCCGCCTGTATCACCTCCGCCTGCCTTAAACCTTGGCTTCGCCACCAGAAGCATACACAGCGTCGCCTTCCCATTTCAACTGCCGCTTCATCGTGGGCATGGCTAGGGTTTCAACCCTAGCCCTCTGCCATTAAAAACATTATAATATGAAGGTGAGAATTTTAAAGTTAGTGAATGGGAAATAGCTTCATTTATAAGTTTTAATGAATTTTAGATTTGATTCTTTTAAACTTATTAGATTTGATTTTGTATTATAGAATCATTTGGATTCAAAAACACTATCCAATGTAATTGATAGTCTATTTTTGTTGACTTTAAGGTCAGAATAATCTAGAAGTTTCTTAAAAGAAATTTTCTTATCAATATTCGTTTGTTATTGAAAAGAGATTTATGTTAGAGTATAAGTTAAGGATAATTTATTAATATAATTTAAGTTAGAATTTGGTTTTAACTAAATAGGAAATTTTTTTATGGTCTATTTTGTTAAAGGAAATTAGTGTGAGTCGACTTAGTCACGTATTGTAAAGGGGTTTAATTGATTAAATTACTACAACTGAACTTGAATAAACCTTTATAGTTGAAATGGTTGACTTTTTCGACTTGGAAATTCTAGAAGAATTTTTATGTTTAACATTAAATGAGTTTAATTTTCAATTAGTATATTTGTGTTAAAAATTCAGTAATTAATTTTAGGGGATATTTTACTTAACTTGTTTTAGATTTTAAATGAATTAGTAATTTTGGATTAAGATTTGATATGTTAATAGGGGGATCAATGAATTTAATTCTTATATTACATTTAATTAGACAAATGTTAAATTATATTAGGATAGTGTTTGTAATTATTCTTTTATTGTTATGTTGTTAAAATTAAAGGACCTAATTATGGGATTATTAAAATTGGATATTATATTAAACTAGTATAGTTATATTCCTTTAGAGTGTTATTTAAACGACTTACTTATAATTAATTAGCTTTTAATTTATCATTTAAAGAAAGATTATTATATAAATGTTTAGAGGGTTTAAGTTCAAAATGTTTAGTTTTTATAGAAGCTTAGATTTGTTAATAATTTACCCTTTGGATTAATCCTTGATAAATATATTTGTATTAATCGATTGTAGGACCATTTATTAGAATGTTTTATAATGAAATTTTCAAGGTCACATATATTAGCTCTCAATTGGGGGCTAGGTTAAAGATTAGTATATTAATTTATAAAGGGATTAATTGAATTATTTAAATAATTAGTAGATATGTTAATGCATTAGCATTTATCAAATGTTTAAATTGAGATTAGTTTATAGAGAATTAAATATGAAATTTAGTATTGTGATGAGATTGATTGTATAAATTACTTTAAGATTAATTTTAGTAAGTTTAATAAATAGATTTGATTTAATTATAAATGCATTAGATTTTTAATTTTGAAATTATTGACTTTAGATTTTTATTTTTTATTTTTAAATTCTAGTAATTTGAATTAATGACTTTTATTTAAATAAGATAAATTTCTAAGCTAAATATGGGATGGAGTTGAACAAAAAGTATTTAAATAAGAAATTATTGCATTTCTCTCATTATTAAATTGTTTAGGTTCTTAATTAGAAGTGAGTTGGCAACTACTTTATTAAGTGTTAATAAAGTTAATTAGCTTTTAAATTATCAAGTAAAGTAAGATTAGTATATATGCACATTGATTTAAATAATTTACTTAAATAAAAGTAGCTTGTTGTAATTAAAAAGCAAACTTAAGATTATTTAGCATTTATTATAATGTTTAAAATTAAGATTATCTTATAGCTAGAATGGAGGCTATTGTATTCTTTTTATAATAAAGGATTATGTTGAAATATATAGTTTGATATAAGGAAGTAAATTATGTTAGAAAATATAGTTAATTCAATTAGTTAAAATATAATTTATTGTTAGATCTAACTTATTATTTTAGTTTTTATTGGTTCATACTAAATCAAACGGAATTCCATCCAAAGATTACCCTAAGGTTTATTAAAGCATTAATCTAAGTGCTCATGAATACAAAGATAATTTAATAAGGATGATATTATTAATTTAGTTTTGGAAACTTCCTTAGACCTAATCACCCTAGTTATATTGTAGTTAATAGATTAGTAGATGTGTTATTACATAGAAATGTAACCCTTAAGATATATGTTTTTGAGAATGTTTGGTCATGTTCTTTAGCGCACCTTGGAGGCAAGGTGTTGTGTAGCTTCTACTCCCTCGTTGTGGCTAAGTGTTAGTCACTTTTTGTATGTGATTTTAGTTAATTTGATTTTCAGCTTTGATAATCTTGGAAGTGTTGTAGGGCTAGCTTGAATTCTTTTGGTTTTGTTGTAATCATCTAGTCACCAAAATTTATTTTATCTATTAATTATGATTCTAGTTCACAATTATTTTCTTTTGGATTTTCTTAGCTTTTAAGTTTTGAATTTGAAATTTGTGAACCTTGATTTGAGATTTCTTATGATTTTTTTTTCAGTGGCTATGATGTGTGTTTTATGTTTCTAGTCCTATTTTGTGAAGTAATGTTCTCTATCATGTTCAAAATGGAATATGGATAGAATGTTTAAGGGAGTAGGTTGCAAAGAACATACCATTATCATTCTTAAAATCATATTTTTCTTGAGATATGACTTATTAGTTAAGTAATGTTCAAATAGATTAACATGCACCTAGATATGACTATGAGTATGCAGTATAGATGAGGTCACAGTTCCCCCACCTCTTTGATGAAATCCAGGAGGATGTTCATGCCTAGAGGGGGAGGATGTGAGTCCTACCCCAGTCTGACATAATCTTAGCACTATCTTTCACTTATATGCTCTCCAGTCAATACTAATTTTTCTATAGTCAGACTTTTGGGACACATGTATTACTTTATGGATCTGTGGAATCCTTTTCTTGTATATAACACCTGATTATGAAATTAGGGAATCTATTAGATACTTTGTGTGAGTGATGCATATTTCCATTTAGGACTTAGTTTTGATGGTTTAGTATATTTTATTAGTAAGTGGATGTTAGATAATAGCAGTATGCAGATTTATAAGAGTTATGATTATGCATGTGGAATAGATGCAGATATTGTTAAGTTCAATAAATCTTTGATCCAAGTGTGAGTGAATGTGTGTTCAAACTTACATTATGTATTCTATTATTTATTTGTGTTGATTTATTGGACATACTGATGTGTGCACTGAGTGTGCAGGAAAGTTGACCATGGTTCTAATCGGGGATTCAGGAATGGACCTATGTGAAAACCGTGATGCTAAGGCCCTGTCTATAAAAAGAGACATGGACCTCATTGTATTGTATTTTTATTCATAAAATTATGGTGTATAATTGTATTTTATTTTTTAATTGATTGTATATAGGGTTCTTCAAGGCTTATTCACCCTTGGGAGGGTTGGGTAACCTTGATGGGGTGAAAGTTAGTGATCTACCCAAGTAGTGCAGAGTCTCACATGTGTGGAGGGATGTACATGGGTATATGGGTGCCCATGATGCCAAGAATCCCCAATGGAATTTGGGGTTCATAAGAAAATTTGGAATGCTTGAAGCCATAACTTATTTTGTGAAAGAAAGGTAAATTTACTCCAATTGCTGTCGTAGGGCATGGAGGTGAAGGATAGAAATTTGTTCATGAGTCCATGTGTGGCCATGGAACAAGATTATATATGTTATACTTAGGAATGTTTAGCCCATGTGTGGCCTATTCCTAGTGTACGTATTTTGTATTATTGGCTTTTTCCTCTTGTGGTAGTGCTCTTTCACCCCTTTGTTTCAGGTCTTTTGGAGACCTATGTTTATCCTTGGGTATTGGGTATTTTCTTGTGTTCCTATTTTCAGATTTGTGGTTGTTATGTGTGTATGTATCCTGGTTCAGTTCTGGATCCCCTAGCTTGGGGGTGGTCTTGTAAAGGCCTAGGTTGGGAGGTGAGCCTCCATGGTCAACCTTAATGTTCTTGCAGGTTCAGAGAAAGATTCTGAAAGTTTAGCTGAAGTCTTGGTGTCTTGGATGAAATTGCTACCTCTAAGTCTTTTTCTGTTCAAGCTTCTCCCTTATAAAATTTGAAAGGGTTTTGGAAATTGTAATCTTCTTGTATTTTTTTTGGAATTAAAGTATGTTTATTTATATTAATAAAATAATTATTTGGACCTTTATTTGAAATGATTGTTATCAAAAAATGAATTTATAGTTGTTTTACTAAATATAGTGGAAAAGGAACCTTAAGGTATATTACTCTAATTGATGTTGTTATTCTATATTAATCTTTCAATTAATTTAATTTCCAAAGGTTTAGAAAAGATTTCATTTTGTATAGTTAATATAACATGTTTAAATGAAAGTTTTAAGTTCATTTGGTTAAGGTTTTAGTGCTCAAAGTTTGGGGCATGACACTATATAGACATGATTTGACATTTTCTTGGCTTTCTTGATTCTTGGTGTGATCCACAATTCTTTCCAATTATATTTAAAGAAAAAAATTCAATTTTATCTAAAAGAGATCTTCTTGCCAACTGGAAAAATCAACTTTAAATCAATTATTTATTCCGTCTTTATCTAGATGATTAAAACAATGATAAGTATCAGTTAACTCTATCTTTAGCTTCTTGACAGCTAAGCATTTTGTCATTTCTGAACTCTCTATTCTGTTGGTCAACACTTCAGTTAGTCATCAGTGATAACTATCTGTTTAGTCTGTGTGACTTTAGTTGTCATTGGGATCTCTGTCCTTGTCTTTTCCATCGGGAAACACTGTAATTTTGTCTGTCGGGTTACTCTATGTTTTGATCATCGGGAAACACAGTAACTTTTCTCATCGATAATGCTGTGCATTTTCTCATCGGAAAACAATGTGACTTTTCTCTTTTACTCTGACCATCGGTGTATACAGTCACTTAGTGAATACTTGACTTATATGCATTAATGATAGCATATCCTTTGATTCGTCAGTTCTTTGAATTCTTGGGCAGTAACTTATTTCCATGACCATACAAATTATATCAAGTTCACATCAATGATAATACAATACATTAACTGATTTAATGTCTTGCATGATCATCAACTTAACATCCTCAAACATTCAATCAGTTACATGTCATCAATCTCTCCCTTTGGCATTGATGGAAACATACTACATTATCATACTATACTATTACTAATACAATATGAAATATACAGTTTCATCAAGCTTTCCTAATGTAACTATTACAAATGTGTGCCTTTCAATAAGATAAAATAGCTTAGATTTGATTCTTGCAGCTTTCCTTCTGTCTTCAATCCCTTCACTGGATAGATGTAGAATCTTTCTTTCTCTGATGTGTTGTGTTCTTCTTTTGTGTCAAACTCTCTCCCTTTAACTGTTCTCCTCTCTTTGATGTCTCTTGTCAGCAATTATTTTCATTTTTGTGTACTCTCCCATTCTTGTTACATCTCTCCCTTTGGATACTTTGATGGATATGATCTCTACCTAAGTTGATAATGGATATAATATCTCCCTTTATCAATATGATAATGAGATATTTCTCTCCCTTTGACAACAATGCCAAATAAACATCTTTGCCAAACAAAATTTTGACAGTAATGCCAAATGGATCCTTTTTATCCATAATATATTCCTTGAATTCCCCAATCCATCAATAATAACTCTGGTGCTCAGAGTATAAGATAAGTGTATAGATTTATCATTGAAGTCCATCTCTCTGCTTTCATCAACATGAATGATATTCTGATAATATGTAGGTTGATGTAGCCTTCTAGTCATCTTACTAACTAGTAGACAAGGGTCTTACCCCTAGTCTATTTCTGAAGTATTCAAATGCATCCTTGGGCAGTGGCTTGGTGAAGATATCGGCCAATTATTCTTTAGATTGCACATACTCAAGTATCACCTCCTTTGCTTGAACTTGTTCTCTTAAATAATGATACTTGATGGCAATATGCTTTGTTTTAGCATGCATGATTGGATTCTTGGAAATATTTATTGCACTTGTATTATCATAATATATAATTACTGGTTCAAGAATTTTCATATGCATACCTTCCAATAACTATTTTATCCATGCAATATTTGAGCATTTTGCAGTAGCAGCAACATACTCTTCTTCTGTAGCAGACTGGGAGATGCATCCTTGCTTCTTGCTGATCCATGTGACAAGTCTGTCACCCATAAAGAATGCTCCTCCAGTTGTGCTCTTCTGGTCATCAATATTTCCAGCCCAATCAGCATTGGTAAAGACCTTAATTTTAAATTTGCCTTCTCTTCTATACCATAATCCATAGTCATCAGTATTCTTGAGATATCTTAGAATTCTTTTCACAGTAGTCATATGTGTTTCTCTGGGATTAGCAGAAAATATTGCAACTATTCCTACTGCATGTGCAATATCTGGTCTAGTATGTACAACATACATGAGTTTTCCAATCATTGATCTGTACAAAGTCTGATTTACCTCTAATGACTTGTCTTCCTTTGTCATCTTACATCCAGTTTCCATCGATGTTCCAACTAGTTTGGACTCTTCCATCTTGAATATTTTTAGTACTTCCTTGATGTATTTGGATTGTGTAATGAAAATACCTTCATCTTGTTGCATGATCTCTAGACCAAGAAAGAAATTGATCTCTCCAAACATAGACATCTCAAACTCTTTTCTCATTTAATTTGCAAATGATTTTCATAGCATATCATTGCCTCCAAATATGATGTCATCAACAAATATCTCAATAATCAAAATGTTAGCATCAGTATCCTCCTTCAAATAAAGATTACTATTTTCACTAGTTCTTACAAATCCAATACTTATAAGATAGGAATGAAGTCTTTCATACTAGGCTTGGGGTGCTTGTTTCAATCCATACAGGGCTTTGTGTAGTCTACATACTATGTCCCTCTTGTCTGGATCAACAAACCCTTCTAGCTATTCAATTAATTATACTTCTTCATCAAGTATTCCATTTAGGAATGAAGACTTGACATCCATTTGATATACCTTTAAGCCTTTACATGCAGCATAAGCAAGTAATATTCTTACTCCTTCTAGCCTAGAAATGGGTACCAAGGTCTCTCCATAGTCAATCTCTTCTTCTTGTGCATACCCCTTGCATACTAGTCTTGCTTTTTTTTTTGGTTACTTCTCCATTCTCATTTAGTTTATTCCTAAATATCCATTTTGTACCAATGACATTCTTGTCATCTGGTCTCGATACAAGTGTCCATGTCTTGTTTTTCTCTATCTTCACAATCTCTTCATTCATGGTACTTATCCATTCATCATTATCAAGTGCAACATTAACAGATTTTGGCTCATAATCACAAATAAAACATCTTATATTTAGAGACTTACTTCTGGTTTTTTGGATGGTTCCTTCTGACATATTAGGCAAGTACAGGTTCAGCTCTTTGTCTATCATCTTGATCATCATTTTTTCCTTCATTATGTTGTCCATCACTTTGTGCATCATCTTGAGAAATATTCTGATCATCGATATTTGCAGCTTGATGCTCGGGTGCAATGATCTGTTGCTCGAGAGGTCTACATTGTTGGTCAGGTAGACTGTCAGGTTCTTTATTGTAAACAAAACTATTGTAGTCCTCTGGTTCTTTAGTGATTTCCTTTTCATTCTTCTCTGCAAATTCATCTATCTTTACATTTTCACTTTCAACAATTTTGTTAGAGGCCTTATTTAGACATTATAAGCCTTGCTCTTGGTGGAATACCCTAGAAAGATTCCTTCATCACCCTTGGAGTCAAGTTTTCCATTTCTATCATCTTTTAAGATATAACATTAACTGCCAAATTTTTTGAAGTAACTCACATTGGGTGTGTATCCATATCAAAGCTCATAAGGTGTCTTTTTGGTGTCTTTCTTCAATTGTACTTTGTTCAATGTGTAAACAAAAGTACTGATAGCTTCTCTCTAGAAGGTTTGGGTGATGCCTTTCTCCATCATCAGTGTACTTGCACAATCAACTATGGATATGTTCCTTCTTTCAGCAATCCCATTTTGTTGTGGTGTTCTCGGTGCAGAGACCTGTCTTTTGATTCCATGCTTATTACAAAAGTTAGTGAATTCATCTAAAATAAATTCCCCTCCTCTATCTGATCTTAAGAATTTCAATTTTTTACCACTTTGTTTCTCAACCATTGCCTTATACCATTTAAACATCTTAAATGCTTCTGATTTATCTTTTATAAACATGACTGTCATCATTCTAGAGTAATCACCAACAAGGATAATAAAATATCTATCACCATAATAACTCTTTGTCCTCATAGGTCCACATAAATTAGTATGGACTAATTCTAGAATGACATCAGATGTATGGGTTTTTCTTTTGAGACTAGACTTTGTCATGTTACCTTTTTGACAATTCTTACACATGATATTGTCGGGCTTGGTCATCATCGGTAAGCCTCTTGTATTTCTCTTTTTTCTTATCTTTATCATGTTTTCAAAGTTCACATGACACAATATTTTGTGCCACAACCATATGTCTTCATTTCTAGCCAATAAGCAAGTGGTGTCAGTATCATTCAGATAGAATAAGTTACCTTTTGTCTGCTCACCGGTACCAATCAGATTTCCTGATTTATTGAAGATCTTTTCCTTCTTATTTTCAAATGCTACTCTGTGACCTGAATTATTCAATGGAGAAACACTCAATAGATTATAATTCAATCCATTTACCCAGTAAGCATTTTCACATTTTATCTGGTTATTCAACATTATGGTTCCTCTACCTTCAACTAGACAAGGTGTGTCATTACCCATTCTTACTGAACCACCTTTATAGTATTCAAAAGTCTCAAAATTTTGCTTATCACAGGTGATATGGTGAGTGCAACCACTATCTATGATCCAGACATCATTTTTACTAACTTTAGATATGAGTGTAGTTTCTACACACCTTTCTTCATCATAATCATAATCATCTTTTACTGCCACAAAAACCATCTCGGTGTCTTCCTCAGATTCAGTGTCAGTATCATCATCTTTGCATTTTGCTAGGTAACTGGCCTTCTTTCCTTTGTCCTTGTAGTCTCAAGTATCTCTTCTTTCTAATTATCGGTAGCTTCTGTAATCACCTCTGTCAAACTTCTTTTCAAATGATCTATCATTACTTCTATCATCTTTTCTTCTATTAGGACATCTTGCAGCAAAGTGTCAAATCTCTTTACAATTAAAAAAAACAAGTGGTAATTTACCTTTGTATTTACCTTTTCCTCTCTGCATTCTTCTTGCCATAAGTGCTTCAATTTCATCAAGATCTTCTTCACTTTCACTATCACTATCTTTTATCATAGTGTGTTTATGACTTGATTTACTTATTCTCAAAGAAGATTTGAATGTAGACTCTATGTTTGGTAAGACACTATTATCAAAATTGTTCATCTTAAATAAAATTAGTCTTCCAATAAAACTATTTAGAGTAACATTTATATTTTCTACTGCTCTCATTTCTTGTATGGAAAATACTCTAATAGCATAAGTAGGCAGTAAGGTTCTTAGAATTTCACTTACCATTGTGTCTTCTTCTAGTACACCTCCAACTCCTCGGATAGCATTGACTACCTCTTTGATTCTTTTGTTTTACTGTGTGATATTTTCACCTTCTTTCATTTTGAGATCATCAAACTTTCCTCTAAGGCTTTCTGTCTTGGCTCTCAAAAAAAAATTTTCACCACCATGTCTAAGCATTAATTTTTCCCACATCTGCTTTGCAGTCTTGCTGGTTTTGACATCTTCAAATTCAGCATCAGAGAGTGAGGAAGCAAGCTCTATCATCATGAAATTGTGCTCATGCTTCTCTCTCATTTTTTCAATTGTGGGTGCTCCTATGGGAAACACATATTCAGTATCTAAGTATTGAGTAGCATCATTTCCAATACTTGATAAGTGGAGTCTTATTCTACTCTGCCATGAGGCAAAATTGTCTTTGTTCAACTTGGGCACATCTCATCTATTCATCTTGTGATCTTTATCTTAGGTATTGAAACCTTCCTTCTTAAGAACACAAGCTCTAATACCAATTATTAGTAATAAATGAGAGGGGGGTGAATCAGTGGCCTCAAAATTAATCCTTAAATCAACCCTTAAAACTTATAACCAAAAATTATGCCTCTAGTTATCTTCTGTCCTACAAGATGGATGCCTTGAAATAATTATCTCAATTTTCTACTTGTCGGAATGCTTTGTAAATATCTCTTTTGTATGATTACCGATAAGCAGTCAACTATTTACCAAAATATAGTAAATATGCAGAGTATACCGATCAATCCAGAATTGCATATGTGAAATGTAAAATAGTAAAGTAATGAAACATAAACACATAACACATGGATTTTTAACGTGAAAACCCTATTAAGGGAAAAACCATTGGGACCGGTACCCCAATTTTTCACTCTTCCAAAGCGAGCTCTATTAGGATCCAACCTTGTTAAAGGTTACAAACACACTACTAGGTGTGACCTTGTTAGAGGATTTAAAAGATAGTTTGTCACCTAGTATCTGGAATCTAATGCTACCATCCTTGATCAAACACTCAGTCTGTCAATAGGTATCGGGCATATCCAATGCTACTTTTTATGATCAAAATTTTTGATACTCCTTGGGATGTATCTCAATTATAGAAGACTTTTAAGTCCTGCTCGGTTAAGATAGTTGATGTTTCAATGGTTAAATTGAAACATTAAATGATCTGTTCACACATACAACTTAATTGAATATTTTTTAGATCTATTGTTAGTGCATTATCTCACTGATCAATATAATCAATTCTATACCTTTGCTCCACATTGTTCTGCTCTGTGATGTTGTCTCACTATTTGTTGGTGTCTGTAGAATCTAGCTCTTTCCTCAGCTTGATTGATTAGGTCTGAATGAAGACTTTCTTCTCCTTTAGAATCTCATTAGCATCTTCCCTCTTTTCTTTTCATCCCACACAATTCGTAATGAATTGGGTTTGTCTCTATATAGACATGATTTGACCTTTTCTTGGCTTTCTTGATTCTTGGTGTGATCCACAATCTTTGCCAATTAGATTTAAAGAAAAAACTCTAGTTTTATCTCAAAGAGATCTTCTTTCCAACTAGACAAATCAACTTTAAATCAATTACTTATCTCTGGCTTTATCTGGATGATTAAAACAATGATAAGTATCAATTAAGTCTATCTTTAGCTTCTTGACAGCTAAGCAATTTGTTGTTTCAGAACTCTCTATTCTTTCGGTCAACACTTCAATTAGTCATCGGTGATAACTGAATGTTCCATTAGTGTGACTTAAGTTTTCATCGGGATCTCCATCCTTGTCTTTTCCGTTGGGAAATACTGTAATTCTGTCCATCAGGTTACTCTGTGTTTTTCTCATTGGGAAACACTATGACTTTGCTTGTCAATAATGTTGTGCATTTTCTCGTTGGGAAACACCGTGAATTTTCTCTTTTACTTTGACCGTCAGTGTGCACTCTATTAGTGTATACAGTCACTTAGTGAATACTTGACTTATATGCATTACTAATAGCATAGCCTTTGATTCATCAGTTCTTTGAAGTCTTTGGCAGTATTTCCATGACCATATAGATTATATCAAGTTGACATCAATGAAAATACAATACATTAAATGATTTAATGCCTTGCATGATCATCAACTTAACATCCTCAAACATTCAATCAGTTACATGTCATCATGGGTATCATCCCCACCATGGTTTTTCCTTTAACCGAGTTTCCAAGATAAAAATCAGGGTGACATAATGATGTGGATGTATGCTTTGTATGTTAGTTTATTGTTGCTTATTATTTTTGGTTTATGCTTATGGAATATAATCAATAAAGTTAAAGATAGTAGAACATTGATTCCCCCCATTAGTTTTCCTCAATCCTAAAAATTGGTATCAGAGCTTTGTGCCTTAGAGGAAGTTTAACAACTTGAGGAAGATCCTGATGGCAGACTAAATAGTTTCTAGTAGTGTTCAAAGATAGCTATGGTTTGTACTTGAAGATATTGATTAGTCAAATGCTCAAAACCTTGAATTGGAAGGAAGACTCAAGGAGTCTAAAAAATTCATTAAGAACCTGAAGGAAAAATTGAAAAAATCTAGGGACAAAAGGAAAGATCTTGTTGAGCAGATGAAACAAAAAGGAAGCGCTGGTGATTGAAAATCCCTAAAATAAAAATATGAGGAATGTGAGCAGGTCACAAAAGATAGAGATAATTGAAACACAAAATGGAAGCTATGGTAATGAAGATGACTACGGAGATTGAAGCAAAGAGAAATCTTGAGCAATCCAAAAAAATCTGAGGAATGTCATAAATAGAATTGTGAGGTTGGGCAATTGCAGATTGACCTTGAGGAATCTAGACATAATGAGAAAGAACTTGTAAGAGATAATGAGATACTTAGGAATGAGCTTGCTATTTCTAATGAATTCAAACTAAAATTCAAATCTGGCTATATGAATCTTGATGAACAACTTGAGAGCTTAAGGCCAAAAGGAGATACATAAGGACTTGGATTTGAGAAGGTAGAAAGCTTTGGATCTAGTCAGAACAACACCTTGTCAGACAAAAAAATGGAGGAACCTAAAAGAAGACCTATAAGGAAACCTAATGGACAAAAATTTAATGGGAGATGTTTTCATGCAAAAAAATTGGTCATAGGGTCAGTCGATGTAGGAGAAAACCTAATGCCACATCATTTTCTGGATATTGGTTCACTTGCTATAATTATGGAGAAAAAGAAAGTGAATGAAAAGAAAGGGTGAATAATTCTGTGAACACAAAAAATATAACCTACTTCAAATGAAAAAAACTTGGACACATGGTGAATAAATTAAGTTTGAGGAAAAATCTAGTGAACACAAGGTATGGAATTGTGACATGTTTCAAATGCAATAATTCTGGTCATATTGCTAAGTATAGTAGAGTTGACAATGCTCATATGAATATGAGAGGTTCGGTTAGAAGAAAAAATGTGCAAGATAATGATAAAGGCAAAAATATTAATGTCAAACAAGTTAGAAAGAATATGAGAGGGACATGGGTACCTAAAAGTAATTCATAAGGTAATGGAGGGTCCACACTTTCTTTTGGTGTGGAAAATTCATCTAGAAATTAAATTAGGTTAATGACTTAAGGGGGAGTTTGTCATGAAAAATATTACCTTACCCCTAAATTAGAATGATCGATGGAAGTGATTGATGTAAACAGATGTAGAAATGCGTATAGAACATGTTTCAATCATTCACAAAAAAATTGCAAAAGTTTTGAGGGTTCAATGATAGATTTTCTACTCTCTATTCTGAGATAGTTTGAAGTTAGGGTTCAACACATTAATTGATTTTCACTTTTTGGGTATGTGAAGCTACAAAAAGGCATTTCTTATTTTTATTTCACACCTTGTGAGTTGAAGAAATAGATAGCAGAGAATTTGAAGGTGATTTCAAAATGATTAAAAGGGAATAATAACATTTTTACGATGAAACCCTAATCCATCGTAAAAGGTATATTTATTGGTGCAAGTATTATTTGAAGTTCAAATCATGGACATGTCCCATGGAGTTGATATTACCAAGCATCCAAGACCTATTTTCAAAAAACATCCTTACAAATATATGGAAGATGACCTAGATGGTGCTTTTTCCTTGGTTCCTTGTGATAATTTTTGGGTGGAGGACATTAGAGCTTGTATTAACTGCAATTTGGAGGAATTGGGTGACATTGTAATCTCTGAGCAATACAAGAAGGTATCTATGGATTCAATATTGGAGGATGAATACAAGATTATAGAAGAGAATAAATTCTCTCAATTCATGGATTTCCTAAAATTTGTTGTGCCCCAATAGATTCAATACGTGTTGAGCTGAATTCATGATCAATTCTTATGTCTTGATTAGCCTTATAAGATTACCAAGGAGGTTCTAGAGGCAGTTACAAGATTTTTTTTTCCATTGGTGAAGTACCAATCCTAAATTCCATCAAGAAATATGTTCTCACTAACTTGACTAGTTCTCAGTGGGATAAGTGATCAATGACAGTTAACAACATTATGTATCATGATTTCAAATTTAAATCTATATTTTTGGGATACAAGGTATTCCACTCCCACAGGGAGAACTCTATCTAAAGCACTATCATTTACATTTATTACAAAATGGTGAAGGAAAACATAGAGTATGATATCTACGAAGAATTGAGAGTTCAGTTACTGGATCTTTGTTAGTATGTATTTTATTCTATTTCTTGAATTTCTTTCTAGGCATTGGTAATATTCAGTGGAAGAGGGTCAATCATGTTGCTATTCAGATTAGATATTTTAACAAATTTCTTGATAGACTGATAAGTAGGACTACTCTGTGAGGTTACTTTAAGAGTCTTCAAGAATCAATGCATTTTAGATAGAAAATTCTACCAAAAATTGCTAAGAAATAGAAAGAAAGTATATGCTTCATGGTTGAAACTGATGACTGTTTGATGGAAGCAGCAGAACATAGGACCTCATGGGTAATGCATATGGGTTATGAGGTGGATTATTCACTTCTTGAAGTATACATAGAAGACATTTTAAAGAAACCTGTGGATTCAAGTGAGAAAAGGTTTGGGACTTACAAAGAGAAGATCCTTGAAGTACATCTAGAAGTGAACATATCTACAAGGGGTTAAAAATTCAAAAAAGAGATTGATAAAATGGGTGAAAGAATAGGTTTTACAAAAGAAAATATGTAAGAATCTAGGAAAAAATTTTGAAGAGGAAGAAAGAATAAAAGAAGGAAGAAGTAGAGAATCATATTGATGTTGATGTTGATGCACCTCCTACCTACATATCCTTTACATCATCATCTAGAGGTAGAAAAAAAGGAGTTCAATTATGAATTCAATCAAATCTGTAGAGAAGAGGCCTCTTATTGTCATAAAGAAGACACCTAAGTCCCCTACCCCGAAGAATACAACATCTAGGTTGGTGAAATCAGAATCTTAGTGTAAGAGAGTCAAGGTAGAGAGAAAAATAGTGCACAAAATAACCAAGGAAGATGAAAAATATGAAGAAACTAATTTGAATGATACAATTAAGGAGTGGAGAGTAGAAGGAACTACAACAGCTAAAGTGACTAGGGCACAACAAACTAAAGAAGAACCTACAAGAAAAAAGCCTAAATTTGATATAGGTAAGCCACACTTTACTGTTGATGACGTAATATAGAGGATCACAAAACATGGAATTTTGGTTCAATTGAAATGGTACTATAATAGATATGATGAATAAGAGAAGAAGAAATGTGGGGATTTTGTTGTTTCTTACTTGAACAAATTTAATAGAGCACTGATTGAAATTAAAGGTGAAATTCCTAAGTATTTGTATGGCATTTTGGAAGCCAAAAGATCAACAACACTTGAGGAAGATAAAAGAATAAGAATGAGAGTACTAGTGAATCTTTTCCTAGTGATTTCTACTCAGGAAGATGATAGAATTATTGAATTGGAAAATAAGGAATTTAGGAGAAAAACCAAGACAAACAAAATCATGATTGGAAATATTGAGGAGATTACAGAAGGTACTGAGAAAGTGCTTATAGAAATATTATTATCCAATAGATTCAATGTTGTGAAGTATGGTGTTAATTTCATACATGATACTTCAGTTCAGGAACCTTTAGACAACTTGGATACTTATTTTAAAGCTACTAATGATGAACCTGATGTGTATATTTTTGGTGTACTAGTGACTTTTTCAATTCATTCTAGGAATGATGATGTGGGACAAACAAATGATATTCCAATGACACATATAGGAGAAGACTATGTTATAGGAGAGGAGATTAAATATGTAGAGAAAGTGAGTAATGAAAAAGGTAAGGAAAAGGACATAATTGTAGATCAAAATATATCTGAGGAAAAAGATGTAAAAACAGAAGCAAGAGACACTGCGAAGGTAGTGAAAACATTTATTGAAGAGGACAATTCTAATATAGATGATATGCATTTTATTCAAGGTCATATTTAATTGGACACATTGATCCCTGTACAGATGATGATGCTTGTTTTGGTGGCTCAGGCCAAAGCAAGAAAAATGATATTAAAGACTCACATGGAAGACAATGAACTCTTATCGCTTGCGTCAGATGTGTTATGTAAGATCATGCAACCTATGTCCAAGATCAGAATAATTCCTTATCAAGTCATCTTGAAGGACTACTGAATTATATAAGTTCTCATTTTCATTCTTTGGAGAACTCAGCTTGGGTTAAGGTGCAAAATGTGTTTGATAAAAGGAGATATGATCAATTGATTTCTTCAATTGCACAAGATAAGATATCTTTGGAAGTATGTATTCAATGGTTGAAAAATTATCTAACCGAAGGTGAAAACATATTTAGAGCGTGTATTGATTACTCGAAATGTGTTCATGATATTGAGAAGATCATAAGGGAGATTGAAGATAAGTTGGGTGAGTTGTCTAGATCATATGATCCCTTGACAACTTTATCTTCTAGTCATGCAACAAAAGTTACATCATTGAATGAAAAAATTAGGACATTGATTGTAGAGAATGACATGATGAAAAGGAGGATCAATGAACTTCAAAGATAAATCACAATGAAGTTGGATATCTTGTTCAATGACCTAAAGGAGGCAGAGGTGGATTATTCTCATTCTAATGCATCAGATTGCTAAGTTGCATAGAACCTTCCATATGCCATTTGTGGGAAGATTTAGATAATTTAGAACATAAAAAAAAATTTGGGATATTGATTTTGGTGCTTTAAGAAACACTTTATCATATGTATTCAAAATTTTGTAAGTATATATTGTATACTAATGTATAGGAGGTGATATATAGGACTTTGGTGGATCAATTTTTTTGTGACTCCCAACCTTTTCCATTGATGAAAAAGGGGGAGAGATTGGAGTGAAAAATGGATTACTAGCTCAGGGGGAGCATAGATGAGTATGAGATTTTTTTGGTGAGCAATTGTATTTTGGCATCTTAATTTTGACACTTAGCCATTTTTCACTAAGTTTTTCCATCAACGCCAAAGGGGATATTGTTAGCAAGAGACACTAATATTGATGGCTTGTATGTTGTCATTGATGACAACTATACATGTTTCTCATGATCACTTATTATATTTTGGATTTACCAAAGGATTGGATACAAAATTGATGAAGCATGTTTGAATAGGTGTAGTATACACATTCTAGTATATGGTTCGGTACATACAAGTAAAGGAGTTTTAGGATGTGAACCTTGGAAGAGCCTCACTAATGTATAATCTAACTTATTATATGTTCACAATAGTTTCTGATATCAGATGATCAAGTTATGATGCTCTATGTAGTGGTTTCCTGACTGTAAATGAAGAACAATGATATAGTTCAACGGATCATTAAGTGATCCTCTTATATAGATTAATTGATCAGTTTATCAATTTAATTTGGTTGATCTGACATGGTAGATGAGATGTATGACATTGTTCAATGTTAGCATAACATTTTGATGGAGTATTTGGTTGACACTTCATACGGTACATGTTATGCTTTGGAGATCGACCAATGAAGATATTATCTTTAGAAATAGATATATAAGATTGAGTTTTTGTGGTGATTTGATATAGTGATAGTGAGATATGTCTCAATTATATGTTGTATATGCAAAGGATCAATAATCAGAAGTTAAATTGGCAATTGAGTAGAGTTTTTGTATTGTTCTTATATGGAACTGTACAGGCATAGTTGATTCTATATCTCAATTTATTTTATTGGATTGTAGTCCAATAATTTTGTATAGTAGTGAGCCTTTATATGTTGTAATCTAATCAATGAGCTCTAGGTCGTAAGCCTGGATGCATGTGCATTTCCCTTTTGTATAGAACCTTTAACATGGTACTTTATTCTGTAGAGTAAATACTTGTGGGTATCATCCCCACCGTGGTTTTCCCCTTAATCGGGTTTCCACATTAAAAATGTGGTTTCATAATGATGTGGATGTATGCTTTGTATCTTAATTTATTTATTCTTGTTATTTTTGGTTTATGCATATGGAATCCAATCAATAAAGTTAAAAATAGTAGAACATTGATTCACCCCCCCCCCTCTCAGTGTTCCTCAATAGACTACATTGAACAAGAATTTTTTTTTGCATTTGTGTGATGTTGTTCACTTGGGAACCAATGGGTTTTACTTGGATTTTGAGATTCAAAGTTTGGATATTAGGCATTTTAGGAGGTCCATCTATGGTGATGGCCTCCAAAACTGATTTTTAGCTTTGATTGACATTTTGTGAAAGTTAAAATTGGATATTTTCTATGAATTGATTTAATGTAGAATGTTAGTTTTTATTATGGTATTTATAATTGAGGATCATTGGGATCCAAAATCCCAAGATTGTGACCAAATGAGCATGTTAGCACCTTCATATTTTTTCAAAATATGAACTGTTGATGAAAAAGTTGACTATGGCATTCAAAGACACCCCTACAAAAACTTTTCTGAGTTGCCTACTTTGAAGGCTAATAACTGGAGGTTGAGTGATTTTCATGAAAAATTACTCGAATGGAATACTCATTTGACATGAATAAGTGTCCATATCCATTTTCAATTTCCCATAGTCTGATTTGATCAGCCTTCAAAATGGAAAGTTGAAGGGTTCAAAGAAGGTTTACAGTCTGCACATTTTTAGGTTTGTTGAAGTATCCATTTTTAGAGGTTTTATATTTCATGATTAGTTGATTTTCAAGTGAAAACAATTCTTTCTTGTAATTCTCATGTTCTTAATTTATCATCATGTCCAATTTTAGAGCCCTAGGATCTCATTTGGTATTTTTACTAAGCCAAAAGAAAATGCAATTTACTGTGATTTATTGACTGCATAGTGCTAAGTTTGTCAAAGGACCAACTTTGAGAATTAATATTTTGGAACCAAATGATCATCAAGAGAAGTGGATTTCTACCCATGATTTTCATCATGTCCATGTACTCACTTGCCCAGTTACAAGGTCTTAAGAGTAAAGTTTGGTATTTTTTATAGTAGAAACCAAATAAAGTTTTGAGAGTTTTGATATTTGCATGTCCATGACAGTTTCAGGAAGGTCAAATTTGACCATTAATATCTTGTACATGAAATGGGCTTGGGAAAATCTAGGCACACATGCTCATTACACCTTCCCAGAGTGAGATTTAATATTTTTTCAAGGCAAGTGGTTAGTGAGTTTCAAAAAGGTTTCAACATGCCTATTTGCAAAAATAGCTAATTCAACAACTTAACAATCAATATCTTGAAACCCTAATTGTTCCATGCGATGTCATCTAGTTTTTTTATTCCCTTGTCATTAGTCAACATATCAGTGCATTTTTGTGACTCTAGACGAATGTTTGATCAATTTTTCAAGGTTGTTCTAGAGTCCACACAACTTTTTTTTATCCCAATGAAAAAGTGTCAAAAGTAGTTTTTAATGACGACTCATTTGATGTTGTTTACTCCAAATGCATAGAGGCCCAATTTGAATTCATTTCAAGGTTAAGATGATTGCAAATGAATTTTTTCTAAGCTGGACCCACAAGAGAACCCAACATACTCAATGATATCTAAAGTCATTTTGAACTCTATATTAAAGATTTCAATGATTAAATCATTTATTATTATTTAAATAATAAAGTGCTTGGTGGTAGATGGGTATATATGTGAAAACCCCTATTTGCTCTCTAAATATGGGTAAGGTAAAATTTGAAAAAGTATTCCAAAGGGGATGGAATTATTTAAATCATTTTTAAAATGATTTAAATATGTTATGTATATGATTAAAACATTATAGGAGGGCAAATGCAAGTGGTGGGCCCATTCATGTTGTCTTTAGGTAAAACCTGCCACTACAAGAATGTGGGGAATAAATATGAATTGAAAATAAAAATCAACATCTAAAAATTATGGAGTAAAGAAAATAAAAAGCAGGGCCCGTCAAATGTATCAAAGTGGTAGGGGAAGGTACCCTATTATTCCCCAGGCCAGAGAAAGATATTCCCTAAAAATTATGGGCACACGAGATGTTGAAAGATAAACAAATTAATGAATAATTTTAATGACATCTATGAGACAAAAATTAGAATCTCTTTCTAAGGTTTATCCCTCCCCTACTATCATGTAAAGAAGTGGCAAAGAAGTGGTTTCCCATGGGGTGGTTTCTTAAAGGCAAAGAGGCTTTGCCCTGCCATCCCATATATATTAAAGTCAAACCCTTAAATACCCTTAAATATTCAGGAGGCGTGATAGAAAGGGGAAAAACATTAAAAATGATTTTAATGTTTCATCTCCATTGTTCTATGGTTTTTTTCCATTGTCTCTTTAGTTCTTTGCAGGTGCCCGATTCATTTCCTTCTAATGGCGTATGCTCACTGTGTAGGAATTATTTAAGGTTTGGTGCTATAAATACAATGCGGCACTTTGCTTTCTCCAATTTGGCAGAGATAGTTATTTGGAGTGGCCCTCTTGGTTTCAAAGATTGCATTTCTCTTTATTGATGCTATCCAATTGATAACATGTCAAAGAAATATTTATGTTATCCTCTTGATTTCATTTTGCTTTATTGATGCTATCCAATTGATAACATGTTAAAAAAATATTTATTTATATGTATAACGTGTTGTTCCTAAGATAACATGTCAAAGAAATATTAATTTCTTCTATGTTGAATTTGAGAACAAAAGATCATGGTTAGAAGGGGAAAAAAATGTTCTAAGATGATTTGACTATGTGGAGCAGATGCAAACAATAGAGAATTTGATCTCTAAAGGTTGACCAACTTGGATGATAGCGAATGGCTATCATTCTTGTTCAATATTGATGCAAACCACCAAAGTAATATGAGTACAATGCCTGAGAAAAGTAGGGATAATAATGCTAATAGTAGCACAAGGGATGTAGGTCCAAAATGTTTATTTATTTCACAAGATTTCACAAGATTTGTGTAGGATACCGTGTTTTCCAAAGTATAGAGATGTTGGTGGTTTGTATATGGTGACCTTGAATGCTTCATTTTATGGAAGAATGGCTCTCATTAGAGTAACAATGTTGGGATTTTGTGGGTGATCAAAGGGTTTTGAAATATAAGAATGATGCAAGGTATATGAAAATAGTAAAATGATGAACATTGGTACCAGGAAAATATTTTGTTTTCAGGAGTTCACAAAGTGCAAAGTTTTTACAACTGGGTGTTTAAAGGAAAGGGAGTTGAATCCAAATGATAGCATAACTAAAATTATTTGTTCTCGCCTCAATGAAAGCACTTAGTAGAAATATGAAAGACTATTATGCACTTATTTTCATTTCAAAATGATGAGAAAATAATATAAAATCAGAATAGAGCATAACGACCAACGAGCTTTATCTTGACCAGATGAAATATTTTTATAAAAGGGCATAGTAAATGGTGAGTGGGTAACATAATTATTTTAGGTGAATTCTTTTATTTTGCTCCAATTTCTTATAATTGAATAATTTTAATTATTTAATTCTGTTGGTTGTGTGAGTTAGAGCATGAACATGTTGACCATTTATTTTTGAACTGCTCATTTGCACAACAATGTTGGTTGTTTGTATTGGAAAAACTACACTGCCTCACTCCCCTTCCCAATAAGCTATAGGACCTATTCCAGTCATGGCCAAAATTATACACAAACTCCCTCTTTTATGGACTGTGGAAATGTATACCAGCAATGGTAGTATGGGCAAAATGGTGGGAATGCAACAAAAGAATTTTTTGCAAAATCTCTTCCACTATACAAGTTATCCTTGCAAGGTTGGAAACATCAATATCAGAAGTTGTTAATGCTAGTCATGCAAAAACAAAATACAATCTAGTCATATCCATTTGGGATAGTGGTGTCATCTGAGAATGGAAAGGCATTCATGTGTCGATTGGATGTTTTCAACAATCAGTAACAGCAAATGGCCATGATCGAGCAACAATCTGTTGGATTCCACCAGGACAAGGGACTGTCAAAATTAACTTTGACAGTTCTTAAAGGGGTAACCCAGGGATTTTAGGTGCTGGGAATTGTATTTGAGATTATCAAGGCAAAGTGTTGGCTCTAAAATCTTTCCCACTCCCCCAAGGTACAAATAACATGGTTGAGACTCAAGCATTATTTGTTGGTCTTGTGCTAGCCAAAATTGGAGGAAACCAATATATCCAAGTGGATGGAGATTCAATGGTCATCATTAATGCCTACATTAAGCGATAAACACACAATTGGTAGTTATCATATATACTATAATAAATTTGGCATGTTCTTGATACCTTTAAAGATGTCTGCATCTCTCACATGCTTCAGAATGGTAATACACTGGTAGATCATTTAGCCAATTTGGGTTGTGATGGGATGGAAATCACATCCTTAGACCCAGATGTAATCATTAGCAAGGAAAGTGAATTACAAATATTTATTCAAAAGGATAAAAATTTGATGCAAAATGTATCTAAATCTTGAGCAAGCGAATGGATATGATGTTGGATTGGTGGGAAACTTATATTGTGTAGATTGTGATCTTTGTTGATCACATGGCATTGAACAAAAATGAAGTAGTGTCAAAATGAATCAGAGGAAGTACAAGAAACATCATAAGTGGAAAAATTAAACATTAAATGCAAAAGTGACTTTGGCCGCCAATTCAAGTTGCTTCCCTCCCGTATGCACAAATGACATTAGTTGAGTGAAGAGAGTGTAAGGAATGTACATATTGCAAACTGGTGTACAAAGTTATCTGTGTGAGACTATGGTGCCAAATATAGCTAATTATGAGCCAAAAATCCAATCAGATCATGCCCTAAATGATCAGTGTACCTATTTTTTCTTGGTGGCTTTAAAAGTCAGACATTCATACTCTCATTGCAACAATTTTTTAGCCCCTAAAAATAGTGTAAGAATGGAATCGATGAAGGATTTTTGTGAAAAATGTCTGCAATGTGGGCAATACCACCATGAAATTATACCAAGAAATTTTAGGATCCACCTACAACCAACTTTAATGAATGAATCTCTGCAACAAAAAATTAATGATTCAGCTCAGGCGTCTATGTTTTACTGTCAGTCGTTGGAGATTAGGGCTGCTGTTAGACACGTGATTGGCGAGGAAATATTATCACCCTAGATGAAGAAAATCTTGTACCCATTACAGGTTATGGAAATATTCTTATCCAATGCCATGGATTTGTTTCAATCGACATCACTCTTGGAGATATTAGCTAACAACATTGTCTTACCACAATACATGCAAAAATATGCATTAAAAAGGGCGATGCAGAATTATGATTTATGGAACTGTAATGCTCTGGTTGGCAGCATATTTCTTTGACAGGATCTGCTAAAAAATAATGACTCAATGGTGTTTTATGATGGTATCAAGCGTACCCTAGAGAGACATAACCTTTGGTTTATGCAGCAGGCCCTATATACTTCGGGCCGAAGTCTAGGTCAAGCGACGATACTGAAATTTAGGACCACAGTTAATCCCCTAATGGACCTACTTGAACATAAAACCACTCTAGCAATAACAAGTGGATATGGTCTCATAAATGCCTCCCCTACTTGGGAAGTGTTGGGTCAGCATCTGGATGGCGTATCCAACCCGAACATGACTTGTATTGAGGCTGATGGTTGGAATCAACCACCAAAATAGAGGGAATATATGGCTGGATGGGGAGAATCGGGTGGTGATGGATGGGATGTGAATGTACAGATTGGATTTCAAGCGAAAGGATGGATAGTGGATTTTGAGGGTTGGCCATCATGCACTCAATCAGAGGTGGTTGTTCAGGAATCAAGAAAAATGGAAGAATAAGTAAAGGACTATAATCTGTATTTGTTATTTATGTTGTATAGTCGTATGATATACACATAAGTATTAGTCAAATTTTGTAATATTGTGGGGATGATCAAGTGTTTAGTAATTGTCAAAATTTGTATCCTCATGTAGTTTCGATCATATTGTAATGGACAAGGATATCTTGTTTTCTTATTATTTCTTTCCCGATTGAGCCCTCAAATCAGTTTTAATATTAATATTATATATAGTGGATAATCCACTTTGCTTTAAATTTTTTTTTTATCTAATTATTTCTCTAATATTAATTAAACAATTTTAATGAGATTCTAATGTGATGGTTGATTAATTTATGCTTCCTCCCATTTCAACAAGGATTTCTACTAATTTTCATGCAAATCATCATTGAATGGTTGTTTGCAGGGGGTAAATTGGTTGTGGCTCACCCTCAAATAATCAATGCCTCTATTGGCTATGATGGGAAACCATCTATGGTTTCTCCTGTGGGTCTTTTTTTGCAAAAAAGTAGATGTCAGTCAGACATTGCAGGGCATAACTCTTACTTAGCTCTTGTTAAGAGTGAGGAGGGTCAATCTAATGTTAAGCTTGGAGAAGATAGGTTGTGTAGAACATGGATTACTTTAAGAAACCCCCTCCTAGGAAAAAGTGTAAAATCCTGGCGAATCGCACATTAATTTAAGGGAAAACATTTCTTGATGATGGCAAATTTTTTTTCCAAATTAGGAAAATAATATAAAAGCGAAGGTGATTTTTTCCCTGCCCAATGAAAATTCCATAAAATCCTAGAAAATAATACATTAATGTGGGGAAAATATATATTGTGTGAGGCGAATTTTTTTCTTTTGAAGTAAATACATTATAATAAATGAGGTGAATGATTTTTTGTTGAAGGGAAAAAAAAAATTGTGCTGGCAAATTTTATGTGCCTTTTGAAAAAATATATATTTTTTGGCTAATCTATCATTAAGTATGGCAAAAATAAATATTTTATTGGCAATTTTCAAAAGATGGGACTTGTCAATACGTCATGTGGGCCAACGCCAACTAATAACTTGTTTGCAGATTAAACACATGTTGGTATCCATAAGCACAAAAATTTACATCGACACACAACCTAACAGTAACATCCATCATTTTGTAATGTTAAATGTCTTATTTGAGACTGTTTGATGATCCTAGATGAATGGATGAAGTTTAATTAATCTGCACAATAACTAGTATCTAATTAATGCAACATCACGTAATGACATCATTATTTACATGTATCAAGTCTTACATCTATTTAGGTGGACAGTTGATAATGTATCACAGTTGTCATTAATAAAAGAAATGTTTTATCACTGACACTAAATCTGTCTATTTCTAATTTCACACACTTGTGCTTTTAATATGAACAACTGTGCTTTTAATATGAAAGATTTATAGAATTTTGAAGGACAAATGAATTAATTAGGTTAGAGAAAGAATTAAGGGCTATTTATAGATGATCTACACTTCCCTCTTCTTCAATCCTCCTTTGGTTTGGGTTTGCCTTTGCTAGTGCTTAAAAGATTGCCTCTGGTTTTGGTTTTTAGGTTGTATTAGTATAATTTTAGATATTGTGGTAGTTGTTTTTTGAAGATGGACACTCCTATCCGTTTGATAAGCATGTCTACGGAGGAACAGAAGGCCCTTTTGGGACCGGTCTCAAACCAAACCCTTGAATCAGTGTTCAAGGAGTTTGGAGCCTTTACAAATGAGGCTATGACGATGGTGCTGGGCCGTCAAATTTTGGAAAATATCGATAGGTACCGAGTTAACACGGACATTACGTCCCATTTTTTGGCATCTCTTTTGAACCTTGGGGAGAGAAGTGGATATGCTCCTTCTATTAAGGAAGTTATTCAAACATGAATTCCTGGGTGACATTGTTGAGGTTTTTGTTTATGCAAAATTAGGGGTGGGGATCCCTTGGGCAAGTGATATACGCAAGCTTTTCGAGTCAGACAATGATGTGGCCATTCAACCTTTTCTTTTGAACTTGGATGTTTAGAAGTTAACGCGCCATAGGAAATAGGCACAGATTGGTAGGGATTTTCTTCAAAAATAGTTTGTGTTGGATGACTTGGTGGAATACGGATGGTTGTATGAATTCGTAGAGCTTTTCATCTTTGTAAATATCTACTTGGATGGAGGGGAAAATCCTTAGTGTTGTGTCCCTATTGCCTCTGCCTGAAAATTTTGAAATTTTCACTATAGTAGGTTTTGTCTTTAAAGTTTTGTAAGGACTTCAAGTGAAAGTCTCCAAGTCTGAAATTTTGAATATTGTAAATTTATAGAAAATATTAATGAAAAGTTTGCAACTTCATTTCAGTTTGTTTTTATAGATTTAATTGTAAAATATGTATGTGTGAGTCGTGACATATGTGATTTTATAATTTGTGAAATTGAAAATAAACCAAACAAATGTTAAATTGTTAATGTATGACAGCATGTTATTTATTTAACAGTAATATTACTTAACTTTTGCATGTATCATGTCACATGTGTGACTGCGCGACTGTCGAAATGAAAATTTTTAAAGCAGTTATTCTTTAAACTTTAAAGTAAAACTAAAATATAAAATTAGCAAATGCCAAATGGAAATTCATAAAAAATCTAATAATTACAATTTCTGGACTACCAGTCACATCGAGTTAATATCGCCTCTTTGGTAGCGGAGTTGTCCACCATCACTGGAAACTACAAGTGGTATGTACATTTGGCAACTGCACATGGTATTTACATTGTACTATCAATTATGAGCATTGATATTGTCGACACATACCTTAAACCTATTTATTTAGAACCCTAATTTGTGAATGTATTATTCAAGACCGTTGATTTATGTAGATCAATGGCTAGAGTTTTATCTCAAGCATAGTTTCTCAAAATGAATGTCTTGTCAGAGTGACAGTGACATTCTTTAGCCATCAGGCAATTTGCATGATTTCCAAAATTGTACTAGTACAAACTATAGTTATTAGTATAGTGACCACTAACTATATTAGTAATTTCCCACACTCCTACATTAATGAAAATGATTTACCTAAAGATATGGAAGATATGGAACAGGGCTATAATAGACATTCTTTCTTGCTTCTTCATCAATTTCAATTTTCTTTTGCCTTTCAGCCTCAGCCCTCAAATTTCAACTTTCTGTGTAGTTTGAAGATTTAGGTTTTAAGTTTAGGCAGAGATGGACACACCAATTAGGTTGATAACTACATCCACTGATGAGAAAAAAGCCCTTTTTGGGTAGGATACAAGACAAAGTACTCACTTCTGTTTGTAAGGAAGTGGGCTCTTTCATTAACAATGTTGTGTTGATGGTGCTCGGCCATGAGTTCATTTGCAACGAGAAGAGATACCGTGTCAGCACAAACATTACATCCCGCTTTCTAGCATCTCTTCTTGACCTCAGAGGAGATAAGGTAGAAATGCTTATGCTATTGCGGAATGTTTTCAAGGATCAATTTCTGGTGGACGATGTCCAAATCATTGTCTTTGCAGAAACGGGGTTGGGTATCCCTTGGGCTGATGAAATTGAAAAGCTTATCCAGCGAGGCAGAAATGCGGAAAGGCAACCCTTCCTACTGAACCTTAATGAAAGGAAGCTGATGCAGCATCGGAAGTGGGCGCGTCTGGGGAGGGACTTCCTACAGAAGTGGTTTCACCTCGATGACTTCAAGGAGATGGAATACAAGTGGCTCAATGAATTTGGGGAGATTATCCTCAACAAACAATTCTTCTCAGACAGGGATGGAGATGAAGACCCTTAGTGTTTATATTATTGAATTGGGTTTCCGCATTTCATTTTGTTTTTTTGTTTTTTCTTATATGATCAACCAGTTCCCTTGTGGCAACAATTTTTGTAACTATTTGGATACTTCCCATTTTGTGGGTAAACATACTTCCCATTTTGTAGGTGTTTACGGTGCGACTATAGTCTAAAGTTAACTGTTAAACTCTATAATTATAAAGTATATTATAATATTAGTGATGTAA
>MU227639.1:1046079-1077598 GCA_018584345.1 Thuja plicata
ATGCAAAAGAAAACCATTATTAATTGTAGAATTCATGAGATTATCAACCACATTCATGTTTTTGAATTTTGACATTGGAATATGATATTATGCATGATTGATGAATGATGATGAGATATAGAAACTGACAGTAGACTATAGAAAAAATTTTAATAAATACCTAGGACCTGCTACTTCTACAAAGGTTCAAGTTGCCATATCATCTCATTATCAAGATCCTCAGTTTCATCACCATCAAATTCATAGCCTCCTTGGTTCTTCGATATGTTTTCTGCACTTTGCATACCTCTGCTTAATTCAAGTTCAACGCTAGCATTACCAATACCAGTACATGAATCAATGTGAGTCACATCATTGTCTTTGTCACTCCCACTTTGGTTTGAAATTTTGCCCATCCCTCTTCTCTAACATTTATTCCTCCACAATTGCAGTGCCTTGTCGTAAGGAAAAGTATGAACTTCATACCTGGATGTATAGAGCCTCAAGCAATTTTCCAAATTATTTTCTAGTTTGTTTCTTAGCTTTGACTTTAGGAACCCCAAAGAACTAAAAACTCTTTCATCCTCCACCGACCCCAATATCATGGTCATACATAAATCAGCAAGCTTGAAAAATTCTAATATTGAATCAATCAACATTTCGCTCTCATTTAGATATTTCCAAAGCCTTATTTCTAATCCATCTTTGTGGGGGTTATCCATAATATTATATTTTTCCCTCATTGTCTGTGAAAAATGGCTGGATTGTTCTCTCAAACGAGATTCATTTAAAATTCCATTTAGAGTTACTCCATTTAACTCTATGGTTTTGGAAAAATGATCTATCAAAGTTAGTAGCTTATTTTGATAATCCTTTGATTTGTTCATACTCCAATATCAAGGAAACACAATAGACATGGATTCAAGTAGTTTGACTAGAGGGAATCTTACTCTAATCTCTGAGGAAAGATCATAGGCAATGCACTTCACAGAAGCAGTTGCAGACTCGACGATCTTGGTAAAGTCTTACCTTTTAACACTTGATACTCACTTCCTGTTCTTCCTTCCTAGTTCCTTGGACTCAACCCTGGCATAGTAGTACATTGGTATCTCAACTATGCGTACTTCTGCACATAACTCCCTGTTTACACCGATCTTTAAAAATTTGTTAGGATTGTCCAAATATGTGATTTTAAGCCACCTGGAAAATTTTACATCATCACATGATCGATAGAGATTATCTAGTGTCATGCATGTCAATTTACAAAGCGCATCATATTCTGCAATATACATTGCTCTTTGTTGGGCCTTTTTCATTATATTTCTCATTTCCTCTATGAGGGGGAGAAGACATGCTAATTTTAAGAGTGTCTCTACATTAGTTAACCTTCGTAGAAGCTCAGGAAATTTGGGTAGCCCTGCTTCTTCACAACTTGAGTTCATTAGACCAAGCAATGATTGATATTCTAAAAACACTCGATGCATTGGTCCATCCAAAGATATCTGTCTAGTATAATTATCCTTCAAAAGCTTGTTCCCGTTGGTTAGTCCTTTGGTAAAGTGTTGAAATTCCCTCAATCATTTTGGACTTTGACAGAAGTATTGGTAGAGCTCTTTGATTAAAACTTCAATTTTTTGTACTTGACCATGCTTGCTAACAACTCCAAAAGATAGATTCATTTTGTGGTCCATGCAGTGAATGGGAGTAACATAGGGTGCATAAGAAGATTGTATCTTTGTGCAAAGACCACCCCTGTGGCCTTGCATTACTAAAGCTCCATCCTCTCCAACACACACCAACTTATTTGCAATCATCATGTCATTTATACCTCCATATTCAATTAGAGATCTCTTTACTAGTTCAAATAGATTTTTAGTTGTCGCATTATCCTTCATTTTAGCAACAGTTAGTAGATGAGGTTGGCAGAAAAAATTGTGTCTAGTATAAACATGCATGCATACCCGCAAAGTATTATCTACTGCTGTAACCTCGTCTAAAGACAATGCAATAAAATTTGACTCTTTAATTTTTGCCTTTAGATCCTCTTTTTCAACATCGACAAGACAACTTTCCCATTCCCATCCACTATTTACTGACCAGTGACTGTTAGGATAGTAAGGAACTTTCACTAAGTGTAATAAAGCACTCAATGATTGGTAGTCTTTCATAGGATGCTCGCTGCTCAAAATATTAAAAACAACATTTAACTGAACAGATTTTCCCATTAGTTCTACTTCCAATGATTTTCCAAAACAAGCTTCAATAGAGCCTTTAACTTGAGCAGGCTTCGTCTATATATTCAGCTGAAATTCATATAATTCTACATTCCTAACATGTAGATATTCAGCCTTTGTTTTCCATCTTATCTCTGATTTTTCAACTCCATCTATGGTTTTCTTTTCATAAACTTTACCCATATGCTTCTCTATGGTGTCAATTTTTAACTGCAACCTCTTTTCCTTCTTATTTATCTTGGTGAAAATCTTACATCTGCATTCTACTGGAGGATGACCTTCAATTGGATTTTCCACTAGTTCAATGAATGGATACTTTGACACCCATTCTATTTGAAAATTCCTCGACAACTCCCACTTCTGATCATTTTTTGAATTGTTTTTTCTTTTCTTTTTCCCTGCACCATCATCATCTCTGACATTCTCAGTCTCATCCAAGTTGATTATATCATCATGGCTACTCTAGTTATTTAACTAAAAATCCTCTTCAAGTTCATTGTGATCTGAGATATCAGGTTCACCTACTTCTTCAATATGTCATGTAGTTTCAGGTTGTGAATCTTCAAAATCTACTTATGATGAAGCAGCTTCCTGATTTTGGATAGAAACATTTCCAACACCATAACCAAACTACGATGATAAGGTTCTACATTTTTCTAGCCTCTCTTGGCTTTCCCCACTTGTAGGAGCCTTACCCTTATTCTTGCTACCTTTATTTTTGTTCGACATCTCCATTCTCCAATGACTTCCACTGCAAAAAAAAATGTTAAATTGTTGAAGAAGTGACAATAGATTATAATATATATAAATATGATTCTAGATTTATTGGCCCTAAAATAATGTCTGAGGTCTCCCTGGTCACCAGTGTTTGCTAACTGGTTACCACTAAATAATAATCAACTCAAAATTATAGAGTCACAAAATAAGTATCACTTAGCTTTGCCTCAAATTAATTTGCAGTCACTACTCGCCAATGCAGTATGCAGTTGCACTCAACAGTCTGAAACTTTGCTATCGATAAAATGTTTTTATACTATCCTTATTTGGTGAATTCAGCATGAGGTATTAGGTCAAGGTATAAAAATTTGGTGAAACTCACGTAATTTTAACACGTCTTTTGTTATTTGCAAGGTGATTATGGTTTGTCCAATACGAAGGTATGATTAATAAAGTTGGCAAATTTGGGTCAGGTTGAGACACGCATCCGCAAAATGCCAAGTGAATTTTGGGTGGCCTATAAATATATATGTATAAAACTATAGGCAAATATAGGCCATCCATTTGGGTCGCGTATAAATTATAAGCAAATTTTTAAAATTTACGAGGACCAAAAATTAGATTCCATTGGCGATCATGTGTAAGAAAAGTAGAAAATTAAATAAAGCGATGGGCGATGGGCCCGAGCATTGGTCCCAATATTAATAATTGTTGGGCGATAGGGTCAATCTAATATATGAAAAAAAATTGCCAATTCCCCACTCGTCAACATGCGACATTCGCCAATTGGCAAATAATCACCACTAAAGTTTTCGTTGGTGTAGAAGAATTCAGTGTAAATACTTCAAAGGTTTTGAACCAGGTGAATCCTCCTTGATTTTTAACTACATTCTAGGCTTTCAAGGTCACTCTAACAAACATAAACTAGAAACATCACAGAATGGTGCCAATGGATGTCATACAAGGGGTTCTCTAGGTGCTAGGGAGGAGAAGGGATGTGGTGAAAAGGAGATAGGGTTGTATGTGGAAGCAGTAAAGAAGGGGAATAATGGGAGTGAAAGGGAAGCAAAATGGGTTGAGCCACTCGCCAAAAAAATGACATTCTTCTTGGAGGAAGAGATTGAAAAGGAGGTAGTAGAAAATGTGAAATTATTCATGGAGATGGGCTTGATTGGGAGGTTTAAGGGTTTTTAGTCCAGTTTGGGAGAGTTGCATAGATGGATTTCTGAGATGTGGGCCCCATTCTGGAGGGTAGTATTTAGTTCTACCTTGGTGCTTGGGGGTTCTTCATTATGACATTTGATTATGAGTAGGACAAGAATAAAATATTTTGTGACTCTATTTGGAGCTAGGAGAATAAAAAAATGTTGTTTCTAAAACCATGGTATCTAGCTTACAACCCTTCTACCAAATCATTTGATAAGATTCCTCTTCATATAAGACTTCCAAACCTATCACTCCAATTTTGGTTTGATTCTTGTTTTGAATCTATACAGAACACTTTGGGTAAATTATTGGAGGTGGATGTGGGTTCCCAAAAACATTTCTACTCTACTTATGTTTGCATTCTAGTTGAAATGGATGTAACAAAAGCCCTCCCAATGGATTTATCTTTGAATCTGGCTAGTGGTGAGTGGCTTCAACCAGTAAATTATGAAGGCATCCCATTTAGAAGTAGAAGATGTTTCTAGCGAAAATATGTGGAAAAGAAATGTTCAAGGAAGAGAGTGCATAAACATGCCACTTGGTGGAAGGAAGCCTCTTACCAATTCTATTTGTTGGAGAAAGAAGAGGATAAAGAATCAGTAGAGGCTTAAAATAATGTCATTTTAGTCATCAAACTAGTTTTAGCCTCAAAATGTTTACAAGAGGCTAGCATAATAAAGCGAGCAGGGGAGGATTGTAAGGAAAAGGAATGTCAGGCACCAATGGCCATGAAAATGGAAAATAATAATGGTTTCTCTTTTGTAAGCTCTTTAATTCAACAGAAGAAGGTGAATCTAGTGGGATCTCAATCTTTGATAAGGCATATGAATAATGGCATAGAGCCAATGTTAGAAGGTATGGAGGAGTCATAAATAGTGTGTTAGACAAAAAGAAAGTGTGATGGATTAGCCCTAGCTAATCAACATCAACGTAAAGTTGGGGAGAAGATGACATCTATTGGTGAACCCTTGATTTGGAAGAAAGAGGTTGCAAGGATGGAAGAAGAATGGAAAGTAGTTAAAGGGAAAGGGGATGAGAAGACAAGAAAGAGGGAGGTTTTGATATGATTTTATGTTCACACCCAAAAAGTGGAGCACTTAGTAAATCTTAGATTCGGGCCTGTTAATAGGTCTTGATTGGTTAACTTGACTGTTTGGGGAGGTGGTTCTCTATTGTAACCACTCCTAGTTCAGTCTAGGCCTTAAACTCGGATTATCAATAAAATATGAAAATATCACTGATCAAAAAAATGATTTTAATAATTTAATTAATCCCTTTTCTCAATTTTAACTAGATATTTATCATTATTTAATTTAATTAACTTTCTTTTTCTTTTCACCCACAGTTAAGTAATTATTTTAATTATTTAATTTACTAATTGATCCTTCTATAATTAAATATATTTTTAATTAATTTAATTATTTGATTTCCCAAAATCAACTAATTCTTCTCAAATAAGTAAAATTGATATTGTTATTTATTTCCTACTCATGCACAATTAAATGATTATTTAATTCTAATTTATTCTTCTAGTCCCTCCTCTATAACTCCCACTACCTAATAGTGTAACTCTTCAATCCAATCAACCTTCTAATTCATCGATGCCCTTATGTGTTCAATCTCCTGTCATGCAACCAATCTTTTTTCAATCAACCAAGTCAACTCATCAATCAATCATGTCATGCAATAAATAAACTATCAATTAGTCTGATTTATATGTTCAATCAATTTTGTCTCAATTAATTATATCCATTCATTATCAATTAGTGCTTCTTAATCTGAACTGTCCATTGAAATCCTGAATTCTATAAAATGAAGTGCATTTTGTATTATTTCTAGAACCACATTCTTGAATTTTTCTATTAATACTTGAAGGTGAAAGTTTGAGAGCCCACAACACAAAGAAGAGAGAAACAAGAAAGATTATGGTGATATCTTTTATAATTTTTTTGTTATTTTATTATTCATGAATTATGAATTTATTTATCATATTGTCATTTCTTTCTTGGATTGGTTGGAATTATTGCATTGAGTAGGAATTTGTGGTTGATTCTACTAACCTATTTGTAAGCATTTCCTATGATCTGATTACATCTCATTACATTTGGTAGGGCCAATATTAAGCAACCTTGGTTTTACTAATTTTGGAGTGTTTTTTATTTTTTGTAAGACACTGATTTAAATACTGCAATCGCCTATCTTTCACCATAAATGATAGATCTAGAGCTGCAATCACCTAATAATAAATGTATTTGTTATAGAATTTGGTATCTATAATTTTTTTCATTTTTTCTTGGTCATAGTGGAAATGACATATTCATAGAAGCAATCGACATAATTGGCATATTTAGAGATGCAATCTCATATTTTAAAGTTGCAATCAAAAATAAAATGATGCAATTACCTAGTAAAAATAAGGTATAAAGTTTCTTCAAATCAAGGTTGTTTTTTCTTTTTTGGTTAATTTCTACTTTCTAGTTATTTTTTAGTTTCCTAGATTAGGACTTTTGGGCTCCTAACCTTCATTTTTAGTGTTTTGGTGTGGGCTTGATGGACAAAAATTTCTTAAACCCATGTGTTTTCCCATCACATTTGGATTTTATAAAGGTTAATGAACCTTTGTGATTTATTTTTTTGGTGTTTTTGAAATTCATAGAGTAGACCTACCTTTTCATCAAGTATCCTCTCCCCCTACCTTTGAAATCCTAGGTGTAAAAGAAAGGTGATAATAACACTCATTTTCAAAAAAATTTAAGAATGGATTTCCTTGGGGAAAAAGTACTCACCCCAAGGGAACAAGCCAATTGGTACTTCTTTAACCCGCTATATAAATTAATAAGTCAGGTGAAAACTGTGATTGCTCAGCGAATGGTACCATTTCAAAGGTTCCCTTAGTATCCACATTCATGTGTGATGTGTAAAAACCTTTATATTCCTATTAGGGATATAAAGATTGGGATAGGCTCTTTAGTGAGTCTCCTCCAAACATGTGGACACTAAGTTCTGTTGAAGTTCCCCACTAGGAACTAATAATTGTAGTAGCCAAAAAACCCTATACTTGTTGGTGTAGGAGGTCAAACCTTCAAATTAACATCATTACGCACTATTCATTATCAAGACAAGAAATCCATTGATTCATAAGATCTTTGGATCTTTCATGAAAGTGAAAAGGTGTGTTGGTGTCGTGAAGGGGAGCGAGTGCCACCTAATTTCTATTTGTCTTCTTTGTCTTAGTATATGTATTTATCCAATTGGGCAATCATAAAGTAGTATCCACTTTCTAGCTTAGGTAGTGCATGTTTTTTAGTGCTTTATTTATTGTGAATACCAGTAAAATCATTTGGGATAATCTAAGCCCCTAATTCACATATGCTATCTCTTTTAGAGTCAATAGTCATGTTGTATGATGTTTTTTTACTGTGCTTGTACTCAAAATTAGAAACAAATTCACAAAAACATGGCACAAAATCATTCTCAGACCTAATGATGCAATTGACATATTTTGAGCCACATTTGACTGTCCTACAACATAATTGCTTTTTATTTTAACAGTCTAGAACACTACTTTGTCTCAATCCATTCGACACAATTTCCTTCTATTTACTAGTATAGAACCTTTCTTTTCTCATTCCATTCTATATAATGGCTTGATATTTACCAGTTTAAAACCTTATTTGTCTTGGTCTATTTGATGCAATTGTCTACTATTTTTATTATTCCAAAATACTATTTTGTCTTAGTAAATTCAACACATTTCCAAATCATTCACTGCATTTTACTATCAAAACATAGAGTCTAAAATAATTCTTTTTAGATAAACATCAAGGTCTAGACACATATTTCTCATACTATCTATAACACCATTTATGTATTTGGCATCAAGAAAATTACCTTTTCATTTAGGCTTTGCATCATAGGCTCAATTAATCCTTCATACCTACGTTATTCCTTGAATCATCAAACATATTTGATCACCGCCCTTCACTTTTCAATTGTTGCATGGTTAGAACATTCTTTAGAGGGTCAATTCTTGCATAATTTCAAAAAAAATTTAAAAAACCAAAAAACATAGATCTTGCATTTCCTAGGTTTATACATGTATCCTTAGGTTCATCTTTGGAGATTAGTAAGCCCGTCATTTGAATCATTCTTTATTTTTTGTTATGATTTCCTTGACCATCATGATCATCATCCTCATAACTCAACTACTTATAGTCAAAATCATTAAAATTATTTATCTTTGACTCACCCTTCTTAGATCTCTCCCCTATTACATCAACATACTCATCATCCTCCATATGCTCAACTCAAACTCCTATTACTAGGGCAATTGATACTCCAAATACCCCTCCACCATCCCATATATCTCTCTTGTCATCTATGTATCCTTGGATACCTTCATCTCTCACCCATTCTTGGCCTCTACCACCATCCCTTCCACCTCTAACACCATCTCTCCCTCCATTTATCCCTCCAGCATGACTATGTCTCCTACGCACACTATATCTTCACCTCCTCCTCCTCTATTGTGGTTGTCTCTCCCACCTCACCATCTCATTAAGAATCATAACACATAGATCAGTAAAAAGAATAGGTATATGTTTTACCCCCATGCCTCATACTTTAGTGTCATCCCAACATCTGTAATCATTGACCTCCAACCCACTATACTGACACCCAACTATCAAACTGGGAAAAGGTAATAGTTGGTGAAATCACTACCCCCTCATCCTGATACATCCCCGCTACTTCAAGAAAACATGGATGATCCCCTAGGAACACCTTGTCGCTCATCAAGCTATCTATGTAGCCTATCTAGTGTCTATACATCAACAATCTACTGACTGAACATAGTGCGACCAATTAAATGTCTCTCCTATCTATAGAATGGTAGAGACTCATCATCACCATCCCATGGAAGTCAATAAATATATGGTTTCCATGTGAACACTCTCATAATATCTAACTAATGGGGCCAATAAAGTGTGTTCCCTAATTGCCTCTTTGTCAGTGTTGCATAATAATATACATATGGGTAGCCAAACTCAATTGATTGTTTTCCAAAAACATGTTTGCACACCGTTATGTTCTCTCATGCTCAAACTTGCAGTAAGTTCATTCTAAATCTTAAATACTGAGCACCATGATAAGCAATGCCATGTATTGATAGTAGAACATAGCTAAAACACAAGCCCCCCATGCATACACTATACTATTTGTCCACATCCTCAAAATGATCTGATCCCATTCCACAAGAAACATATTTCCCTTGTCTATCAAGAACCAAATTCCTCCCAACCATCGCACACATATATTTGCAAAACACCTATCATATTGATCCATTGTCACCCTCTATCGAATCTCATAGTTATCAATCCCTAACTCCACCTCAGTTCACTGAAATAAATCACATAAGGTGTAGATATCCCATTTTTTGGCTCATACACTAGTCTCTTCCCACTAATAGGAATCTATAAGATCCTCCATACATTCTCCAATGTCACTAAGCACCCCCTATTGAGAAATTAAATGAAGAAGTCTTTGAGTTCCATAAATTGGACAATGCAGTTATTAGACCTCTATTCACCCTAATCTAGGGCATATACATAACATGATACATTCCAACCCCAAATAAGTAATCATTCTCCCCAATTTATAATTGGTATTGCAAGGCTAGAGGGTCGGGATAGTTCTCCTGAGTAATCAATATAGAAAGTCATGCCTATATAATGCAATAACATGATGAAATAACTATGAAAATGCATAAAAGAGTAAAATATTAACACAAGTCTATTCTATTATGCACATGTCTAAATCATCATACATTTGCAAATGTGTTGAACAAAACCATCTAATGCATTGAATGCAAACAAACATGTATTTGAGTTGCTTAATACAAGTGTGTTGCATAATAAATCAAATTCTTTGCATGATACATATGAATGCATCACCTAAATTCTGATTGTGTACAAGTTACAATAGATGCATCAAAAAAAAATCGTAACAAGCAATTGTGTTGACTCGCCTACGACTGAGGTGAATGTGTTGTCAATTGCATCATTTTCTCTTACTATATCATATACCAAAAATTGAAAAATACACAATAAATACAATTAAATGCAAGGTACAACAATTGCATACCTTGATATCCATGCCCTTTGGCTAACAATAAGACTGGACTTTCTTTCCTTGATGATCCTTATCCCTAATGCCCACCATTTCCCTCCAAATGCACTCATATGGCTCCAAATTCATCTTTAAATTTCAAAGCTCAATGTGCAAAATGACAATGAAAATGACCTATTAGAGCCTATTTAAACCCTTCTTCCTTCCTCGATGGACATGCACACTATATAATTTGTATTGGTCATGCTAAATCTTTCCTCTAAGGGTCACAATTTTTACCAATTCAACCTATTTTTCATACCGATCATATATTTGGACTCCTCGTCACTTTGTCGACAAATTAAGCCTCAATTTATATTTTTTCACTCAATTTCTTGAGGGGACCATATTACCTCATTGTTACCTCCTACATACCAAGGCAAGACTTTTTAATATTGTTTTTTGAAATAACACTTGAAAATGCATTGTCTCAAAGAGGGGCAAAATGTAGACACCTAAAATTGTCCCATTACTTGTGAGCGACATATTTATTAATATTCATCTTAATTAATGAAATGATCCTTATTATTTGATTAATTTGTGTCATTCTTATTATTCAAATTTCAAAATTGACATTTCCTTCTTATTTCTCATAATTAAATAATTTTAATTATTTAATTATCTCATTATTCTTTTAATATTAATTAGATGATTTTAATCGTTTAATTAATCTCTTTTATTAATTTTAATTAAACATTCATTATTATTTAATTTAATTAATTTTCTTCTACTTTTCACCCACAGGTAAATAATTATTTTAATTATTTGATTTACTAATTGATCCTTCTATAATTAAATAAATTATTAATTTGTTTCTCCAAAGTCAACTAGTTCTTCTAAAATAGGTAAAATTAATAGTTTATTTATTTCTTACTCGCGCATAATTAAATGATTCTTTAATTCTTTAATTCTAATTTATTCTTCTAGTCACACCTCCATAACTCTCACTTACTAATAGTGCAACTCTTCAATCAAATTAGTCTTACAATTTATCAATTCACTAATCTATTTAGTCTCCTTTCATGCAACCAATTTTCTCTCAATCAACCAATTTAACTCATCAATGAATCATGTAGTGCAATCAGTCAACTATGAATTAGTTTGAGTTATTTTGTTCAATCAGTTTTGTCTCAATCAATCCTGACCATTCATTATCAATCAGTGCCTCTTAATTTGAACCATCCATTAGAATTCTTAATTCTATAAAATGAATTTCATTCTTCATTATTTCTAGAACCACATTCTTTAATCTTTGTGCTATCAATACTTGAAGGTGCAAATTTGAGAGCCTGCAACACAAAGAAGAGGCAAACAAGAAAGTTTATGGTGATATCTTGTGCAATTTGTTTGATATTTGATTATTTATGAATGATGCATTTGATTACCACATTATCTTCTCTTTCTTGAATGAGTTGGAATTATTGCATTAAATAGGAGTTTGTGTTTAAGCCTACTAAGCCCTTTGCAACTATGGCCTATGATTTTATTTTCTCTTGTTACACAAATATTTTCACGTAGGTTGTGAAAATGTTTTCAAGAGAATATTAATTGCAATAAGTATGAAAAAATGATTGTGTGTAAAATAAAATGAAAGGATAATTAGAGCATAGTGAAATTAATTTTCTCTAGAGGGTTTTCAAGCAATGAGTAATCATTTTTACCCAAGGGACATGTGTGAAATATGATAATAAGAGGAGAATTTTAATTTTGGAGTGATTTTTCACATTGGTGCAAAAGGAATGTTATAGAAAGATTAAATGATTTCCAGTAAATGAGGTGGACAACATGGTATTTTATTTGTCATGAGAGTATTTCACAAAGATGCATGATAAAATGATAAATAAAATAAATATTTTTTGGGGAAGCAGTAAAAGTAGAAAAAATTATTTCAGTGGAAGATGAAGGAGAGAAGTAAGAGGGAATATTTTTAGTTACAACCATATGGTAGGAAAGTTGATGCAATTTTCTTTTGATATGGTTGAATGTGCAAAAAATTAAATATTTTGAAAAGAGGGCAAAGTGGCAGAGTGTAGATCAAAGAATTGGATCAAATATTTTTAGTTTCAAGTCATCAAAGAGGGAAGAATATTCTAAAAGAGAAAATTTGGAAGAAGGACAAGTGTTAACAACAAGATAAATCTATAACTTCCTTCTCTTATATTTATTCTTATTTCTTTCTAAGGTATAGGTTTTGAATTCTTTTTGTCCAATCAAGTAGAATAGAAGTGTGTATAGCTTAGTGTTTGGATATCTTGATAGGATGAATGTATAGTTTATTTTTAGTGGTGTCAATTAGTTTCTGAGCGAAAAATACAAGTGTTATAGAAGTTGTCTCCATGTTTTAATCTCTAATTTGATATGAATTATAATATCTAGTATGGTTAAATTTGTCTTTAAAATTTTCTTGTAATCATGTAATTATTGTTAGAATTCAAAGAGTTTTATCACCAAGATCCATTGTATGCAAATAACCTATGACAAAAGCAAAGAATGGAGATACAACTCATAATGATCTGAAAGATGAAATATTCATTCAGAGAGGGAATAATAATTACAAAGAGATCAATCCTTATAAAGAAGATCAAAAATCCCTAAAAGGGAGAAACCTAGGTTGCATCAATAATTAATAAAATAATTAATTATTAAATGCCTAAAGTTTAGCTTAAGTGAACAAGAGATAAAAAGTGACTCAATAATTAAATCAATAATGATTTAATTAATAAGTGAAAATACCTTTTTACTCTAACACGCCCCCTTAAGATAAAATTAGGGAGAAGCTTAAAACCTAGAAATTGACGATCATATTTTTCCATTAGTATACAAAGGAAATAGTTTTTGAACTGTCGGTAACATGATCACCGAAATACAGGTTTATAGTGAACACCAACAACATAGTTTACAATATAAACTGATAGTCAGTCTACAGAGAAAACTGAGAAGAAAAATGTCTACAAAGACATCACTGAGGAAAGACTACAGAGCAACCCGAGCACTAGTCTACTAAGAGACAACTTTAATTCTGAGAAATGTGGATCTGAGTTACACGTCAAATAAAACACTTAAGTTTTATATTTAGCTTTAAAGATTATCTTTAAAAACCATTTCTTGAGGGACAAGTAAAGTAAATGTAATTTTTTTAATCAATCTAACTGACTGAAAACATGCAAACTAGGAGATCAAGGTCAAGTTGTAAATCTTTGATCATAGAGTTATCATTGTAAAGCGTGAAACCTATTTAGGTCAACTCATTGTATAAATAGATGTAGAAATCAATCAGACATTGATGATTGTAGCCATAGTAGACATCTATGGATCATATACAAAGTTTCATGTAGAAGGACAACAAAAGATGAAATCAGTTATAAAGAACAAGATTCAAGGCTACTGAGCAAAATAGAGGTATTAATCAATCACTATAGGTGATACATCATATTGTAAAACTTAAAGGATCTGTACTCGTAAATTTAGGATTGAGTTTTATTAGGTCAACAAGTATTTTTGACTGCATTCTAACAAGTGTAGAAAATAGAAGAAATCCTTTAAGAAGGTGGATTTAACAATCCTTATGTAAATCTCTTAACCAAGTGCACACTAAATAGTGGTGTTAAATCTCTTAATCGAGTAGACCTAACCATTCTAAAATGTTCCTCCTAACATGGTAAGATTATAGGAAGTGATCAAACTTGTGGCCTTAACTGCCACCTTCCATTCTGCAAATAGTGAAGCTTTGTGGGTTTCATCCCCACCATAGTTTTTACCTTCTAAAAGGGTTTTTCTGTGTTACCAATTCTTGTGTCATGTGTCATTACATTTCATGAATGTTTCTATGAATTTTTACATAAAAATTAAGTTTATGATTTGATATTACATGCATAATGATAGAATAACATCTATGTTAGATAATGCAATAAATTGATTACTAAAGGATTTAAGGTTAATTGATTAGAAAAATTTTAAGGGTACTGATTCACCCCTCCCCTCTCAGTACACACCATTCCATTATTCCAACATAAAAAACTACTGAAAGTAGGAAATGGGTCTAAGAACATGGCCTAATCAGGTACCCAAGTACAAAAAAATCTTTGTAAAGAGGAGAAAAGGAGAAAACCCAGTGGGAAAAACCCCTCTCCGAAAAGAGATGAAGCCTAGTGAAGGACTGAAGAAGCCTCCAAATTAGAGAATGTCCTAGAAAATAGGAACAAAGATCGGGTAGAGAATATTGTAATCTATATGAGTGCCCTTAAATGACACTAATTGAATCAAGAAGGAAAACAAAGGCAAACATCAGAACTCAAAGATACAGATGGTAAATAACACCAAAGTCTGAAGAGTTGATCGAAAGAAGAACATGAAGAACAACGCTGAAGCATGAAGATGCAAACATTGTCAAAGAATAACTGCTAGAACCTCCACTAAAATAGAATCTGATCAAGATGGAAGGATGCCTCCAAAATAAGAATGAAAGAAGTATCCATATGGTAAATGATCCATCTCACCAAAATGCATAGGTACCCAGCCACTACATATGCCTAGTACACAGGAACAATACTGAATACATAACTCACTCCATTGAACTAAGGAAAAATTAGAACCAACATGAAACACCCCCCATAATGTTGAACATGGAGAGGTATGATAGGTACACTAAAAGAGGCTGCCAAGAATAACTACATGTTGAAGAAAGTACAAACACATATAAAGGATGGTGTCAAGTATGATCAATCTATGGACACACATAATGAGGCTAATTTCGTGGAAGGAAAACTCACTTGAAAAAGGTAGATCAACCCCCCATGTCACTTTATTATGTAGTGTGAGTATAAACAGGCACAAAACATGCTAGATCCCAAGCATGAAATGATGGCACTTTATCTCAGTGAGTTTGCAACAAAGAAAATCTACAGGAATATATGTCTATAATCCTTAGGAATGAAAAAAAATCTATAATAACATGAGTAATAGCTAAAAAAGAGTCATCCCATGCAAGGGAAATGATCCCAAGACATGAAACATCCAAGATATCCACCAAATTGCAAAAAAACAAAAAAAAAATGAATAAAATGTACTTGAAGCATGGTGATGAGAACCATACAAGAAGAAAGAGAATAGGACCAACTTTCCAACGACATGCGGAAGTCAAAAAACAAAGTTCAGAGGAGAAAGATATGGAAACTGGAGTGCAAAAAGGAACCCTGACTTTGACTGGAAAAAACACTGCAAGATGGAAAATTTATTATAAATAAAAAAAAAAACCTAGAAAATCAGGTCAGGCTTAGATTATTGAAGTTTGATTGTGTTAACTTCAATAAATAGGGATTGTGGTCAGGCACTCATATTGGTGAGTATCATAGTGGTATTTGGTATTTCATACATTGGCATTCATGAAGTTGGTTAAGTTGATTGATTCATTTGACATGGTTGATATAGATTATTTTGGTGGCAATCATTTTTGTAATATTTATCAATGGGCAGTTTGGTGATATTGATATTAGTGATCATTGCATATTTTATGATGGGTTATGAACTCTTGTCATTTCATAAGATATTGATACCCAATTTGCCTTGGTTATCAATATAGATTGATATATTATCAATAAAATATTAATAAGTTATCAATAATTTATTCTTACAAGATTGATTAGCTATTGATGACTTGTGATTTGAAAAGTATAGGTAGTTAAAAGTTGAGAACGTTTGAGAATACAATTACTTTATTTGAAAAAAAATTCTTTACCGTATGATAAAGGTTGACAAAGATGTATTTGGTTTTAAAAAGAATATATTATAAGACTGGCATTTATATGTCTTATTCAATTTATACTTGCAAAAATGAAAAAGACATATGAAGGGCATAATGTATAAGGACCTTACATATCCTAAGGCATTTACATCATAAGGTTTCTAAACCTTGTTATGAGTGCATAATGTATTTCCTAAAGATATGGAAATAGAACAGATAATACATGCATTTTGAGGCTAAAATAATTGAAATGCAAATAAATCTAAGCTTATTTCACTAATGAAAAGAACATCTAAAAGGGGTCTCAAAGATATTTATTTTTACAATCTTTTTATTGTTCCTTTTGTTAAGCCTACGAGCTGAGCTAGGGCACAATTTCAGGAGATAAAAATTAATACACCCATGTTGACATAAGTTGCTTTGACTGAGATGGAATAGTTTTGTATGAAATGGTATATGTTGAGTGATTTGTTTATATTTCAACAACAATTTAATGAAGGTTTTGAGTTATCTGAATGATAAAAAAAGTGCTTCATTCCAAAAACTCTTCCATTTATCATATCCAAGGTTGTGTTAGCATACTTGTGGTCTTTTTTTGAATGTTTTGATTGAAAAACTTTTAGTTGTTTTAATAGTTTGTAGTATATCCTTGTTTGAGTTTTTTTTATAGTTACATTTTTGGATGAGGGTTTCTTCTATGAAGTAACAATTTTTTGTTACTTTGTCTTTATTTTTGCTCCTATAAGAATATGTGGAGTATATTTAGTTTGATTAAAGTTATACTTGTAAACCCTAGTTAGGGATTCATGTCATGGAATAGCTCTTGTTTAACCATGTGAGGGTTGCTTGTAACCCTTGTTGGAAATGAGTTGAGTAACTAAGAGGGGAGGGGTGAATCAATTACCACAAAAAAAAATCCAAGTCCCGTAGATGTCTTAAACAAATTTGTCACTTTTTCTCGGTTAACATAGATATTCTACTGTCACTCGGTTAACATAGCAAATATTAAGATACTAACTGTGATTATCCTTTAGTAATTAATTGCATAAACATAAACCATAAATAAAATAACATGTACACAGATAACACCAAGATTTAACATGGAAACCCAATATGGGAAAAACCACCAATTGCAACTAGTCACTATTTTTCACAATTTTGAAGTGAGCATTGTTAGGAGCCAACCCTTTTAAAGGTTACAATAACACACTATTAGGTGTAACCTGTCAGAGGATTTAATCACCTTGTAAGGAGTGGCCTTGTTAGAGGTATTCAAACACTTCAATGCATAAATTTCACCTTGTGAGAGGATTTACAAAAGACTATTAAGTCTACTTTGTTAAGAGATTTTGATCACTGCTACAATTGTTAGAAAGTAACAATGTGTTGCCCCACTTTTGGTCTGCATACCTTTAGAAAAAAGTGGATGTTCGAGGTATAGTAGTGGTCCTGAAAGCTTCATGTGAGTCCTGGTTCTAAGTCTAGCTATCCCCTTAGGATAGGATAACTTTATCAGATTTCCCCATTTTGATTTCTCTCGTTTGTGAGCCAGATGGAATCTATATTTGAGATGTGTTTTCATTGGGTAGGTTAAGTTCCCAATTTGGTAAAGGTCATGGTTCAAAGATTTCTAACATTAGTTTTACATGCAATTGAATTATTTATCCATAAATCTTCATTTTGCAGCTTGGCGGAAAATTGGGTTCGGCCTTCTCTATTGGCAGAAAAGCATCAGCAGGGTGCATCTTCCACCGACAACTACTAAGTGATGTCTCAGCAAGAAGTGCAATTCTAAAATGGATCCTTTAAGCTTAGAAAGACTATGGTGTTAGAATTACACCTCTACAAGGAAAGAGGAATGATTAAATAGAAAGAAATCTAAGAAATAATTCTAAAAGTAGAAAAGCAGAAAATGGCTTCTCCACTACTCCAACAGGCGGGTTTCAACCCACAGAGTACATTTTTTGCAAAGCCATTATAGTGAAGTGATTTTGAGGAAGAATCTATCTCATAAAGAATCTGAGATATAAATAAGGTAGATGAAATCAACACATGCCATTTTGGCACCCTAATAGACCAAATTTCCCCTTTGGCACATTTTTGAACTAAGAGCACTCCAAAAGAATTTCTCCACCCAAAGGAGAAGTGGAAAAGTAAGTTTCTAGTACCTCAAAAAAGTCACTATTGCGGTTACTAAAGTGAAAATACATTTCTTAACGGCCTGTAAGAGAAAGGTAATTAATTCAAATAAAGCCATTTTACTTCATAACAGACAATTTCATTAATGTTGAGGTCTTTTCATTCGTGTGGCACGGGAAGTCGGTCATTAAACGGTAAGAATTCAAAAGTTATAAGATCAGTTGGATCAGGAGCTACTGTTTTCTTAACAAATTGTTTGAATTTGAAACCTTTGGTACTGGTTATTCTTTTCCCCTGCATTCTTAAAAGATATTCTTCATTCCCTAATCAAATCATTTGAAGTATGGCTTCCAGATTCATGGGATTTGACAAAATGAATGACATTACTTCTGAATGGCATAAAATTTCAAATACGTCTCTGATGTTATTTGATATGCAAAAATTTCAAAACAGACTAAAAGAAGACCAGATGCATCCCATCATTGAGAAGCTGAAGGAGAGTGGATTAGTTGAAGCCGCTGGTTTTCCCATGGTTGTTCAAGCCTCAAAATTTATCTGGGAATGCATCACTAGATACAACCCAAATACCAAGAAAATCCTCTTGCCCAATGATACAGTGTTGCTATCCATTGATAGAGAATCAGTCCAGAACTTGCTTCACATCCCAGAGCAAGGTGAGTAGTTAGAAATAACATACAGTCAGGCGGTGACTAAATATATCACAAAAAATTCCATTTGGAAGGAGATAATGAAAGCATGGTTTGAAGAGCCCAAGAGCGCCAAAGGGAAGTTGCCAAAGACACTATATGGTACTAATCTAAAGCCAAAGATCATAGACATTCTGGTGCTACTCCACATGATCAGAGGTGAGAGTGAGGCACTCAATTTTGTTGATCATCACTTCTTCTTGGTTCAGGTAATCTGTTCCCAACACCACTTCATTGATTGGGCCCTTATGGTAAGTGAAAACCTCTTAGAGGCCCTAGATAGAGCTAAGCACCAGAATGAATCTTATCTATCTTCAATCCTTTTCTATATTCTGGAAACAATCCAAATTTGGCCAGGGCTTCCTAGATTAGAGGAATTTCCTGATGATGTTAAGAGTTATGAATTTTTCCCCTCTTTGCAATTGCACAATAGTTATGCAGAATATCTTTGGGTTAATGATGTGTTTATAATGAGATTGCACAGGGAGATACAAGGTTGTCCATAAAGGAGATTATCCCCCAAATCCATGGCTTTTATTAGCCAATTTGGATGCTATTTTATTCAATTCAGAGATTTCTCATACCTTTGTCTTGCAGGTTTTGACGACTTCCCTTTGAAGCTGCCCAAATATCCTACGGATATGATCATGCTGGTGGAGGTGATGAGGCAAGCACTGCAAGTGAATTTGATATGTGATGATGCCAAGAAGAAAGGCTATGACTTCCCCATGACTATCGGAGCCTACAATTGTGCCTCCCAGTCTGAGGCGAAGAATGTTCTAAAGGCATTCTCCAAGAGGTTTTCATTGGAAACCTATGATGTTCTGAGGCCACAATATGATCTAGTTAATTATGCTAGTGATTATCTACAAATGAGGTAAGCTATCCACCATGTAGATGAAATTGAAGACTACTGGGCCAATTTTAGAGATGATGTAGAGAGCAGAGACAGATTTTATGCCAAATTAACCATTGAACAAATCAAAAAGTTCAAGGTCAATTTTGTAGTCGAGGGGCTACTAGATGACGGCCAACACATGTATGATAATACCTATCTCAAGAAGATCAAACCTCTCTCCATCAGTTCCAAGCCCATGTTAGATCAAGCTATTGGTGACTTGCAGACTCTAATGAGTGGTATTTATAAGAGGACAAAGCAGTGGGTTGAATGGATGGCAAGAAGAAGGAAGAGGTCAGAAAGGAAGCCTCCTACTCAAAGGACCCTGACAAAGGACACCTCCAACATCACAAAAAATTCTTCAGTAGTAATCCCAACTATGACCAAGAGTTCATCTCAACCAGCTAGTGGAGGCGATGAACCTCCAAAAAAAGAAGTTCAACCAAAGAGGACTTGTGGAGGAGGTCCACTTCCAAATATTGGAATAACAGAGGAACCCACCATAGATGCGGAACTAGAGCAGCCAGCTAAAGTAGTCACTGTAGATGTATCGGTTGGCACTTCAACCCAAGATTCTCCAAGGTGAGGGTACCCTGTCATAGTGGAACTGGGTGAAGATACTCCTTCAACCATAGAATCAGAAGAAGAGGCCAGGAAAAAGAAAAAGGTCACTTCAGTAGCCAAATTGGTGTCCTCTCCTACCTTGGTAAATCCATTTTATTCTAGACCAAAGGCTATACCCCCAGTCATAAGGAAGTTTTTCATTCAGGAGTTGGTTTTTTCCAACAAAGTTACTAGCACAGAGTCATGGATAGAAAATACTCTGGAATGCAAGAGGAAGAGGGTGGAAGAAGCAATTTCTAGCAAAGACACTCTGTCATAAGCCTTTTAGCCCAAGGCTAGTAAAAGAAAACAAAATAAATTAAAGATGATGTCTACTCTAGGTCATGACCCTAAGACTGGACACTTCACTATGGAAGTGGCCAAGATGACCAAGGAAGGAATATTCAAAGATATGACCGCTTCAAATTTTTAGTTGCAGTCATTTGATATGGAGTTGGCTCATCATGACACCAAGGTGGAATGGTGGAAGTCTACTAATGTGGTGATAGAGGAAGAACTTGAGGAGCTCAAGACTTCCAAGGTTCAACTAAAGGAAGAAGTGGCTGAGCTGACCAATTTCATAAGATAGCTCCTCACTCCGATTGCAAGTGTCCCAAGTACCCAAACCACCTTTTATCCCAGTGCCATAGAGAATCAATCTATATTATCCAAGTTGTAATAGGATAGGCACTTCACACAGATCAAGAAGGGATGGGTTGAGAGACTCAAATCTAAGGGGTTGGGAGTTGTCGAGCAGTTGGGTAATGCTCTCTTGAGATTGGAGACAAAAAGGAAAAACGTTGAGAAGAATTTGCAAACTCTCACATATGAGAGAGTGAAGTGTCAGGAATGCATAGTGACACTCCATGTAGCAGTAAATATGAAGACCAAAGAGGCGTTGAAAGCCAATATTTTGCAAAAGGGAGATGAACCTCTAATCAAGTAGCTTCAAAGTCTAGAGTTCAAAATCAAAATGATCATCCAAGCTAAGACAGGGCTGTAGCAAGTAGATGTTAAGTTTAAGGAAGAACATAGAAAAGACTTTAAGATTCTTCAAGGTTTGCACATAGAATCGTAGACGAGTGGGAAAGGAAAATAAATGATAGGATTGGAAAATATGTAAAAATCATTTTCTAATTATGTGGACAAGCTATCATAGCCATCTTCCACCCATTTGGACAAAGTGCCAAAGCTCCAGCAGTTGAGTGGATGTATTTATAAGGCCATGGAAGAATTGAAGGATAAGAAAGATGCCATTAAGAGTCTAGCTAAGGAGCATTCTAGATGGCTCATCCAATACACCAATGTCCACGTCAATAGACATGAGGAGCTCATCAAATTTATCATAGCTACCACTGCCTATAGGGCTAAATTAGGCAAAGGGAATGAAACTAAAGCTTGAATAGATTCTCTCCTTGTGCCAAATTTTGATTAATGTTGTGATGGATAAACCTTTGGTGATCATTTCTAGTTGGGGAAGTTGAACTTTTTTGGTTACCCCCCTTTTTGTAATGACCCAATCTGGGACTCTATATGTACTATTTCAAAAATCAATACAAAGGTTGGCTAAATTTTGGTATGAAAGATAGCATTTTGCTGAGTCAATCATGTGTGTCTAAATACCATTTCTTTAACTATTCCATTGCATTTCATTTGTCTTTCTATTGAATTCAAATGTTTCTTTAAAGTTATATTTGCAATCTGTATTCAAACTAGATTTTTGTATTATGATTTGATACAGTTAATTTAGGGGAAGATCTGTTGTTATCCCGAGTTGGGAAACTTTTCTATGAAATAGATTGATCCTTTAGCATTTCATCATTAATCTCTAGTTTTGCATTTGCATTTTATAGTAGAAGTTCTTGCATTACTATTTTTGGGAGTTGATATGATTGATGAAATCTCAGAGTTGGCTAGATTTAAAGTTTAATTCACCCCACCTAAGCTATTTCTCGTCTGGGTTTAGCTTGGTTTACCTCTTCTGTTCTCAGGTCAAGAACATACCTCTGTTAGATTAGGAAAGATCAAGATGCACTGAAAATCATTCATGTAAGGGAGCTGTACCTTCAAATTCAGAGGGAAATTAATTTTTCAATAACAATTTTCCAACTATTGTATTCAATTGTTCTTAAGAATTTTATGTATTTTAGAGTTAAATTCAAAAGAATAATCTGTTTACCAACAGATTTTTGGCAACTCTACTGAAGAAATGAGTAGTCATTATAACGAGAAGAATATCATGGAGAAAGATGGTGCTTCCCCATGAAAACATAGTTCTTGTGCTCCAACCAAATCTTGGATTCCAAGACAATCAAGAAGACCTCATCTCCTCATTGAACACTTTTGTGTGGAGATATAGAGCACTATAGGAACGCTAGTCAAGTGCTTAAATAAGAAGAAACTAGGGCAGAAGCACTTGAAATAGTCATCGGAAGGAGAAATCTAAGAAGGGCACAATGTCGAGCAGAGCGTGAAGCTAGGCTATATAATTAGTTGAAAATCTGGAGCCTAAATGATTTCTCAAGAGTACAAGGAAAGAAGGTAACACAGACCCAGTCTTTGAGAGACTTGTGGATATTAACTTTGCTCTTTTAGAAGTACCTCACCGAGGAAATATAACCGCAAGGAGCCAGGGTAGACCTTCTTCACCTCCTAAAAAAACTACTCAATTGTCCACCACTTGCCAAGTATTAACTTTACATGGTATAGTTGCCCCTCATGTTATCAATTTAACACCCTATCTACCCCAAGTAGCTATGGCACTTCCCTAGGCTTCTGCAGTCTGACCTCTGCAATTAGTAGCATATAATCCTCTCCCTTCAGGTTCTAGAAAGAACTTTCCTAAATTTTCTGGAAACGAGAAAGTATCTACCGATAAGCACATTGTTGCATTCTTTGCTTCAGTCAATATCCTAATAGTACAAGAGGGGGATGTGGCCATTAGATTATTTTTTGAGACCCTCGTTGAAGGTGTTTCCGATTGGTTTCACCATTTACCTAATTCTTCCATCGCTGATTGGGCTTCCATTAGAGATTCCTTTGAAAGAAGGTTTAAAACTGCTGAAGATGAGCATGCCCTATTGACGCAATTAACTTCCATCAAGAAAGAACCCTCTATCAGTATGAGGGATTTTATAGCTAAATTCAACAAGCTTGTAAATCATATTCCAGTAGCTGACAGGCCTACAGTGGGAAATTTGAAAACATTCTTCATAAGTGTTATGCCACCGGACATCAATTATGATCTAAGAAGGGTGAACCCTACAAATTTAGATGCCATACAGAGAACTACTATAGAACTTGAGGACCATATGATTTCATCTAGGAAATGGAAAAGAGAGATACAATCTAGGACTAGTAGTAGAAATACTACGTCATCAGATGAGATAATTCAAAAATTGTCCAATGAATTCATTTCCTTCAAGAGGCAACTTCCCAGATTTAATAATCCCTACTAGCAAAACTTTCAGGATCAGCCTGGGAAAAATGAGGGGAGGAATGTTGATGGAAAGGCGTTACAGTTAAATACTCCACCATAGAGGCTAGCTATAGAATCTCCTCCTAAAAAAGGAAACATGTGTGCCTTCCACCTAACTACTGATCACGATGGAGAGAGCTTCCCTGATGTAGCTCATGCTTGGCAAATGTATCAGACTGATGAGTGGAATACTGGGGTTTCTAGAGCTAAACTAGATTCATACTCGCATGGCGACTCTAAAAAATTATATTTAGAGTATGAATTAGACTCAGAACAAGAAGCAACATGTTAAGCTACCATAGACAGGACCTCTTATATAGTCTTGACCCGGAGTCAGAAGGATAAAATCCTGGCTTCAGCACCTCTACCTAAAAATAATGAGGCATCGACCTCCTATTCTAAGGAGGCCAATCAAGGAGTGATAATTCTACAAATAGGTAAGGAGCAAAGCTCTTTTGACATTATTCAATTCTATAGAGATTCCAGAATTCAAATTTCCTGTATAGACTACCTTAAGTCTAATCCCATATAACTGCAAAAGCTAGTAGATTATTGTAAAGAAGGGAATCTAAAGCTAAACCAAAATGTCATGAATACTATAGAAAATGAGTCTATATTTGTAGAACCAAATAAGCAAGGAGAACCTTCTATTTTGGCCACCTTCCCAAGCCAAAAGCCTGACCCGTTCTATGTATCATTATATATTAATGGTTGCAAGTTAAGCAATTGCATAATAGACTCTAGAGCCTCAGATAATGTCATGTCATCAACTATAGCTAAAGCTCTAGGACTTACTCTCACTAAATCCCATGGTAGGTGTTACTCTATGGATTCTAAGAAAGTACCCCTGGTTGGCCAAATTAAAGATGTTCAAGTAGCTCTAGCAGCACACCCTGAGAAGATGTTGCTAACAATTCTTGTTGCTGATATACCCGCTAGTTACAGTTTGTTGTTAAGCAGGAGTTTCTGCAGAGACCTTGGAGGAGCGCTAAAGTTGGATTGGTCTCAAGATTTAATCCCAGTGAGTAATAAAAAGATTAAACTGGTCCCTAAGGAGAAAGCTAAGTTTACAGTGCTAAAATCTAACTACCCTAAAGCCCAAATTTTGTATCAAGAAATGGAATTTGGTAACTATATATTGTTTACTGGTGATCTCAATGAGGAAATGGAACCTAGAGAAGAGGAAAAGCAGTTTCCCACCAAAGAAATGCCACCACAGATTTGGACTCTTGAATTTGATGGCAGTTGTGCATCGTCAGGATCTGATGTAGGTGTGGTCTTGGTATCACCAGATGGAGTATGTGAGCCCATGGCTTATAAATTGGAGTTTGGGAACACCAACAATATTGCTGAGTATGAAGCTCTCCTATTAGGGATCATCACTACAAAGGAAAAAGGTGTGAAGATTTTAAGAGCTCGTGGTGATGCTAAGCTGATCGTGTGCCAAGTCAAGAATCAATACTCTGTAAAAAATATAGATTAAAGAATTACAGAAATAGAGTATGGGATGAAATAGGGGCACTGGATGCATTCTTTATTGAATCTATGCCAAGAGAGTTAAACTCCAAGGTAGACTCCTTGGCCGTGTCAGCTTCGCTACTCCTCCCTCACCCATAATTCAAAGATAAGAAGTACCAAGTGGAGATTGTATATCGACCATCTGTGCCGAATAATGTAGAAGATTGGCAAGTGTTCAAAGATGACCAGAACCTCCTTCTCTTCCTGGAAAGCGGTGGTAGCTTCCATAAATATGTCCCTAATAGAAATAAAGGAGACCATCAGGACAAGCAAAAGAAAGATAATTTTGATGTCATCCAGTTACAAGGTAACATCATTCCCCCACATTTTTTCACTCTTGAGAAGCTTTTCAATAGGCATGACACCTTTGTTAAGAAGAAGAGAATCAAGAGAGATCCTACCACTGGCGAATATGAGGGGATGAACATAGGAACCAAGAAGGATACCAAGATGATCAACATTGGGAAATGTTGCACTGAAAATGAGAGGAAAGAGGCCAGGAAACTCTTCCTAGAATACGAAGATGTTTTTTCCTAGAGTTATGAAGATTTGAAAAGTTTTACGAATGGGAAATTCAAACACCAAATTCCTTTGAAACCTGAGGCAACTCCATTCAGACAAAAACAAAGGAATTACAACCCCAAATTTGTTGATTCTATATTCAGGGAATTTGATAAAATGCTCAAATCAAGGATCATTTACCCTATCCACAATTCTACCTGGGTAGCAAATATAGTTCCAGTGAGGAAGAAGAACAGATAAATAAGAATCTGTGTTGATTTTAGAAACCTTAATCAATCCTCCTTGAAGGACAATTACGCACTCCCCAATATGGATCATCTTTTGTAGATCATGGCCAGAGCTAAAATGATGTCCATGTTAGACGGCTTCTTAGGGTATAACAAGATTGAAGTCGAGAAAGCAGACCAACATAAAACAACTTTCACTACTCCATGGGGCACCTTTGCATACCACAAGATTCCATTTGGGTTAATCAACGCTGGGGCTACCTTTCAGAGAGGCATGGACCTTTCCTTCAGTGATATGAAGAACAAAATCATTGGTATGTATCTGGATGACCTTACTGTATTCTCCAAGAAAAGAGTAGATCACATAAACAACTTAAGGAGAGTATTGCAAAGGTGTCAGGAAGACGGGATTTCATTGAATCTTAAGAAGTTAGTTTTCTATGTAACTGAGGGGAAATTTTTGTGCCACATTGTCTCCCAAGAAGGCATAAGGATCGACCTAGAAAGAGTAAGAGCCATCCAACAATTGAGTTTACCTATGAACAAAACTAGAGTGAAATCATTTTTTGGTCAAGTAAACTTTCTCAGGAGATTCGTTTCATATTTCTCTAAGATTACCAAATGCATAGTTGACATGATGAAAGGAAATCTGAGTTTCAAGTGGAATGACCCTAGTAAACAAGCCTTCAAAAGCATAAAGAACACCATAGACAATGCTCCTGTGTTATGCCACCCAAATTATAAGAACGATTTCATAATCTATTATTACTCTTTTGAACATACTCTATCAGCCATTCTCATGTAGGAGAACGAAGAGGGAATTCAAGCTCCCATTGCCTTTATGAGAACACCTCTGAAAGATCATGAGTTGAGCTACTCCCAGGCTGAAAAACATGTTTTTACAGTTGTAAAGGCTTTAAATAATTTTAGATTTTACATTCTACACTCACACTCTCTTGTGTATGTGCTTGATATTGCAGTAAAAAGCATCTTGACTCAACAGGATGTAGGATGTAAAAATAGAGGAGCTTGGGTAGCTAAAACCCAAGAATATGACATATAGATCAATCCCACCAAGATGGTGAGGGGAAATGAGCTATGCAAGGCAATGGCAGAAAACCAAATAGACAAAAACTCAGAAGCGGTACACTTGGTTTTGGCAGTAAGTATGCAAGACCCTTGGTTTAAAAATATCATGTATTTCCTGACATATGGTGAATGCCCTGAAGGGTTAACCCCTAAGAAAAAGAGGGACCTAAAACTAAAAGCTTCTAAATATGTAATTTGGGAGGATAGATGGTACAAAAGATCCATAGATGAAACTTTTCTTAGGTGTGTCGATAGACAACAGTAGGAGAAGTTGTTAAAGGTGTTTCATGATGAAGCTTGCGGGGGACACTTCTCCTCATCACTCACTGCATTCAAGATTTTAATACAGTGTTATTACTGGCCAGGAATGTTTAGAGATGCATACCATTGGGTAGAAAGGTGTGAAAAATGCAAAATGTTCACCGGAAAGCCACAGTTGGCAACACTACCTCTGAGACCAGTGGTAATTGAAGGTCCTTTTCAGAAATGGGGTCTTTATTTTATTGGTCCTATAAACCCCACGTCTAGTGTAGGTCATACCTATATAATCACTATGCCTAATTACTTCATGAAATGGGTGGACGCAAAAGCAACCAAGAGAACTACTTCAGAAGTAGTATGTGAGTTTATCAAAGAAAACATTTTGGTAAGATTCGATGTGCCTATTAAGTTAGTTATGGATAATGCCTCATACTTTTCTTCTCAAGAAATTATGGAATTTTGCTTTCAGTATGGCATCATGATCAGTCACTCATTTGATTATTTTCCTCAAGGGAATGGTCAAGCTGAATCTTGTATGTGTATATTTTGTACCTGATAAGAAAGACACAACACATCAATAAGTCATTGCATTAGCTCAAAAAGGTTAGATAAGCATGTAAAACCAACAAATATTGACCTATTGCCTCCTAACTAAGAAGATTATGATTAGTAACATAATAGCCCTCAGATTATGCTACCATCAGTGACATATATGACCTAGTAGGAAGGATTTTAGTTTAAAACAAGCTAAATGATGAGAAAACATGCATTCTAGCTCTAATGATGGAAATAATAACAATGTAAAAGCATGAATTATAAAGTGAAATATGAATTCCAACTTTAATCTAACAGCATAAAAATTCATTTACAATATTGGATGAAGGCTTCTTTGCTCACAAAAATGGCTTCTATTTATAGAAGAATGAGAGAGAGAGAGAGAGAGAGAGGTGGATTAATGAGTTGAGGGACTCATTAATGGTAGTGTAAGAGCCATTAATGCCTTAATCATTAATAAGGCATGGAGAAGACATAGGCTTAAGGAATATTCATTAATAAGGCATTAATGAAAGCCTTAAAGAAGCAAGGGAAGGGTGTAAGAGGGTGGCTTGAGAAGGTGGACTTGAGAAAGTCATGCTTGAGAAAGTGGACTTTCTCAAGTGGGTTGAGTTGTTAATCATTCCCTAATGGAATGTGACAACATTAGGAGGTGGGTTATGGTAGAATTAGGATTAGGATTAGATTATCAAGGGTGAATGGGTTGAGAAGGGTTAGAACCCAGGGTAGAAGTGGTTGAGATAGGTTAGGTTGTGGTTTAGGAGAATATTAATTAAATGAATTAAACTTATTTAATTCATTTAAAAATATGAATTTAATTATTTAAACAATTTAATTGCTTTTTAATAATTAGGGGACTATAGCCATTTTAATTTAATTAAATAGGCTAGGGGAATGGGTTATTTCCAAGTGGGTAATTGATTTAGGGATTTATTTAATTCTTTTATAATTAAATACTATAGCCATATTTGATTTTGGTTTGATTTAATTGGTTTGAATTGATTTGAATCATATGGCTATAATAGTTAATATAATTCGGTGATAAAAATCACCTAGGACATTAAATATATTTGAAGAACTATGCCAAGCAGTAACAGGGTCATTTGGACATAATCGAGGGTATGATCACACTTAGGGAAAATAGGGTCCATAGTTGGAACAGACCAAATTCAGGTGGTTACATTTGCCCATCTTTGAATTGATGTGCGAGCAGCGCATTGATTCAAAGAAAGTTTTTTTTATTTTGACTTCATAAAGATTGAGAATTTTGTTCTTGGTTGTCGAACAAAATGTTGATGAGATCAGTCTTGCACTTGATTGAACCAAACTGATAAAATTGATTTTGAACTTCGTTGTCACTCAAAGATCAATAAAATATTTTAAAGATTCAATTCTAAACTTGGTTGTCGTCCAAAAATTCAGTATGAAGCTACCAGGAGATTTTAATAAAAAATTTCTAAAATGAGGAAACATAAGATATCTAGCTCATGAGAACCAAATCTTTCTATCCAACAGTTCTAAATTTAGTCAAGGAAATTGTTATGCCCCTAGTTTGTTTGATAACGAAGTCATTTCGAATGCAGCTTTAAGCAAAAATTTAATTGATGATAGTGTGATCATGCCCCCTCGAGAATGAAATCGAAGGAAAAGAATAAATTCCCTCAGTTTGAACGAATGTAACACTTGCAGGAAGCGGTTTAGGACAAGAAAGAATAGAGTAGAAGAAGTGGAAAAGAAGGTGTGTTTAAAAATAAACATACGATTACCAAGTTAATTATGTGAAAATGTGAATGATAAGATTGATAAAATGATGTTAGACCAAGATGTATGATAAAATGTGCAGTATTGACCGATGTTTGGAACAAATGGAGCAAATCTGTAATTTTCAAAACTGTCAAAAAAATGGCACTGTGCTACTGAAAACATCTTATGCACATTTGATTTGGTTTATGATTGATCAGAAAGAGAACAAAAATGAAGTTGTAGTTGTCTGGGAGGAGTTTTGAAACTCCTAAATGTCTCAAAAGACCCATATAAGCCTCCAAAATTACCATTTCACTATTCATTTTCACTTTCCTCCATAGTAAATTAGAGAGCTCTACAGACAAGATGGTAGTCCCTGTGAGGAAGCACCGTTTTAAGATGAGCCATCGACATCAGTGTTTAGTCGACTACCCACCACCAGTAAGTGCTCAATAAACTACCCTGTGAATTTTGCAAATTTTAAATTCATACATTTTTGTAGTAGTTATAGCCCTTGCAATTTAGAATCGCATCCAAGATTCTAGATCACATCCTGTGAATCCCGTGTCGCATCTGGTTTTTCCTAGATCACATCCAATTTTTCCAAATTCCTGCGTCGCATTCGGTATTTCCCGGATTGCATCTAGTTCCATTGTTTTTGCTATTTTTTTAAGGGAAATCCATTAGTGTGTCGCATCCGGTTTGCTTAGGATTGCACCCCACATTTAGGATCGTATCCTATATTTCACGGATCACATCTTGTAAACTCAGTCGAATCCTGTATTTCTAGGATCGCATCTGGCAGAATGGATCGCATCCTTCTATTTCAGAATCATATCTGGTCAAAAGAATTAGAATTTCAATTTGTCTAATCTATTTGCATCTTGCAAACTTGGAATTACTTAGCTGATTAGGAGTCTGCCCCTTGGTAGATAGGATATTTACGTATTGTCATTTTTGTCTAAAATAGGCCCAATTTGAGGTAGTCGCTTTTCACGGCACTTACCCTGCATGTGTACTTGCATTGTCAGGATGATTGTTAGATGATGAGCAGACGACTGTGATCCAATGTGAATTATATTCCTTGATAGGTTTACCCGAGATTGGGGTAAACCATGGGTTGTTGACTGCTCTTACCGAGAGATGGCACTTAGAGCACAACACCTTCAATTTACTGACTAGAGAGATCACCATGACTCTGGAGGACGTCTGGATGATACTGCGCATGCCAATGATCAGATAGGAGGTATTCTTTGAGTCGAGAGCTGGTGTGGCGATTGGTGCTGCACGCAAATTTTTCCAGGATGATAACATTGACTAGAGATATTTGTCATGGGACTACATGGTCGATCATTACGATTGGTTATCTATTTATTTAGCAGGTCTGGTAGGTGTAGTGCCTCACTAACCTTACCTTGGAAAATGAATTGAAGAAGTGAGCGGGATAAAGTAATTCGATTTATGATAAGGTAAGTACATTACTTTAATGATTCTAAGAACCTAGTTAGCATATGTTTATTTCTTTCTATGCCACTTTAAGTTCCTTAAAATGTGAATGTTAATTTCAAACTTTATGATAATTTTCATAGTGATAGTGTTAATGACAAATTCGGATAGAATTAAAGGTTGACAATAATTTTGACGTGATTACTTTAAAAACATTGCATTGTGAATTATTTACTTGGATATATGATAATAAATTTTGACAATCAACCCTTAAGGTTTCCAAAATAAATGT